>BTHU01000002.1:19116044-19561044 GCA_036184795.1 Tokudaia tokunoshimensis
TCAGCATAGCATATCCATGGGGAAATCTGGCTGTGAGTCAAGCCTTAAAAGGATAAACTCACTGGCAAAATATTCCATGCCTATGACTAGCTGCAGAAAATAATTAAGTAGTGCTCTCTATAAAAATATCCATCACACCATTGCTTAAAATAGGGGGTCCAACTGTCAAAAGGACAAAACGGCAACCAACTAATTGGGAAAAGATCTTTACCAACCCTACATCCGACAGAGGGCTAATATCCAATATATACAAAGAACTCAAGAAGGTAGACTCCAGAGAGCCAAGTAACCCTATTAAAAAATGGGGTACAAAGCTAAACAAAGAATTTCCACCTGAGGAATATCGAATGGCTGAGAAACACCTAAAGAAATGTTCAACATCCTTAGTCATCAGGGAAATGCAAATCAAAACAACCCTGAGATTCAACCTCACACCAGTCAGAATGACTAAGATCAAAAACACAGGAGACAGCTGGTGCTGGCGAGGATGTGGAGAAAGAGGAACACTCCTCCACTGCTGGTGGGATAAGCAAGCTGGTACAACCACTCTGGAAATCAGTTTGGCAGTTCCTCAGAAAACTCGGCATGACACTCCCGGAGGACCCAGCTATACCACTCCTGGGCATATACCCAGAGGACTCTCCAACATGCAATAAGGACACATGCTCCACTATGTTCATAACAGCCTTATTTATAATAGCCAGAAGCTGGAAAGAACCCAGATGTCCCTCAACGGAGGAATGGATACAGAAAATGTGGTATATTTACACTATGGAGTACTACTCAGCTATTAAAAACAATGAATTCATGAAATTCTTAGGCAAGTGGGTGGAACTGGAGAATGTCATCCTGAGTGAGATGACCTGTTCACAAAAAATCACACATGATATGCACTCACTGATAAGCGGATATTAGCCCAGAAGCTTGGAATACCCAAGGAACAATTCACATATCAAAGGATACCAAGAAGAAGGAAGGAGAGGCACCTGGTCCTGGAAGGGCTCAACGTGGCAGTGTAGGGGAATACCAGGAAGGGGAGGCGGGAGTGGGTTGGTTGGGGAGCAGGGGGAGGGAAGAGGACGTATGGGACTTTTGGGGAGGGGGGAACCAGTAAGAGGGAAATCATTTGAAATGTAAATAAAGAATATACCTAATAAAAAATTAATGTACTGGCTGGTTTTGTGTTAACTTGACACAAGCTGGAGTTATCACAGAGAAAGGAGCTTCCGATGAGGAAATGCCTCCATGAGATCCAGCTATAAGGCATTTTCTCAATTAGTGATCAAGGGGGGAGGGCCCCTTGTGGGTGGTACCATCTCTGGGCTGGTAGTCTTGAGTTCTATAAGAGAGCAGACTGAGCAAGCCAGGGGAAGCAAGCCAGTAAGAAACATCCTTTCATGACCTCTGCATCAGCTCCTGCTTCCTGACCTGCTTGAGTCCCAGTCCTGACCTCCTCCTCTGGTGATGAACAGCAATTTGGAAATGTAAGCTGAATAAAGCGTTTCCTCCCCAACTTGCTTCTTGGTCATGATGTTTGTGCAGGACTAGAAACCCTGACTAAGACAAGTTATAAAGCAGAACAGACAATATGCTCCCAGATTCTCTTTTTCAGAGAATGTATGTATTTATTCACAGCTATATATATATATACATGAATTAACAAGATAGATATCAACCTATAAATTTGGATTCATAATATTTGTGTCTTAAATTTCTATAAGTAAATCACTTTGTTTCAGGATAGATTATCTGAAAAAAAGTCAAGATATATTTGTAGCCCTATTATTAATAGGAAGAAAAAGAGAGAGTAAGACGTATACTAGGGGTGGATGGAAAAATTAATTGTAGTATCTTACAGTACCAAGAAACTTCCCTTTCAGGCATAAAGTCTTAAAACTTCATGGCAAGTCAAAAAAGCACAGCACAGAAGGTCATGAATTGTAAGATTCCATAAAATAGCTGAAATGGATACACTCGTGAAGATGTAACGCAGGCCAGTGGTTGCAGGTGCCACAGAGAATGCAGAGACACAGCCTGCTCAGTACTGGCTTCGTTTTGGAAGGATGGGACTGTTTTAGAATAAGATAATGAAGATGGTTGTCCAACACTAGGGACATGATATAATAAATGCTGCTGGATTTCTCACTTAAAACAGTTTTAAATTATTTAAAAATGTAAAACTAGTAAAAGAAATAGCAAGCATCTAAGTATTGCATTTCTCTTTAAGGTTTACCCCCATTGATCCAGTTGATAATGTATGAGAATATTTTCTCTATCAACAAACAGTAGATACACTATTCCATCGCTGGGTCTTACTATTTGTGTTACAGAAACAACAATGCAAATATGATACCTGAAGAATTACTACAGGGTCCAAATATATAAAGTATGTCAACACCAGAAGACAATTTTGCAAGGCAGGTATTAGGGCTGGAGGTAAAATTTTTAATATTATCTCCACAAATAAGAGAAAAACAGAGAAATAAAGTACAGCTACGTTGGTAAAATTTTAACTCTGGACTGGCTAACTCTAGTCCATTCCTCTCACATGCTTCAAATATTATACCCTAATTTCAAAGAATTTATTATTGGTGTAGAAAAACTAGAAATAGAAGTGAAATATGAAAAGGGGAAAGACTGTTCCTAATCTTGTCGTGCAGGGACTAGCTAAAGTCAACAATTTGCTGAACAATTCTCCAAAGAGATATATACACATATGGAAATACAAACCAATGTAGCCATAAAGTGTTTCATAATGATTCTCTCACATAAATATGCTACTATATCATCACATTCAATGAACCATGATATGCATCTAACAGAAGGAGCTGTATCTTATCAATTACCTATTAAGTGGGTAAGCTATTTATGAATATCTTTAAAATGAATGTACATTTTTATACCTTTGTCCCATTTCCATGAAGTAACCATAGAAAGAGATGCAAAATTCTTGGTAAGCATACTATACTTTATGGCTCTTGATATTACCCGATTGTTATAAAAAAGTTAATAGCTTATACTCTTCACTGTAGAGTACAGGAGTACCCCCTCCCTCCACATCTCAAATCTGTTTATATTTCCAGCTAAGCTTAGAACATAGTCTATCTTCCAAGCCTTGGTACCATTTGGCCTAGGGAGGATTATTTTAAATGTATACTTTACACTGAAGTATATGGAGATATGTACATAAGTATTGATATATGTATGTGTACATATATATACACAAAATGAATAGCATTTTGTAAGGTGATAATGATTTTGTAAGGTGATAATGATAATAAAATATATGTATATACAAAGAGAGAAAAAGAAAACTGTCACAAACCACATTCTTAAGGCCATTTTGTCAATTATTTGTTAACACTAAGGTTTCACCCTTGAAACTCTCAGGCTGGATCCTCTGCCCATTATTCTCACAATGAAAAGGAAAACTCCCATTCATTCAAGTACCAAAGCAGAATTACTGATTCTTTTTAAGATATAGATAAAAAATAGACCTAAGATATCAAGGGATTCAAGGATGAACTGAATCAATTTATTTTCTAAATAGAAAGTAGGAGCCCAAGGAAAATCTTTAAAATGAAAAGCAAGTAACTCAGGGTCACACAATGGACAAAGAGTCGCCAGGTCATAGGTTACCACATCCCATCACTCTGATGCACAAATGGCCAACTGTACATAACTCTCCTACCTAGGGGTTGAGGGGTTGAGGAGGATGAGGTAGAGAAGAATGGTGGATATAAGAACCCAATAAAGCAGTCAAAAGTCAAGTGACTATATATATATATATATATATATATATATATGCACTCACATATATACATGCTGTCTGATTCATGGCAAAAACTTTTTAACTAAAAGTTTCCATGGAAGTATCTAGAAATAAAGGTGCTCATTTACGGCAGGCCAGGCCAGGAAAGAGGGAAAATAGCTGGTACAAATTCAAAAAAAAAAAAAAAAAAACAAACCAAAATCTTAAACATGTTCTCCTGTAGTATCTGCTTGAATAAAGCAGCCTAGCAAAACACAAGTCTAGACCTACGCATGCATCCGCTTCCATCTGTTCTATTTCCCTGAGTACACTCACTGGGAAAGCACAAAGGGAAAGCTGCCTCTCAGGGTCTCTGAGAGTAAGGGCTGGGAAAAGCTGGAAGGATGCGATTCTATAAATGCAGGGATCAAGTTCATGTCACTGCATTGTGGTCACTGATGAGGTAGACCATGTGGCAGAACAATAGTCTGCTAGCAACTATTATGAACTGCTCTCCTCTTGCTCCATTTGTGGGGTGCCAACTGATAATATTTGTTGCTTTATTACTCTAAGAACATTTGGTCTCTTGATCCATTCTCTGCCCATCTAAGCAAAAAAAGTTTTGATGATTTAGCCAAGTTTACAAAGTTTAAAAAAAAAAAAAAGCCTCTCCCAAGAAATGTATTCCATGGCTAGTGTAGAGTACAATTCAAAGCCAGAAAGTAATTTAAAATTTGAAAAGCCATACAGTGAGGAACCTATTTTATATCTATTTTCAACCACAGATATTCTGTTCATGTTAGTTATTGTATTCAGACTAAAAAAAAAATAAGGAAATAACATGTGCAGAAAAGTTTGAAGAATTCCACAATTCAAGATGTATTTTTCCCATGTTGCACCACAGAAACAGAGCTAATGGGTCCTGTGTGCTGCCACCTTTAATTTTTTTAATTCAATTTTGTTTTTATTCATCTTACATCATACTCACTGTCCCCACCCACTCACCCCCTCCCATAATCCTTCAACCATCCCCACTCCCCTTGTCCTCTGAGCAGTGGGGACCCCTGGGTATATCCCCCCTCTCCTGGCACTTCAAGTCTCTGAGAAGCTAGGCACTTTCTCTCACCTGAGGCCAGACAAAGCAGCCCAACTAGTAGAACATACCTCACATACAGGCAACAGCTTTTGGGATAACCCCCTCCCCTGTTAGTTATGTCTGCTACAGTCACCAACTGTGCTATGAGAGTGCAGGCTGATGGCTAATGTTCCAACTAGAGCCAGGCCTCTAGAGAAAGAAATTACTTCTCACAGAGAACAGGAGAACCAGAAGCTAACGGGACCATTCTCTGTGGACCACATATGTGACTATTGAAAGATGGGGTAATTTCTATAATGCTTTTGTTGGTATAGCAGCAAGAAATTCTTACAAGTGTAATTTGTCTCCATGAGAAGGATGATTTACTTCCAGGTCAGATGAAACTAGACTATGCTATCTCACAGATTTTTTTTTTTTTAAAAAAAGGTATCAGCAAAGGGAGAAAACACAGTTCAACCCAAGAGTTTTCCCAGAGATGTTTTTTTTTTTCTTTCCAAAGTAGAGGTTTCCATCCATTGGCTTGCTAATTTTATTCTAAACATGGGATTCAAAGAGAAGTCCAAGGGAGCTGGAGAGATGGCTTGATGGTTAAAAGTACTGACTGCACATACATCTCTGCAGGCAAAATATTTACACAATAATTGTTAAAAATAATGTATTTTTTAAATCTTTTTTTAAAATCCAAAATAGAACCCAACATAACCAAGACTGAACTAAACAGTCAGTGACTATATATCTAAATATCACTCATCAGAAAGCTCAAAACTGTTATTAGAATAATGCTTCAGAAATGAGCATCTGGGAGAGGAAGGGTGTCCTGAGTTTAGTAATATGCTGATGTCCTAACACCTAGTGCCTCTGGATATGGCTTTATTTTAAGATGGGGACTACAGAGAATTAGTTAAGTTAAAATGAGGTTATTAGAATGATCTTCAGTCCACTACACTCTAGTCAAAGAAATGAGCATTGAAGGAAACAGATATGAAAGCTATAGAGGGGGATGGCCATCATGGTTTGAAAGGGAGACTGGTACTGATCCCTCTTCCAGTCCTGGGGAAGAACCATCCAGCAGAGAACTTGCTTTGAACTTCTAGCCTTCCCCTTAAGCCACATACATGGCAGTCTGCTATAACTGCACTAGCTAACTAATACAAAATTGTATCTCTACCTAGAAAGAAAAGGAACTATCACAGAACATGAAGTGGCTCTTACTGATTTATTCGAAACTCTTAAAATATTTACAATTGTGTGTAAATCTCACTTTAAGAGATTGGTAAACAAGAGATCGTGAATAAAATAACTAGAGTTGTTCCTCTTATAGAAAAAGACCTGGGAGTGAGGGTGGTACCAATGGGGTGGGGTGGGGAGCCTTCCCCTCTCTGGGGAAAAGGGGAGGAGGGTAATGGGAGGAGGTGTGAGGGTCAGACTGGGAGAAGATGGGGGAGCTGTGATCAGTATGTAAAGTGAATAAATTAATGAAAAAAGGAAGAAAAAAGAAAAAAAAGACCTTGTATTTGGGAGGAACACTGTTATGTCACTGTGACATCACTGTGACTATCTGCTCTTTGCCCTTCACTACTGTCTCTGCCACCAAGTAGCTAAACTCCTGCAGAGAGCTGCTATACCAGGGTCTCTAGTCTCCGCCAAGCCCACTGTACTCAGGCTTTTCTTCAATCAGTGTCTTCATCAGGGTTTCTATTGCTGTGATAAAACACCATGACCAAATGTGACAGAATTTGCTTCCACTTATGCTCCCACAACACAGTCTATCATCAAAGAAAGTGAGGACATGAATCTAAGAAGGGCTGGAACCTGAAGGCAGGAGCTGATGCAGGGGCCATGGAGGAAGGGGTGCTGCTTACTGGCTTCCTCTCATGGCTTGCTCAGCTTGCTTTCTAATAGCACCCAGGACCACAGTGAGCTGGGCCCTCCTAAATCAATCATCAGCCAAGAAAATGCACCATAGGCTTGCCTACAGGCCAATATGGTGGTGCTGGTGTTGGTGGAGTATGTTCTCAATAGAGGTTCCCTCTTCCTAAATGACTCTTGGTTGTGCCAAATTGACACAAGTTAACTAGTCAGCCCAATCACTGACTTGGAACTCCTGAAGATCCTGGAGGAGCTCCTCACTCCCTGGGTCTAATAATGCCTGACTCACTTCAACCACTGTTCTCCAGCACACTCTACATGTGGCCACTGAGTCACTAATCCCCATCAGTCTCCTAACTCTCTCAGTGCACCCCCAGTGCATGGTGTTAGAATCCTTTCACTAGCTAATATCTCCCCCAAACATATCTTTGTAAAGCCTATTCTCTCCTTCAAGACAGCCTAAATAAACTTAATATACAAAAATAATATAAAATCCGGTAGCTTCTTATCTCTCAGATCCTCAAAGCTTTATCTAAGCTGCTACAATGTTTCATCAAGATCATGCAATAACCCACTTCATCTGCTCTCGGCCATGCCCCTCAGCAGCCCATATCAACTAAAATGGTCTTTCTACATAAAAAGATGGACAGCAAGAGCTTACCATGGTTTCCATTTCACTCTGAATAAAAGGGAAAAAATGTCCCCATGCTTAAGGCACAATGTAATCTGCCTCACTCCATCCACCCAGTGCGTGTCCTCACCCTCCCACCATGTGCTCCTCACTGATGTAACTCAAGCCCACGGAGTCACTGTTCTTGGAATAAGTCACATGTGTGCTCCCCATAGGGCCCTGTGCACAGGAACTCCTTCCCAGGTGCCTAAGCACCTCACTTCCTCCCTTTACTCTGTATGCAAAGCCCTTCCCTGGTTTCTCAGACATCCCCATCTTCTTGCGCCCTATATTCCTTCCTGAGCCCAAGACAGCCCTCCTGTCATGAATCAGCACAATCCCTATCTCAGTTTCCCAATGCAAACTGCATTAGAACAGAAACTCTTGTTTTTGTTCTCTGGTATATTCCTAACATCCAGGCCAGGAACAAACACAAAGGAGGGTTGAATCAATATTTGTTGGAAGAATGAATGAACACCATATGGTCTGGCAGAGAGTCAGGATTAAATGAATGAACTTTGAAACAGACATTAGACAAGTGATTTATTATGAGGGGAAGACACACACACACACACACACACACACACACACGGTACTCCTATGAAGATCAGAGGACAATTTGCTGGAGTCAGTTTTCTCCTTCCACCATGTGGGTATCAGGAAGGCTCAGTGGCAGACATGTTTACCTTGCTGAAATTAAGCAACTGATTCCCTTTTTTTAATTGATTATTTTATTTATTTACATTTCAAATCTTGTTCCCCTTCCTGGTTTCCCCTCTGCAAACCCCCTATCCCATCTGCTCTCCCCTTGGCCTCTATGAGGATGCTCTTACACCCACCCACCCACTCCAGCCTCCACACTCTAGCATCCCCCTATGCTGGGGCATCAAGACTCCACATCCAGAGACTGCCCCACAGGGATTCATCCCATCTGCAGACACTAAACCCAGACACTACTGCTGATGCCAAGAAGCGCTTGCTGACAGGAGCCTGGTGTAGCTGTCCCCTGAGAGACTCTGCCAGCCCCTGACTAGTACAGATGCAGATACGCCAACTATCAGACTGGGGACCCCAATGGAGGAGTTAGGGGAAGGACTGAAGGAGCTGAAGGGAGATTGCAACCCCATAGGAAGAACAACAATATCAACCAACCAGACCCCCACCACCCCCCAGAGCTCCCAGGGACTATAACATCAACCAAAGAGTATACATGTTGGGATTCATGGCTCCAGCTACATATGTAGCAGAGGACTGCCTTAGCTGGCATCAATGGGAGGGAAGGTCCTTGGTGCTGTGGAAGCAACTGATTCTAAACCATGCCTGCAAACTGGGACCAGTCTCTGGACCTTATCATCCAAGATTACTAAACTAGAAATAACTTACTTGTCTACAAATGTGAAATCATGCTGATGCTTTGGCACTTGCTTCTTTAAAACATATTTCATACTGATACTTGCTTCTTTTTCATACTGATACTTGCTTCTTCCTTTTCTCCAAAAAGTTGCCTTTTTTCATGATGACTTATAATTCAGGGAGTTTTCAGAACTTGACAGAGAAGGTTGGATCTAATGACCATTTAAGAAGCATATGTTACTTCGATCTATAGATAACTAAGAGTATAAGAAAATAGAGATGTGATCACTCAGGGAGGATATGTATGATAGCTACAGGGAATAGAAGCAATTGGATTAAAAATGTAGACACATTAGTCACCCAAATTCCCATACTTAACACCAACTGAGAAAATACAACCAAACCTAATGATCCTATTGCAGTTAGAGAATACAATTTTAATTAATAATGTATACCTGTATTTGTCCTTTCAGTTGAACACAGTCTATTCTTATCATTCAGAGTGTGTAAGTGTCCATTACCAGAATCTAAGGCAAATCTTTATAACCTCTAAACTAGTGATGTGAAAGCCACCATTCCCACTTGTACTCTGGAACTGATTAATTCAAAGTAACAATTCTTTTTCTTTCACACCTACTGGCCCATTGGCAGAGTTCAAGGCTACAATATTTTTCCCTTTCAGTTAATTGAGATTGGACTTCATACTTGAGGCAGAGATCCAACATCAACCTCTGGCACTTTTCTTCCTTTTCCTCCCTCCCTCTCAAGTGTGTACACTCATGCTCATGTGCACACGCTCACATACATACATACACACACATACACACACACACACACACACACACAGATTGAAATTATTAGGCGCTATTCATAGTCCACTGTGGGTTAACGGTAGGGTTCCGCATCTGCTCAGAGCTTGGGCCCTCCTCAAGGTGAAACACTGGAAGTTTTGACTGCAGTTACCGCAGGCTGGCCAGCCGGGCATCAGGCTCTGAGAAGCTGCAGAACCCCGCTCCAGGGACAGGGGAGCACAGTCTGAGGTCCCCGGGGACTGTCAGAGCCAGCTTGGGTCCCTGGGCCTGTGCAGAGGCCAGGGCCCATCAGGTTCTCAGACTCTTGGACTCCCCTGACACTGCTGGATGCTGCGAAAATGCTGAGAATGGAATGGCGTCCTGCAGGCTGGATCTAGCCCAGGGCTGAAGGGGAAAAGAGAGGAGTTCCAGCTAGGTCCTTGGTTTGTCCAGCGGGCAGCTTGGCTTTGTGGAAGCCATGGCTGGGAGCGCTGAGAGGCATTCTGCAGGAGACTAGACGCAGCTCTTTAGACAAAGGCCTGTTCCATTGCTCCTCATGGCAAGATACCGATGAAAAGAGACAGTCCATGGTTTTAAAGCATCTACTGTCGTGGCAGAGAGTTCTGATGAGTAAAACCGTACTCCACTTTCTTAGGGCAGGCCTGAGATTAAGTACCTTTTACAAGAAGGAATGTCCAGGAATGGCAGTTTATTAGGTAAGCCCTTCAGATCTTTAAGTGCCTCATTAAAATGGAGATCTCTCGAGGCTACATGACCTGTGGTCACATTTTCTATCTGTGGAAGGGCTTACAGCATTGCCCTTATATGATTGATGGCCACAGACCTATGGAGAGCTATTGCCTTTTGTCAGGGGCCTAGTGTCCAGGAGCATGGCAAAATGCCTACCATCCCTTGCAGGGTCACCTGTGGGGGGTCACCATGGTTTCAAACCTAGCTCAACCAGAAACCGGGCTGCCTTTCAAGGTCCCACAGCCCACCACTACGGCTATGCAAGGCATTGTTGCTGGAGGACAGTAATCTTGTTTTAAAACAGATGCTGAAAACCCCCATGGTAGTCTAGCCTATGGAAATGGCAAAACAGTAAAGCCTTAGTCAAGCCCACCTTTGTGTGTTTTCATGCAACTGTGATGAGGCTAAGTATGTTAGGCTTATCTTTAGGCTGAGCAACAGATCACCTTCATTAAAGTTAGAAACAAAAGTGACCAATAGCATGGGAGGGTCTCTGCAAAACTCAGAAGAGGGGGAAATGGTAAGGTTAGCTGCAATTGTATGGCTAAAGGTAAAGGACCATGGCAAAGATCAGAAGGATGTCATAAATTATATCAAATGCAAGAAATAAACAAAGAAAAAATTTGACTCACATTCTGAAAAACATCAGCAATCATACACAGATGGGTACCAAACCCAACAACTGGCATATTCAATTGACTTATGGAATAGTTAGCCTTTCAAAAATCAAGATTTATCTGAATAGCACTAACCACTGAGAAAGGATAAGATAATCTCCAAGATTATCACAAAATTTCAACTTCCCTGTGGCTTTGCTAGTACATTAGAAACTGTGTTTTTGAATAGTATAAAAAATTCTAGCTGGCCAAGGCACAATTAGCTTTCAATGTTCACAGATTAGCTTATTTTATTGGAGTTCAATAATGTCAAGTCCTATAATTAGAGCTGCAGCATGCCAAAAACAAATATATGAAGTAACAAATGAATGTGATCATATTATAGAATACCATTCAGCAATGAAAAGGAACAAATGATGCACACCATTATATAAGCAAACTTCAAAATCTTTTCACAAAGTGCAAGAAGCCAACCAATGTTAATTCTGGAAAACTAAGTCTGTAATTACCAAAAGTAGGCAAGTGCCTGCCTGGGAAGAGGGTCAAAAAGCTAGGTTGAAAGAAAAAAATGAAAAATTTTTTTTGTAATATGAGAAATAGTTATTGTATGATGATAGTTTCACATGTTTAATATGTTAAGAACTGATGAAATGACACACTTCAAATAATCACAGTTCAGTGTGCATCAAGTAATCTTCAATGAAGGAAAAAGTAGATGTAATAATTTAACATTCTGTGATTACTAGTGTTAGCAATCTAACAGATTCTACAATCATCTGGGATAAAGACCTCTGGGCACATGAACAGGTGATCATTTTAATTATGTTAATTGAGGTGGGAGGACCCACTCACTATGGCTGGCGCCATTCCCTGATTAGGATCCTCCAGTAGATAAATGGACAGAGGAACTGAGCACAGTATGTATTCATTGAAACACCTTTTCACACATTATATCTAGATAGTACTTCAAAGTGGTTACCATGTACATCAGAACAATGACTTTTTACCATTAAAAAGATTTAAAATCTCTAAAGCACTTAGAATAATGACCAGTGATAACTATGAATTTAATAGAAAGGGATATGAAGAAAACGAAAACCGTGAAACAAAATGATAAAATTATGAACAACCAATTTTTATTCAGATTTTTCTTTATGTTTTCCGACTTCCACTTTCAGACATTTTTAGTTTCTGCTTTCAGATAGCATATTCTGATAATCTCTCTCACCTCTTCTTGCATTCCCAGAACAATAGCAGAAACTTCCCTGGGGTCAATACCTTCATATGATACTTACCATAAGTGAACCACAAACAGCCTTGCTTCCAAAAACCAAACTCTTTCAATCAAGAATCTACTATAACCTTAATGATAGATAGTTCCTCAGTCCATCAGTGGTACCGTGAGACAGACATTCGCACAAACAAGTAAAATTAGGCTGAGGAGTCTGCACAGATGCAGCATCTCACAAGGAGGGCCGACAGCCACCTACACACCTTGTATATGGGAAACACAACAGGACATGGAGTCCTCCTTGGAAAGCAGCACCTGTCCTAGAGATTTCTGAAACACCTGAAGAAAAGATCACCCTTGAAAGAGAGGAATGACCTAAAAACGACTGATTACCAGGTGGGAAACTGAAAACACAAAACCTCTAAGAATCAGTCATGCTGAACTACAAACATAGATCAGTTCTGTTTAGGCAGAGGGGCAGGTGATAGGGTTACATAGAAATGGCAGACTTTGGAGAAAATGATGTCCCGGCTTTACGGCTGTGTAGCTTTGTCATCTCATGAAAGCTACTAATTGCAATTGAGCTCCACTATCCGCATCTCCAAAGGCAGACATGGAATGCTGTGAGGATTGGGGTTAATGGAAGCAATGCACTACAGGGTTAATGCTCAACAAGTGCTTCTCATTATCAACAGAAACAGGGTTTCTAACAAACTTTTAGAATTAACAAGACAGCCTTGTAAGAAACTAGATAATTAATTTCCAAACGCAAATGGCTTTTCAACCCATCAGGGGAAAATCAATTAGAAGTAAAATTGTAGAGAAAAAAATCAAATAAAATAAGAATGCAGAGACTAAATAATGCAGAATATTTATTTATTTAGCTTCAATAAAAGCTAAAGCAAAGTCCTTAAATGTAAAAAAGACAATACTGTAAAGATGTCATTCTTAATAGATTTAACAGAAGCCAGAAGAAATTGTGAACCTTTTTAAATTTATTCTGAGTTGGAATAGAAAGAATAGATGAGTAAGAATAGCTGATTAATCTTTGAAAGAAAATCAAGTAGTATATAAAATTGTGAGTTAAAATTCTATATGGACCCTTGGTACAGAAAAAAGAAGCAGAGCACAGAAAAGTAAGAGATGACAAGGTGCTTCACACCCGTGATCCCAAACTTGGGAAATGGAGGCAGGAGGATCAGGAGTTCAAGGTTAGTTAAGACTACATGACACTCTTTTCAAAAAGCAAAACAAAATAAAGCAAGTAATAAATAGAAACCCAGTCCCAAAAATATCAAATATATGTGTGTACATACCTTTCACATGTTTTTTTTTATTTTCTATATTTTTTTTAATTTACATTCCAAGTGATTTCCCCTTTCCCATTTCCTCCCTCCCTGAAAGTCCCATAAGCTCCCTTCCCTCCCTCTTTTCCCCATTCAACCCCCTCTTGCTTCTCTGTCCTGGTATTCCCCTACACCCAGTCTTTCCAGGACCAGGGGTCTCTCCTTCCATCTTCTTAGAAATCTATTGATATGCGAATTGTGTCTAGGGTATTCCGAGATTCTGGGTTAATATCCCCTTATCAGTGACTGCATACCATGTGTGTTCTTTTGTGATTGGGTTACCTCACTAAGGATGATATTTTCAAGTTCTGACCATTTGCCTAGGAATTTCGTGAATTCATTGTTTTTAATTGCAGAGTAGTATTCCATTGTGTAAATATACCACATCTTCTGAATCCATTCCTCCATTGAGGGACATCTGGGTTCTTTCCAGCTTCTGGCTATTATAAATAAGGCTGCTATGAACATAGTGGAGCATGTGTCCTTATTGCATGCAGGTAAAGCCTCTGGGTATATATGCCCAGGAGTGGTATAGCCAGATCCTCCGGGAGTGTCATGCCCAGTTTTCTGAGGAACCGCCAGACTGCTTTCCAGAGTGGTTGTACCAGCTTGCAATCCCACCAGCAGTGGAGGAGTGTTCCTCTTTCTCCACATCCTCGCCAACAACTGCTGTCTCCTGTGTTTTTGATCTTAGCCATTCTGACTGGTATGAGGTGGAATCTCAGGGTTGTTTTGATTTGCATTTCCCTAATGACTAAGGATGTTGAACATTTCTTTTTTTACTCTCTCTCTTTTTTTTTTATTTTCTAAGTTTTTTTTTTACTTACATTCCAAATCATTTCCCCTTTCCCGTTTCCTCCCTCCCCGAAAGACCAAAAAGCCCCCTTCCCTCCCTCTTTTCTCCATTCAACCCCCTCTCGTTTCTCTGTCCTGGCGTTCCCCTACACCCAGTCTTTCCAGGACCAGGGGTCTCTCCTTCCATCTTCTTAGAAATCTATTGATATGCGAATTGTGTCTAGGGTATTCCGAGATTCTGGGTTAATATCCCCTTATCAGTGACTGCATACCATGTGTGTTCTTTTGTGATTGGGTTACCTCACTAAGGATGATATTTTCAAGTTCTGACCATTTGCCTAGGAATTTCGTGAATTCATTGTTTTTAATTGCAGAGTAGTATTCCATTGTGTAAATATACCACATCTTCTGGATCCATTCCTCCATTGAGGGACATCTGGGTTCTTTCCAGCTTCTGGCTATTATAAATAAGGCTGCTATGAACATAGTGGAGCATGTGTCCTTATTGCATGCAGGTAAAGCCTCTGGGTATATGCCCAGGAGTGGTATAGCCGGATCCTCCGGGAGTGTCATGCCCAGTTTTCTGAGGAACCGCCAGACTGCTTTCCAGAGTGGTTGTACCAGCTTGCAATTCCACCAGCAGTGGAGGAGTGTTCCTCTTTCTCCACATCCTCGCCAACAACTGCTGTCTCCTGTGTTTTTGATCTTAGTCATTCTGACTGGTGTGAGATGGAATCTCAGGGTTGTTTTGATTTGCATTTCCCTAATGACTAAGGATGATGAACATCTCTTTAGGTGCTTCTCAGCCATTAGATATTCTTCAGGTGAGAACTCTTTGTTTAGCTCTGTACCCCATTTTTTAATAGGGTTACTTGCCTCTCTGGAGTTTAACTTCTTGAGTTCTTTGTATATATTGGATATTAGCCGTCTGTTGGATGTAGGGTTGGTAAAGATCATTTCCCAGTTAGTTGGTTGCCGCTTTGTCTTTTTGACAGTGTCTTTTGCCTTGCAAAAACTTTGTAATTTAATGAGGTCCCATTTGTCTATTCTTGATCTTAGAGCATAAGCTATTGGAGTTCTGTTCAGGAAATTCTCCCCTGAGCCCATATGTTCAAGGTTCTTCCCTAGTTTACTTTCTATTAGTTTCCGTGTGTCTGGTTTTATGTGGAAGTCCTTGATCCACTTGGAATTGAGCTTAGTGCAAGGAGATAAGAATGGGTCAATTTGCATTCTTCTGCATGTTGACCTCCAGCTGAGCCAGCAGCATTTGTTGAAAAGGCTATCTTTTTTCCACTGGATGGTTTTAGCTCCTTTGTCAAAGATCAACTGACCATAGGAGTGTGGATTCATTTCTGGGTCTTCAATTCTGTTCCATTGATCTACATGCCTGTCACTATACAAATACCATGCAGTTTTTAACACTATTGCTCTGTAGTACAGCTTGAGGTCCAGGATACTGATTCCCCCAGAAGTTCTTTTACTCTTGAGAATAGTTTTAGCTATCCTGGGTTTTCACATATTGTATAAAATAGATTATACAAACTACATAAGCAATTATACAATACATAGTACAAAAAAAACAATAGAATAAAATGGATCACAGATTACTCAAAGTATGTTTAATCAGCCAACTAACACTGTCTCAATTACTGTGCTAAAATATATTGTTAATAAAGGGGCCCCAAGAACAAAATACTCACAGAAGCAAATATGGAGACAGAGCAGAGACTCAAGGAAAGATCATCCAGAGACTGTCCCACCTGGGGATTCATCCCAGATACAGTCACCAAACTCTGACACTATTGTAGATGCTGAGAAAGGCTTGCTGAAAGGAGCCTGATATAGCTGTCTCCTGAGAGGTCCTGCCAGAGCCTTACATATACGGAGTCAGATGCTCACAGCCAACCATTGCACTGAGTGCAGGGTCCCCAATGGAGGAGTTAGAGGAAGGACTGAAGGAGCTGAAGGGGTTTGTAACCCCATAGGAAGAACAACAATATCAAACAACAAGACTCCCCAGAGCTCCCAGGGACTAAATCATCAACCAAAGAGTAGACATGACTCCAGGTGCATATGTAGCAGAGGAAGAAGGCCTAGTCAGGCGTCAATGTGATGAGAGGTCCTTGGTCCTATGAAGGACCCAGTGTAGAGGAATCAAGGGCAGGGAGGTGGGAGTGGGCGAGTGGGTAGAAACATCTTATAGAAGCAGGGGGATGGGATAGGGAGTTTCCGGGAGGGGGGAAACCAGGTAAGGGGATAATACTTGAAATGTAAATAAATTAAAAATTAAAAAAATAAATAAATAAAAATAAAGGGGCCCCAAGGCCTCAAAAATTCCTAGTCAGAGATACCAAGCACTAACTCATATGCATCCAAATGTGGGGATGCTGTAACATATTGTGAGGTAAGGAAATAAGTTGTCAAAGTTAATATAGAAAATATTCTCATTTCGTGAACAAATTTTCACAACAAAAATCATGTACAAAAGACACATTTACATGTACTAAGCACAGCTTAGCCTGATGGTTAAGAGTACAGGCTGGGGCAGCATCCTGACCATGCAAGTAACTTACCCACACTGGGAAATATTAAGACCATACTCATCAGAATTTAGGGGAGTTAACACACAAAATGCACCTACTTTTTTTTAACCTGATTTTTGTTATTATTTACCGTTCCTATTAGAAAAAGATATTAATAGCAGTGTGTTTATTTGGTGGGATGAGTATTTTATTGCTTCATTTTTTTTCTAAAATGTCCATATATTATTACTAATTTTTAAAATTAACAAATGTCAGAAATGAAACAAAAACCTAAGGTGAATGGTATTAATACTTACCTGGTCTTTAGACAAGTAGACACTTCCTCAGCACACCAGGATCATGTCTACTAATGTATCAATTATTATTTTGGTTCAAATTACTGCCCAGTATGGATTATTGATTTGCACAATTTCAAATGGTCAGTTCTTTTTGCTCTCAGCTTTAGGATGATAAACAAGGGCCTTCATCTGACTACACTGTGGCAATATTAGAATTAGGTACTTAGCACAACAAATAAGAAAAACCACCATCCCGGCCGCCATCAAAGAACAGCAGCCTTGGCCCCGGCACTACCCCATGGCCGAGGGCCTCAACAAGGGCCACAGGTGACGAAGAGACACAGCCAAGCACACCGAGTTTGTGCAGGACGTGATCCAGGAGGTGTGCAGCTTCGCGTCCTACAAGCGGCACACTCAAAGTGTCCAAGGACAAGCTCGCACTCGAGTCCATCAAGAAAAGGGTGGGCACCGCACATCCGCACCAAGAGAAAGTGGGAGGGGCTGAGCAACGTGCTAGCAGCCATGAGGAAGGCAGAGGCAGAAGTCCCCTAAATGATCTTCCTATCTTCAGTGCAATTCCCCCTTTAGCCTCCTCCACTTGCAGGGAGAAAAAGCTTTCTAACTTGGTGCTAACAGCTCCCTGTCCATTCAGTCTCTGGTCCTTTCTCAAAGCACAAGCATCTTCTGCCATTCCATCCATGTAGTTTTCACGTTTTACTGCCCATTCTTAACTTACAAGAACATGCTATTTTCTTTCCCAGAGACATGTTAGCCTCCCTGCATCTATTATAGTACTCCCAAATTTCAGCTGAAATATCACCCGCTCTAAGCCCAAGCTCCTCAGCCTTGCTTAGTGGACCCTTCCTGGGGCTTCTACTCAGTCCTGTGCATGGCTCTGGGAAAGCACCTAACCTTCCTGCTCCATCACCATGAGAAGAATCTATGTTACTCGTTTACTAAGTGAATAAATATATGAATGACCATCGTAAAAGAAGAAACAGAGAAGGAAATTGCTGACTTAAAATTTCAAAAATACTGGCTGGGCCTGCTGAAACACATCTTTAATCCCAGCACTTGGGAGGGAGAGGCAGGGAGATCTCTGAATTCGAGGCTAGCCTGGTCTACAAAGTGAGTTCCAGGACAGCCTTGCTACAGAGAAACCCTACCGTGAAAAACAAAGCAAAACAAATTTTTCAAAATTATTCTGAATGCCAATGCAAATCCGAAGTGTTTTTAGCCACTTTGCAGCTGTTTCAGTATTTTTCTGAACCATACGCATAAAAGACTCTATTGTTGTGGAAATTTAATAGGACATTATGCTCCCTTGATTTTTTTTTTTTAGAAATAAAATTAATTCTTACCTGAAACATTATGGGAAATAATTACATATACTTTATGTATGTGTATTTGGAATAATTGCTTTCTCTAGGTGTTATATATCTCAAAACATCTAGACAGGCCAAAAATCTTGGTAATATATATTTTTCCTTATTATAAAAGTTCACATACATGGGAAAAACAACAAAAACAGAAACACAAAAGACAAGCTACAAAAATATTACTGTCATTACTAATTAAATATGGGACTGGAGAAATGGCTCAGGGATTAAGAGCACTGACTGCTCTACCACAGGTCTTAAGTTCAATTCCCAGCAACCATATGGTGGCTCACAACCATCTGTAAATGGTATCTGATGCCCTCTTCTGGTGTGTCTGAAGACAGCAAAAGTGTACTTACCTATACAAAATAAATAAATCTTTAAAATAAATAAACAAATAACATAAAAATTACAGTAGCAATATATTTTTTCTATCATCAAATTAGTAAAAATAGTATCTTCCAAAGTAATATTTCTACTGTAAATTGTCTATGTTGGCTCATTAGAAATTTAGATAATTTTACATCACTTATTATGAAGTTTTTATACTATAAAGAATTAAAAATAACCTACTTATCTCAAAGTAAATTTACACATTCTTTCAATGTGTAATTCAATGGCATTTACTGAGCACTTACTATATGTCAGACCCTGACCAAAGTGCTAGGGATACAATAAAATACACACATACATATAGAAACATCACCTCTGGGGTTAGCATCACCTGGGGAGGACAAAGTCGCATAAGCAAATGATTACTGTACATTTTATTATGGACACCAAAAATGAAATTTTAAAAAAAAAGTCATAACCTAGAAATAAAAGGAGGTTCTAACTTTACACGTCTCCCAGGAAAGCCTGACCGAGAAGATAAATTGCATAGGAGCATGGAAACCATGAGGAAGAAACCCAAGTGAATATCCAAGAGACGTTTCCAGACCAAGCAAACACCGCAGAAAACCTGAGAAACAGAGCTCTTCAGAAAGTGACTGAATCAGAATGGAAAGTAGAGTGTGCCAACATTTAAATGTCTTCCTCAATGTTCCTGTGTGGAAAACATAATCCCTAACGTGGGGATATCTGAAGATGGGAGGTGAGTGGGTCGTGAGGGTTTCACTCTATGGGAGTATTTATGCCACTGTTACAAACGTGAGCTCTTTATAAAAGGACAGGTTCATGCTTCCTCCGCCTCACATTCACCAGGGGATGGCTCTGTAGTAAGGATCTCACTGGAAAGCCCTCTAACTCTTGTTCTTTGCTTCCAGAACTGTCTGCTAAATACCTGTTTGTTATTAAACTACCCAGTCTATATATCTTGTCAGAGCAGCACAAAACAGACTTAAGACAAGAAAAACACTAAGAGGTGAAATTATTGGTTCTATGCCATACTCCACCCCCAGTCACACTGACCATGGACCATCAGTCTGCAAAACCATCAGTCAAAATAAACCTTCCCTCCTTCAAGATGCCTCATGAACTCTGATGGACAGCTGACTTACAGGCCAGCATCACAGTTTTGGTACTGACTGAATGCCTTAAAAATCTTAACATAGAAAAACAAGGTTTTCTTGCTTTAGTTTATAGGATATTTTTAACTTGAAGTTTAAAAACTTTGCTATTTTATTTGATGAAAGAGTGGATAAAATGGGATTGGAAAATTAGGACATAAAACCATCCAGAAGAAGCTACTTGGTCAATATTTCTTTCTCTAAGCATACACAAATTCCTATCAATTTTATTAGAAGACTTCAGAACCAGTAAACCAACTGGTATGCTTTCCCATCAAAGATAACCAAAGCATTCATTTTTCATGATTATATTTCAAATGTTAATGACATGAATGACAGTCTTTTAAATAGTCTAGTAAGTTACATTTTTAATCCAATATTTTCTGGCACTAGAATCTCCACAATATTGAAAAAGTATGTTTTCCTTGGGGGTGATTCTAACAAAGATGATAATATTTTAGAAATAAGTCAATACTTGGCATGTACATGAAAGTTTTTATCTGGGATGTATATCATTTCTTGATCTAAAATTTTCCAAGTGCCAAAATGAAATCTTTTTTTATTTAAAAAAATTAATTTATGTTTGAATGTCATTCCTAGATTGTGCTGTGAAATCCAAATGGGAAGTTATGACATCAGCTCAAGCAATACATCAGGGTGGTGACCAAGAATTCACAAGTAGGAAGAAGTTCTCACCCTAAGCATTTGAATCACAGACACGAGAAGCTGTAAGACATGAGGAACAGGAAGTCAGTGAAGTTCCTGAAGGGAGGAGTCCCCGTAATGTCATGAGCAGAACTATAAGAGTAGTCTTGGGGCAAATGTTAAGAGTCCTGGTTGGGATCTTCTGCCATATTGGAGGTATCAAGCCAGTAGAGACATCAACTCTTTGCTCACTTAAAATTCAGGAGCTGAGCTGCACAAAAAGTATAAATTTCAGAGCTATCATAACGGACGTGTAATTTAAATACTAAATCATGGATGGCATCACCAAGAATATAAGAATGGCTGTAAAGATGGAAGGAAGGAGATTAAACCCAGGAGCATAGCAGTGTGAACCAGCCAGGAAGATGCGAGGACCAGCAAAGACTGAGGATTATAGTGGGTTAAGATAAAACCCAAAAGTGTGGTAAAATTTCTGTAATGACAAAATAATCATCCTAAACTCCTACTGTTCTAAAAAGAAAGTATAGAGTATTTCAGTAAGAAAATTGCCTTTGTGCATTTCAATTCTTTCTCCAACCCTTAAAAACATTGTTCTTTAGTTATTTGAAAATAATAACTGATATCACTCATTACATTCAACTTTACAGAGTCCCTTCAAATGCAGATGAGGCAGGATTTACTATCTCCATTTCCAAACAGGCACTCAAAGATTGTTCAAGATCACATCAACCAGGAGCACAAACAGATTTCAAGTAGTTTCTTGTCTTGAATATTCAAGAAGATACTATGAATTAGAGCAAACACCTCTTCGGACAAGTAGCAAAGACTGGACAACATTAACCAGAAAGACTGACCATCTCCCTCCCCTTAATACTACAGCTGTTTTTATTCTAATGCTAATCTTGGGCATCAACAAGCCCAAGTACTTAATAATTTCCATATTGTTTATTCTGTCAGGTGGGAACTTTTAGAAAGTGCTGGCCCTGTCCTCTGAATCCTGTCTTTTCCCCAACATTTGCGTGAGCCTTGGTATATAGAAGGTAACTAAGCAATGTTTGCAAAGGCACTTCAGTGTGGTTACTAATGTTCTAGGAGGTTCTAATGAAGCAGGAAGTCAGTGAGGATATAATGTCAAGGACTTTTTGAAAAAAAACTTGTCCCCATGTTTCAAACCAAAAACTGTATTTCTTCCTTTATTCCATGAGTCCTTACACTTCAGAATGCACCAAATTTACTCAAAGGGCTGACAACAACAGATTGCTGTGCATGAGACCAGGGCCCAAGATACTGTGTATCCAGAGCAATGTTGCATATTGCTGGTCCTAGAATCACTCTGAGGACCACTGACCTAAAGAAAGAAACAAGTCTTTAGTAGGAAAGTTTTTAAAGAAAAAGATTAGCCTCTTCTGCCCCAGAATTTTAAACCGAAGGCCAGTATATCATGATCACTGGGTGTTTACTTCTTAAATCAGGTACAACTGAAAGAAGATGTCAATTATGACTAATTGCACCATAAAAATCAATTTCTTCATATAACTGAAAAAGCAGAGCTAACTACTTTGTCTTTTGAAGGCAGTGATTAGCGCTTCCAAAGAAGATCTATGCCTTACTTATTTTTATAATCCCTAAAGTGCTTTCAACAAAAATACCTTCAATCATTGTTTGCAGAGTAAGATTATGTAATTCCCTGCCTTAGTGAGTGTACTATTTACTTGGGGAGAAATGTGTGTTCAAAGTCTTTGTTAAAGTGTATGCTATCCTTGTACAATGTAGAAAATGGGTCCCTTCTAGGCTTATGATTTGGAAGAAGGTATGCAGATCTGTGCCAGAGCATGGTTTTATCATGCTGGGCTCTAGGTGGATTCTAGCTCTTTCTTGCTCCTCAATTGGTGCCCAATTTACAAAACACAACTGATTTACCCATCTTGGGCACTTCCTGCAAACAATACTCATGGGAAAATCTATAGCTGCCAGAAAGTAAAGGAGATGCTAAAGCTAGAACTCAGAAATAAGAAAAGGTGCATTGTCTTTTGTTGTCCAGGAAGAGCTAAGCAGAGGTCTAGGAACTGATCTAAGACAGGAAGCTTTATGCGTCTGAGACATTTTATCACCAGTACCCTGGTCTATCAGCCAACAGACTCCTACTATAATATTTAGCTTGCCTCTTACCCCTCACAAGACTAGTGCTATGGTTTGGATATAAAGTCTCCTTCTAAAATACTCATGGGTTGGATGTTTGGTCACTAAAAGGGGATATTGAGGGCTGACTGAATCATAAGGACACTAACCTTACTGATAGATTTGTCTATGCATGAGCTCATAGCTAAATGGGCTAGCAAGAGTTGGGGCCTACTCAGAATAAATAAATTTAGGTGCTTTGTTCCTAAAATCCTTCCATCTCTTCCTCCCTCTTTCCTTCTCCCTTCTCCTACACTTCATGTCCCCCCCCCACACACACACACACCTTGAGGTCAGAAGACTCCTCTGCCATCCACCTCCACACATACATTTTTCTTTGTCTTGCCTTAGGCCCAAAGCAGTAGAAACAGATGACTATAGTTTGAAACCATGAGCCAAAACAAAATAAGTCTGTTCTTCTAACCTGTCCCTCACATGTATTTTTGTCACAGTGACAAAATGTTATCTAACACAGTATATGTTCTCATGAAACATGCTATTTTCCATCACATTACTTATAGAAAATGCAATTATATGATGTGTGGGTTTGTTTGGGATTTTCCCCCTCAAGATTATAAAGCTCTCTGTGAGAAGAGGCCATATGGTTTTCATCATTTTATTACAATTATTTGATACATAAGTACTATATATGTGTGTATATTACACACACATATATGTATACATATTGAAACTAAAAATATTATATTAACAAAGGCAGTAAAGAAATAGGTATAGGTGGTTCATTCCATGGAAAATAAAATACAGACAGACCTTGAGAGGTTTCTCACAATTAAAAGCAAGAATCCCAAACACTGCTTGTGGTGGTTTGAATACACTTGGCCCATGGGAAGTGGCACTATTAGGAGATGTGACCTTATGGGAATAGGTGTGGCCTTGTTGGAGGAAGTGTGTCACTGTGTAGGTGGGCTTTAAAGGCTCCTATGCTCAAGCTCTGCCCAGAGCAGAAGACACCTTCCTTCTGGCTGCCTGAAGAAGATAGTCTCCTCCTGATAGCCTTTGGATCAAGATGTAGAACAGTTTAGCTCAGGTCCTCCAATTCCATGTCTGCCTGTACACTGCCTTCCTTCCCATTATGATGATAATGGACTGAGTCTCTAAAACTGTTAGCCAACCCCAGTTTAATGTTTGCCTTTATAAGAGTTGCCTTGGTCATGATGCCTCTTCACAGCAATGGAAACCCTAACTAAAACACTGCTAAAGAAAGCTGTGCTAGGAAAGTGTGTCACTATCTATACTGCATGCTGCTATTTTCATCCTATGCTAAAACATGACACTTCACAGATCTATCAACTCTGGGTTTTACATTGTAAATATTGATGGTGTGAATACTTGCTGACATTTGCCTAAAATATGGAAAATGGTTCTGAGCATGAAAACTTGAAATGGAAAATTCACCTCTGGAGGCACAAAGATCAGGAGTCATTATGGTAACTGTGTGAAAGCAGAGTTGTCCTATCTCGTGGCAATGTGACATCCCTCAGAGGGCTTCACCAGAGCCTCATTAACTTGTTTTCCGGTTTACATAGTCTTGAACACTTCCATCACTTTCCAAATCTGGGAAGGCTTATCACTATTCTATCCTATAACCCCTACCTCACCTGCTAGTTAATATCAAACCATCCCACCTGATTCTGGTAGAACCACCCTGGCACGGGTACCAGCAACATAATCACCAAGTACATAGCCTCTTGTCAGTCCTCCTATAGGCATTTGATACACATCCACCCCTTTCTTCTTCAAAGTCTTCCCCCTTTCTTCAAAATCCCTTCCAATCTACCCATAGTTTAGTGTCTCCTTTGTGAACATTTCTAATCCGTTTAGTATTGGTAAAACCCAAGTCCAATCCTTTCAACCTTTTAGCCATGTGATTCTCAAGTCCCCATACTAGCCACAGACGGTGATCCTGAGCACTGTAGCTTGGTCCCTGGCAGCCAGTTAGCCAGTTCTAGGTCAGTTCCTCTCAGAGCAAAGTCCCCTATCTTCCTCACATTCCTTATCCTGGGGTTAGTGGCGCCTCTCCCTAATCAGACTAGAACCCCTCATTCACTCGGCCCTCACATGCACTTCCTGTCAATCTTCTAACATCATGTTTTTTCCACTTCCATAGCTACCCCTTAACTGATGCTCTGCCTTCCTTCTCCGCGACTATTACAGCCCCTCCGAGGAGGTCTCACCTCTTTCCGAGTCCCACTCTTCCAATGTGGCCTCCACCTTACTGCCAAAGTAAATGTTTAAATTCTTCTCTTGCTCCCAGCTATCAAATGAAGACCATCTTCTTAGCATGACCTAAGACCATGACCAGGCTCCTGTGCCTCTCAGATCCACTGCCCATTAAGTGTCTTGCTGCTCACTGTATTTCAGCTGTTCCCAATTATGACACATACAGCTTTATGTTCCTGCTGCTTTTCTGATCTGTGCTCTACACCTGAAATGCCTTTCCCTCAAAAGAGCCACAGTCACGTCACATCTGACTCTTATTGTCTTGGCAAATTCCTGCTCACCTTTCAGGCCCTCTTCACCTCTTTGGTGGTGCTTTTTCCCATCCTCCCTGTGGGTTCTGGGGCCATTTGCCTCTCTTCTGGCAACAAATATCTTACTTACAACTGCTTATTTACATATCTGCCTCATCCTTACACATATTATGTCTTCATTTTATATTTATTTTGAAATATTTATCATGATATTTTGCCTGAAGACTAATATAAACTCACTAAATGTTGCTAGAATAAAAACTGTTGGTCAAGGTCATCATTCACTAAAAATTCAGAGCCCGGTAGAATCACATTGTGCCAGCTTTAGAGCACTCAAGTAAGGATCTTGTGGTTGCAATTATCAAATTAAATAACATATACATAATCCACTTAGTTCTGTTCTTTTCCTGTTCTCACGAGCTCCCTTTTAATATCTCATTCCAACTCTGAATCATCTGTTGGCCTGGATATGTTTTTCCTCTGGCTGCTCTAACAGGTCCAATTAGTCAATTAGTCAAAAATCCCACTCAGATTCACAGGTGTTGCCCTAGACTATAAGCCTGGGCCTTTGAAGTCTCCCCCTAGATTCTTCCTGAAATATTAGCATTGACCTCCAGTAATCTAGTAATAAACAATTCTCACACTAATACAGATTTTTCCTTTAATATATTACACGTCCTAATACTGAAATAGGTCACTGATTAGAGTCAGTTGGCAAGTGCAAAACAAATGCATGAAACCTCAGAAAGTGTTTCCCTCCCCATACAAAACCTCAAATAACTCCATCTACTGTCCAGATACCACTTAAGAACATCACATCCTTTCCTCGCCCTTCATCTATGGCACATAGACTTGATTTTATTTCTCTCTCCCAGACTGCCCCTTCCTGTTTGTGCTTGCACTTCCACCCTGCTGACTTGGTCCCCAGCTGAACTTCCAAAAGCAATCATTTTACTCCCCCTTCCCACTCCATCATCCAAGGACTCTGATAGCGCTGTACTTAGAACCTCACTCCAGAGTCCAATTTGCCACAAATCTAAGGTGAAACTTCTACCCTCAGCCCAATTATATTTTTGGAGGGCCCTTTGTCTCATCTCAGGCAATCATCATCAGGTTCCTCCCAGACCAATTTTCTACACAGTCTTTTCTTTCCTTCTACAAGTAAGCAAGAAAAAAAAAATCAGTCTTTGTAACTTCATTAAACATGGCTGATTTTATAAAAATGTTGATAGACGGTTGAGGTTTAGAGTACCCTGCAGATTTTTCCATACCCACTTTCACTCATGTTATTAAGACCTGGCTTTAGTTTTCAGCCTTAAAGGCCCAGATCTTAGCTGTACTTGATCTCTCTGGACCTCACAGGGCTGCTGTCCTTTGTGATCAACAATAGATCCCATTAATGTTAAGAAAACCCAGGACTGAGAAGACCATCATGACTCCCAGCACTAAGGAGGCAAGTACCAGTCCCTCTGTAATACAGATGTGAAAACAAGTGGTTAAACCATCAGAATAGATAAGAAATGGCTACTTTATTCTGCTGTAGTTGTAGTTCAATAGCTGCCTCTCAGAGAACTTGCTAAGCTCAAGATGGATCCCCTATATTCTCACATCCCCAGAACAGGAAGTCATTACCCTCAAAGCCTGAGAATCATTTACCCCCTCATTTTTCTCTTCAAAATAATGGTTGATTGAAACAATGATCAAGAGTACAAATTAGCCCAGCTGGCTAGTCTGGGTATGGCCAATCAGATTACACCCGTGGGAGGCCTCTTCTCTTCCCAGTGGAGCCTCTAGCCCACAGTGCGTAGTTTCACGCTGCCTTCAGTCTGCAGGGAGAATATAAGTAGATTTGTGCATTACTAGTTCTAGAAACAAACTAGCCAGAGGCTGACTCAGTGGCATCCTCCTATAGATTTTGTCTATTTTTGCTTTTAAAGGGAAAACTTCAAAATTAAGATCTAAAAGCATGAATCACATGCAATTTCTAAAGCCAAGTCAAGGAAAGGCTGGAACTGGATGAGCATCACCTTCTTGTACATTCTGTCGTCCCCTTGCCTCAGTTCTGTATGATTATAGTCTAGGAATAGGGATGTAGCTCAGCTGGTAGAGTGCTTGCTTAGAATACAAGGGGTTCTAGGTTTCATCCAGACCACTAGATAAACTGGGTGTGGTGACCTATACCTGTGATCCTAGCATGTGGGGTATGGAGGCAGGGGGATCAGAAATTCAAGACCCATTACCAGCTACATAAGGAATTTAAACCCAGCTTGGGTTAGAGAATATACATATACACATACACATACACATACACATACACATACACATACACATAGACATAGTAGTATCGAAGCATCTCTTCTTGACCTTTCCACATCAAGAAGACTCTTCACTACTAAGAATTAATGTTGCAAGGAACTTGGAAATTCACTTCATTAAAGAAACATGTTCTATAAACTGTGACTAGACAACTGGACAATAAAGTTTATCTTGACACAACAGTTGTGGATGTCCAAAAAGCTGAATTCTATAGAACCACGTAGACTGGATTATTCCCAGGTGACAAGTGGCAGGATACATATCGAACCAATACTAGCACATGCTGAAATTATGCACAGCTGTTTGCTAAGACTTTGCTCTGATTCACCAGCTACAATACAGCGGCATATTCACACCCAAGCTTGCCATCTGACTTTCCATCATTGTGGGCTGTCCTGGAGCATGTATTGTAAGAGAGGAAGATAAAAACCCAGGGATGATGGATGGTGTCTAAAACGAGGATACTCTAATTCAGAAGTGGTTCCAGCATGCACAAGAAACAGAATCTTGCCTTTCTTCTCAAAAGGAGCTAATGGCTAACCTATTTTTGCTGGAAACATTTAAAGAACCCATCACCCCGATTCCTAGCAATCTTCCTTAAAACAGTGTGTGTGCCTCACCTCTTCTCCAACAGGATCATTCAAAGTAGGTCAGAAATGTTACTTCCTTCCCCTCATTGATTTTCATTAAGAGAACGCACTTTCTGGAGCATTAAAGGAAAAGATAAACACAAAGCAACTTCCAGTGACACCCTCTGTAAATTTTTGGCACAGTAAGTCTCGTTTTCCCAAAAGCAGGAGAAATATCTAATCACCCAGAATTTATCCTTCTTGGCTATAAATCAGCAGTAATTTTAAACTGTAAAGTACACAGCTACAGGACTTCAGTCAGGTGAAGAACCTCTCCAAAGGAACATATTCGCTTTGCCCCTTTTAATTTTCTACATCACCAACCCGCCTCTTTCTTAAGTACTTTCTTCTCTGCCTTCTTCACATCCATGTCTTGCCAGAATGTCAAGAGACCACACTGTTCTTTATTTGAAAGCTGAAAGCATGGGATTTGGATGAAAGCATTTGTGGAGACAGGGGAGCAGAGAAATCAGGGGAGGGAGGGTAGGTTATCTAGGTCTCTAAAAAGCTATAAAGCTTTAGTTTTCTAAATCCCATGGGGAAGGGCTTCCCCAGTCTCCTCCCCTTCCTGAAATTTCTTTCTCAAACCCAGGTCCTGAGACCTGGCTCTCCAAAGGGGGCGCCGCAAAGTCCTTCAGAAACCCCCAAACACCAGCCCAGAGAGAAATACACCACCAGAAAGACAGCAAGCCTGTACGCCCGCTCCTAGCCAGCTAGCTGGGGCGAGCAACTTCATCCCTGGCCATAAACGAACGTCCCTGTCCTCCAAACCTGAAAAAGGTGATGGTCACTCTGAGCCCGGGTTCCCGCGACCGCCCCACCCCACACCCCGCCGCAAACTCCAAGTGGGGACCCGGTGCTGCTCACCTCCTGGCATGCAGGAAGCGGGCGGCCGGAGGAGGACGAGTCCCCAGCCCAGACTGCCTGGCAGCCGGCGAGCGCCCAGCAGCATATCCAGGCGGGGCTCCAGGGCGGCGAGCGCTTGCCGCGGGGACCCCCAGTCGGTCGCCCCCAGCCCCTGCCCCGCGCCCGCCGCAGGGCGAGCAGCAGCATCTCGGCGCTGGATGGACTCGGGCGAGGAGGCTGCGCGGCTCCGGCTCGGGGAGGCGAAGACGGTGCTCTTGGCTCCTCTGGGCTCAGCTCAACTGGGCTGATCCGCCCGCTGACAGCTCGGCCGCTCGCAGCGCGGGCAGCCGGCGCCCGTGCTCCCGTCACGCCAGAGGGAGGGACCGTGGGACGCGGGTGCGGCGCGGGGGCGGAACGCGGGGCGGGGACGAGGGAGCCCAGAGCAGGTGGTGAGGGCTGCGGCTGAGGCCCAGCCCAGCACGCGTGGAGTGGTGGCACTGCCAACCGCGCAGGAGCCTTGCGACAAGATAGAGGGAGTCAGAGACCAGAGACTCCCGGGTGTCGCCCCTCTCTAGACCCCTGTCGACACCCTAGGGATATCTCTTATAAGGATCCACGCCTGGTAACCTCAAAATGAATTTCTACAAGATTAGGATTTGCTGAAATGGCAGAGAGGAAAGAGGCCTGAGGTTTGTAGTACTGGACTCGGTTATCTCATCTTTTTAATGAAAATGGTAACAGTACCCACCACGTGAGGTCGCCATGCCGGTTAATTAGGTTGATGTGCACAAAGCTCTTGGAAGGGTGCCTGCCTCACAGTAGATGAAGTGGTGGGGCCAAACCTACTTCCTGCTGATTTGGGTATTTCATATAGATGTGTAGCCTCTGGCGAATAAACCTTTTTTGCTTCTGGGAAAGCATTTATCCTGTGAAAAAGCTGCGGTGGTGGTCTATTTTATGTGCCCCCCCCCCCGCAGAGAAGGATGACATGTCAGTGGGTGGAGCTCAAGGATCCTCTGACCCAACTGACACACTAAATATAAATGGACCTGAATATGTCTGCAGCAGAGTAAATACGTTTACTCAAATATATCAACATTTTCTTTCCGTTAGGAGTCCCCAAACAGGTAGATGGCTCTGTTATCGCTTCGGTTTTTATTTCCTTTGTTTGCTTTTTATTCTTTAATCCATCAAGAATTTCTGAGAGTCAAAATTATATTATCTTTGTCAACAATTAACCATATGTCTATGAATTAAAAACACTTTCTTTATTAAAATAAAGCCCATTTTAGTCAACATAACTAGATTAAATTACAGATTTCCCTAAATAGCATTCTTTGTAACTCTCAGTAATTTCCTCTTAAAGGATTAAACAGCTTAGAGTTACTAAGTGTACATTGTTTTTCTTTTGTGCAGGATACATCAGAGGTGAACTTCACTAACACACAACAATCACCAGAACTACATCAACAACAGCGCAGCTAAAGGCATACTTTCTACATAGATTTTTCTTTTTGCAGATAAACCAGATTGTAATATAAATGCCCGAAATTTTTTTAAATCCTCTAAGCACAAAAATGTTACTAAGTATGAGTACGAGTAGCGAATGTGTGAAACATAAATTTTATACAGACAGAATGAAATATTATGAAAGCGTTTCTATATGAATCTAGGAATGAGAACAATTCTATAAAATGTGTGTGTGGAGTATGCACTTCAGAATGCAGATATTCTTGACAACAGTTTGACAGAATACTAAAATGTGTTTACTCAGTCAGGGAACGTGGTGGAAGGAGAGACAAAACAAATGTAAGAGCCAGAAGGAAGATAAAGAGGAGGGCGGCCTCAGGTTATTTTTAAGTACCACATAGTCTTCGAAGTCCTGAAAGTGAAGCAGCCACGCCCACTGCACTGGGCTGTCCACAAGAAATCATGGGTCCCAAGGGACCCTAGCCCTCCTTGATGAACTACTGACTACTGATGAATTCTGGAGGAGAGACAGTCATTGCGTTCACTTGTGTCCCCAGGAGTAAGCCCACCAGGCTCCATTGGATAGCTACCAACCCACGTTCACACAGATGGCCCTGATTATGCTCAGGTGGTGACAAAACAAAACAAAAAAGCAAGCGTGAGTGTAGAAAGGGACCCATAGGGGATGACAGGAATGGAAGGAAGATGAAGGAGGGAAATTGAGAGGCGTCACAGCACATTATAAACATATTTGAGATTGCCAAAGAATAAACTTAAAGTTCTCAAAGTATGTGTATGCCTTTAGCTTTTTAAGTATTTTTTTCATAATATTTATTGCTATTTTACCCTTCCCATAACTCCTCCCAGATCCTTCCCACCTCCCTATCCACCCAACTTCATGTTCTTTCTCTATTTTGGGTCATTTTTAATTCTAGCCATCTAAGAACTAGTAATTAAAGAGAGCAAGTTTTTGCACTCACTGTTGTTTAATTAAAAATGAAATAGCCTAAGTGCCCCCCAAATGGGGAATGGTTTAGTAAATTATGCTTCTTCCTGTGGTAAAACTATACTGATATTAAAGTTGTATTTTCAGAGGATGGCATTGAGGAAGTGCAATGATACTTTATCAATGTTTAAAACCTGGAAACTCACCTTCAAGTACCTGGTCTCCAGGTGTGGCGGAAGAGAGCTGCACTCCAGGTGTGCCATTGAGGGGGTTTTATTGAAGGAGACTGATTAAAACAACTAAACGGAAGCTGTTGGCAGAGGCTTTCTAATAGACTAATATCAAAAAGGGGGCTTGCTTTTCTTTCTTCATTTTTTTACAGAATTTGTTTTCGCATTCCCCATAATTATGATACCATAATTGTATTGTCTCCATTATTATTATAATCATTATGTATCATTTACATTGTCTGTGTTCTTTTTTTTTTTTTTTGAATTGGTCAAACAATTCAGCCATGGGAGGGGGATCAGATATACAAATAAAAAAATGTCAAGACCAACATTTCATCAATGTTTTTTGTAAAACAAAAAAAAAATGGTAAATGAAACCTAAATATCTACTTGTAAGGAAAAATGAAACAATGTTATATGTAAAAGAAACTCTTTATACAAATTAATTTTAGTGGAATTTATTTGCAGGATGTAAATGCTCAAGAATCGAATAGCACCCTAAACCAGAGATCTCCACCTAGCAGCATCAGAGACTTCATTTGGAGACTACAGACAATATGACATATAGAAATAGCCCAATTGCAAACACTTTATCCTCAGCCCTCTACAGGAATAACTTATCGAAAACACTTAAGCCGTGAATTCATTAGTATAAATATCATGACAAAATGAACCATTTTCCATAATATGCCAACATTCTGAATGGTTTCTGTTGCATATTGTTGTACTAACACTGTGTATCTATAAAACACACACACACATACATACGGGGAGGGGAGAGAGAGAGAGAGAGAGAGAGAGAGAAATAGCATTTGCCAAATTGAGCTTACACCCTGTGATTGGCTGGAAAGGCTGACAAATCTCAGCTACTTGGTAAAAGAATATGCTCTTCAGTTAGGTCACAGCCCTGTTATACTAACTTAGGTTGCAGCCGGCTGCAGGTGGAGGCACCTTCAACATAATCTCATTTGACATGTTTATGGCATTTTACCCAACTACAAAGGAAGGTACCTGACACAAGAAACACTCGAGAACTTTTTTTCCATTCACTGAGGGAAATCAATCACACAAAATTCATGTGCAGTAGACATTCGATATATTTTATGTGTTAAAACATGAGCAGATTTCATTTAATTATTGCCTACAAGAATGAAAAATTAGGTAAAGGTTCAGGGCTTTACCTGAACTTTTAATTTTGTGGAGGGAGTGCGTGCATGTGCATACTCACAAGTCTGTGTGTGCCTATGTGAAGGTTAATGTTCCTCTGTCACTCTCTACCATGTTTTCTGAGACAAGGTCTGCCATTAAACCTAGAGCTCAGGGTTCATCTTGGTCAGCTCTGCAGGAAATGCCTTTGATCTTCCTGTCCCTTCTCCATCTTCATCCAATTCCCAGACACATGCCAACAAGCCCAACTTTTATTGGGATTTTGTGAGTCTAAATTCAGGTTCTTTGGTGTACACAGAAAGCACTTTTCCCACTGAGCTATCTCCCAAGCCCTGAACATACATACATACACATATATACATATATATATATATGCTCTGTATATGCATGCTGTGTGTGTGCAGATGTCCACAGAAGCCAGAAGTGGGTTTTGAATCCTTTGTAGGTTAAGTTAAAGCTGGCTGTGGGCCACCCATCAACCAAACTCAGGTCCTCTGCAAGACCGTTGCTGAGTCATCTCTCCAGCCCCAGTATTTTATTTTTCAAATGAAAGAAGGCTCAAAGAGGGATAAAGGAAAAGAAAATATATGAAGCAAATATAGAGGTAATATTCTGTTGTATTGGGTAGCAGTTATGCTAATAACTAGCATTTACTGCACATTTAGTAAATAAATATTAAGAGTATTCTAAGATCAAGTACTTCGCTTAGTCTTGAAAATCCTGTGATATAAGTGGCCCTATTATCCAGCCCTATTTTATAGATAAAGAAAGAAAGCCACAATTTCCTCAGCAGGAAACAGCACAAGATTTCAGACACTGGCAGATTTGTTTCACTGCTTAGAGAGTTAGCTTTGTTGTTCTCTGTACATGTCTATGCTTTTGAAATACCTAATGATTGAAATTATTGTGTGGAATCCATCTTAGTTAGGTTTAAACATCCACATTAAAAATATTGAAAGAGGAAAGAGACGAAGCTTAATAGTAAGATGCATGCTACTATGTGAGCCCTTGGGATTGATGTTTAGCCACACCTTTTAAAAATCAAAAAGATTGAGAGGGTAGATAAAAATAATAAGGGCGTTTTCTGGATTATTCTAGCTGATTAGACTAAGCTTTTGACATGTGGGATTCATTTTACTAGTTGAACAAAAACAATCATTTGCAAATTAACTTTGTTTTGATTTGATTTTTTTACCCTTATTTATTTTATGAGAATCTCATATATGAGCATTGTATTTATATCATTTCCCCTCCAACTCCTCACCTGCATCACCTCCACCACTCCCCCACTCCTCAAATTCATGGTCCCTTATATTGTACTAGTGTTATGTATATAAATTTATAAATACAACTTGCTAGGTTTATTTAGTGCTGCTTAAATGTATGTGTTTATTGAGATATACACTCTCAACAGATAACATTTTGAGATTGGCTGACCTATTGGCAGCTTGTCCTTGGAGAAGACTGATTTTCCCTCTCTAGGCAATTTATAGCCTACAAGTCTTCATTAGGGGTGGGGCCATGTGAGACTCCCCCCATTCACACAGGCAAGTCAATTGGTGTCATTTTTCAGGTTTTGCTAAGGCAGCCATATTGTTGGCATTTGCAGCATTCCTGCCATCTGTAGAAGACATTGTCTTGCCGCAGATTCTCTTAGAATATTTTTGCCTCCTCTTCTGTGATGTTCATTATGGGCTCATGTTACAGATGTATCAATCAGGGGTGGGCATTTCATGACCAGTTGTTCCCTGTATCTTGACCAGTTACGCCTTTCTCTAATGGGCACCATCTGCTGCAAATACAACTTCTTTGATGAGGGCTGGGAGCCATACTTCTCTGTGGGTATACATATTTAGAATTTCAATTATGAATTATACTTGTTTAGGGAAGTGGCAGTAGAAAAGTCTCATCTAGGGTCTTTGACCGCCATGAGTAAGTACTGGGCTATGTTTACTAAGCTAGGCATGAGTTTCCTCCTATTGAATAGGTCTTCAGTCCAACAAGAAAGCTGTTGTTGACATCAGAATGTATCATTATTGAACCTTTCTGAATACCTTGCATATATGTATATCATGTGTATATGCGTATACGCATATACACATGTGATTATGAGTAAGCATAAATGATTTGTTATTCCTTCATTTAATCTACACACACAATGTATTATTTAGTTATATATATTTTATATATAGTATACATGCATATATACATGTGAATATGTAATTATGAGTAACAAAAATGATTCGGTATTCCTTTTTCAGATATCCTTAAAGTTATTTATCCCTCCTTCTGTGTTTCCCTCCACCCCTTTCCAGTTAGGTCTCCCTGATATTTCCCATTCCCCTTTATTTAAGTCCCCTGTTAGTCCCTCTCTAAAATTCTTTTCAGCCTCCACCCCCATCTGGGTCCCTTTTCTTCTACCTCCCTGTATCTGGAGTTATTCCAGTTAATGTACTTATATCTAAAGGTAGAGGGTTAATACTCACAAGTAAAAAGAGGCATTTGTCTTTCTGAGTTTCCTCACTCAAAGTAATATTTTCTAGTTCCACCAAATTACATGCAAATTTAACAATTTTATCTTCGAGGGCTGGAGAGATGGCTCAGTGGTTAAGAAGTGGTTCTGAAGGTCCTGAGTTCAAATCCCAGCAACCACATGTTGGCTTACAACCATCTGTAATGAGATCTGATGCCTCTTCTAGAATGTCTGAAGACAGCTACAGTGTACTTAGATTCAATAAATAAATCTTTTAAAAAGTAATTTTGTTTTCTTGCAGCTGAATAGTACTTAATTATGTATATGTACCACAAATTTTTATTATCCATTTATCAGATGAGGACATTTAAGTTGCTTCCATTTTCTGGCAATTGAGAATAGAGAGCAATGAACATGGCTGAGCAAGTGTCTATGGAGGATAACATCAAGTCCTTTGGGCATATGCTGAGGAGTGGGAGGTCTGGGTCACATGATAGCTCTATTTTCAGCTTTTGAAGATTCTTCATCCTAATTTCCACAGTTGCTCCACTAGCAATGAATTAGGACTCCCCTTTCTCCACAACCTCCTCAACATTTGTTGTTAGTTGTTTATTTTACATAAAATATATATTAACTCAGCTTTCTAAGAACAAAGCTGAGACATACAAAAATATTATGGTTTTTGTCTTAGTTACTTTTCTTTTGCTCTGAAGAGACACCATAACCAAGGCAATTTATAAGTAGGTATGGTGCTAGAGCAATAGCTGAGATCTTACATCTGATCCACAATCAGAGGAGAGAGAGAGAGAGAGAGAGAGAGAGAGAGAGAGAGAGAGAGAGAGACAGAGAGACAGAGACAGAGAGACAGAGACAGAGACAGAAACATAGAAAGCTTGAGCCTGAGCCTGGTTTGGGATTTTGAAACCTCAAAGCCCACCCCCAATGACACACCTGCTGTAACAAGGCCACACCTTCTAACCCTTCTCAAACATTTCCACTAACTGGAAACCAAACATTAGAATAAGTGAGCATACAGAGGCAATTCCCCCTTCAAACCACCACAGTTCTTCAGCTACTTTTCTGGATCATATTCTGCATTTTACATATAATCTAGTCATTATTTAACATGTAGGAAAGGAGGAATGAAGAATCCAGAAAAATAGAGGAATTTATTTTTTTCCTTTTTGGTAATTTGTTAATTTATTTTTATTCACTTTATATCCTGACCACAGACCCCCACCCTCCTAGTCCCACTCTTACACACTCCTCCCTCATTACCCCCTCCCCTTCTCCTCAGAGAAAGTGAAGCACCCCCTTGAGTACCAGCTCACCCTGGTACATCAAGTCAAAGGAGGACTAAACACACCGTCTCCCACTGAGGCCCAAGAAGGCAATCCAAGTAGGGGAGGGGATCCGATGACTGTCAACAGGGTTGGAGACAGTTCCTGCTCCCATGGGAAGTTGGGCTCCCACATGAAGACCAACCTGCACTTCTGCTACATATGTGTAAAAGGCCCAGATCCAGTCCATGCATGCCCTGTGGATGGTGGTTCAGTCTCTGTGAGCCCCCATTGACCCAGGGTAGCTGATTCTGTAGGTCTTCTTGTGGTATCCTTGACCCACCCCCTCAGCTTGCTCATTTCTATCCCCACACACACTCTTCCACAAGACTCCTGAGCTCCACCTGATGTTTGGCTGTGGATTTTTGCCTCTGTTTCCATCCACTCCCGGATGAAGCCTTTCAGGAGACAGTCATGCTAGGTGCTTGTCTGTCCGCATAGCAGAATATCATTAACAGTGTCAGGAATTGGCTCTCTCCCATGGGGCAAGTCTCAAGCTGGGGCCAGTTATTGGTTGGCCCTCAATCTCTATTCCATCTTTATACCTGCACCTCTTGTAGGCTGGGTAAATTCTGAATTGAGGGTTTTTAGGGTCTGTTAGTGTCCCCCTCCCCCCACCTGAAATCTTTCCTGGCTACAGGAAGTGACCACTTCAGGCTCCATATACCTCAATGCTAGGAGTCTCAGCTAGGGTCACCCCCATCATCTCCCAGGAACCTCCCCCATCCCAGGTCTCCAGTTTGTCCCAAAGACAATTTCAGTTCTCTCTCCTAGCCCTCTCCCCAACCCACTTCCACTCCCTAAACATGACCCCCACCCCCTCTAACCCCCACAGTTCCCTTTCTCCATCCACTTCTGATGTCTATTTTATTTCCCCTTCCAGATGAGATTCAAGCATCCACCCTTGGCCTTAGCTTCTTTGAGTTTCTGTACTGTAGCATGGTTATCCTGTACTTTATAGCGAATATCAGTTTATAAGTGAGTACATACCATGTGTATCTTTCTGAATGTGGGTTACCTCACTCAGGATGATATTTTCTAGTTCTATCCATTTGCCTGCAAATTTCATTATGTCCTTGTTTTTAATAGCTGAGTAGTACTCGATTGTATAAATATATTACATTATCTTTATCCATTCTTCGGTTAAGGGACATCTGGGTTGTTTCTAGTTTCTGGCTATTATGAATAAAACTGCTATAAATATAGTTGAGCAAGTGTCTTTGTGGTATGGTAGAGCATCTTTTGGTTATATGCCCAGGAGTGGTATAGCTGGGTCTTCAGGTAGAACTATTCCCAATTTTCTGAGAAACCACCAGATTGACTTCCAAAGTTATTGTACAAGTTTGAGGGGTTTCTAAAAGGGACAAAGAAGTTTATGTTGTTGTTTTTTGTTTGGTTTGGTTTTTTTAATGAAGAAGGTCACTTGAATAAAATCTTAACTTTGAATGTCCTGATTTGTTTGTTTGTTTGCTTGGTTGGTTTTGTTTTTAAAGAATTCTTTGATTTACTTCTCTAAGCCTTTTACCAATGAAACATTTCTCTTGAACTCTTTAGACTTCTTTAAAAGATCAAAAGGAAACTATTTGTAGTTAAAGAACAAAGGATTCAGACCAGACATGGAGGTGCAGGACTTTAATCCCAGCACTCGGGAGACAGTAGTGGTCCACAGAGCAAGTTCCAGGACACACAGAGAAACCCACCACCGTTCCCACTCCCATTTTTTTCTTGGATAGAAAGTTTAACCTACAGTGAGAGGTTGTGGAAACTCTCAAGAATACATTAGAGCTCTTCAGAGAGATAAAACAAATAAGATTACACAGAGATACACATGCAAAGAGCTGTCAGAACTGGCTATGTGATTATGGAAGCTAAGGCAACCCCAACTTGCCCAACCCCAACTAGAGATATAGGAAACTTGATCTCAGTCCAAGACCAAGAGCTCAAGAGATCAGATTTTTGAGAGCAGGAGAAGTTGTATGCCTCTGCTCAAAGACAGCAAATTCACCTCATTCTTTCTACTCATGACACAGACAGCCCAAATGCTGACTGTTCAATAGTAAGTAGATCTACTTCCTATTGGTCAAATCACTCATTTCATTCAGAAACACTCTCATAAATACCAGACATAAGGTTCTAATGATTATCCATGGGTGTCCCATAGTCCAGTCATGTTGACACAAAGCATTGACTATCACAAACATGAAAGTAGACAAACCTACATTAAATGGAGACTCACCTCCTTACTGTCCATATGGGTGAGCATTACTTGAACCTCAGTTTTAATTTTTTCATCTGAAAATCAGAACTAAAAGTATTTGACAATGTAAGATTGGTGTGCAATAAATGAATATATCCAACGAGCTCTTGCATCTGAAGTGTCTGACATTGCTATTCGGATAGTTAGAGTTTGTTGTAAATATATCTTCCCTAAAATTACTTGTGCAGTATTAACTTGCAGTCTAAAAGTTCCCAGGAAGAGAGATGCCCCTAATGCCCTTAAGTCAAAAGTTTTGCATTTTGTTGGTAATTGTATTAGTCAGGGTTCTCTAGAGTAACAGAACCTTTAGAATGAATCTTTCTATAGAGAGAGAAAGGAGATTTCATAGAATGGCTTACATACAGGCTGTGATCCAGCTAATTCAACTGTGGTTGCCTATGAGCCAAAGGTCCTAGAATCTAGTAGTTGTTCAGTCTATAACACTAGATTTTTCAACTGGTCTTCAGCATTACTGGAATTCCTGAGAAGTAGGCTCTAGTGCCAGGAAAAGAGGAATGGGCTTGCCAGCAGGGTGAGAGCAAGCAGGCAAAGAGCGATAGCTTCCTTCTTTCATGACCTTATACAGGCTTCCAGAAGAAGGCACGGCCCAGATAAGAGGTAGGTTTTCCCAGCTCAAACACTCTGGATTAAAGGTGTCTTTCTGCCTCAAGATCCAGATTAAAGGGCTGTGTTCCTACCTGAAAGGTCCGGATTAGAAGTAGATCTTCCTATTTCAAATTAAGTAAAATATATCCCTCAGAGGTGTGCCCCTCCATTTTGGAGTTTTAGTTAATTCCAGACTTTGACCAGTTGAAACCAAGAATAGCCATCACAGTAATCAAAAGAACCATCTGAATGTTCAAGCTGTCTGTGTGCTTATCTTTAGTATAGATTTTTTTTGTCCCTTTACGCTTGAGTGAATGATCTTAAAGGTACTTCCTTCCCTGAGTGTCTGAAACTCTGACCTCCTGATTGTTCCTTCAGCTAACTGGATGCATTTGGGCCTCCCTGTTGCCTGAATATCCTGGAGTGTTTGTTTCCCTCTGCCCACAGTGCTCCTTGGCAAGTCTCTACTCAAATGTCCTCTCCTGTTTTGTTTTGTTTTGCTTTGCTTTGTTTTGTTTTTTCCCTATAATTCCTGGAGGTCCCTATCTCCCTTTCTGTGCTTTACTTTTCTCCCTAGGACTATCACCGTCTTGCAAAGCTGCGTTTTTGCTTATCGCCTGCTTCTCCTACCTCAAATCCAAGCTCCATGAAAACTGGACTTTGTTTGCTCTAATTCCTGTATTCCCAGATCTAATATACAAGCATCGATAAATATGTGGGACATGAATCAACGTGTTATATGAGTACCACAAATGAGAGAAGTTGATTTTTTATTAATCATATGAACTACTTCAGACACACTACAATTAATTGAAGTTCCCAAAATGTCTCCAGCATCATCAATGAGGGCACCTGGTATTTTGATCACTAATATGAATCATCACAGACATACTGTAATTAACTTAGTAGTTTGTAAAACGTATCCAACAATATTTGAGATAATCCTCAATTCTCAGTTTAAAAAAAAAACAAAACAAAAAATTAACTGCACATAATAGACTCTACCTCCTTCTGGTTTGTAAATAAAAATCTATTACATATTTATTACATTACACCATGTGCTACATAGTCCCTTGCAGAATTTTGTAGAGAGAAAATGAGCAGACAATGGATCTGTAAAACAGAGTGAAACAAGGAATAATACCCTACCAGGCAACCAGACAGCTTTGATATGAATTCTAGTGTGGGCTTCTTATAGTGCTCAATCCTCTGTGATTTCTTGTGCAAAGGAACCAAATGCCACTGGGGCCCTCTTTGCCCTGAGAACTTATGTACGGTCTTGCAGCTTCTTTCTGCTACACCTCCTGTGAGACTGTTTCTTCAACCTACTTTCAATGTAGGCAATCTGGCCACAAGGGAGTCTTGGGAAAGTGGTGGAAGAATATCAACAAGACCAGAAAATCCCAAGTGTAACAACAAATGAAAGCTGCTCACAGCTGCTTGAGGCTTTTTGTTATTGTTCTTCTTCTATGAGCATAATTACATGTTAATGTTTTACTTCTCTTAGGTATCTGTATTTAAACAATTAATAAATACTTTATAAGAAAACTATTAGCGTTGGTAGATGAAAGTATCATTAGTACTTTTTATTTTTCTAAAATTTAACTTTTAAATGAAGATATAGTTAAGTTGGAATATTTTATCTGTTTAACCTTTTTGATTCAAAAGGCCATATAAAAAGTAAGACAATATTGTTGCAGGAAATATTAAAAATCGACCCGCCCGCTCTCCTGCCCCTATTGGGCCATCTCTCAGGTGGTCCGTCCGTCCGTCCTGCCTGCCAACTCTCTAGCTGCCAGGCCATCTCTCAGGTGGGGTCCCAAATACCTCTTGCTTCCACTCAACACCCCACATACCTCACGATCTGCCACCTCTACACCTGATTACCCAGTAGAATCATTACTCTTAAAGCTTAATTATCCAATCAGATTTATATAACAATAAAATCACAGTTTACAAGATGCCAATACAATAATTTCAGAGTCAATTGATAATGATAAAAGCTTTATCCCAATATTTCTAACCTTGTGACTTGTGGCTGTTTAAAACCACACAAGATCAAGATCTTCTTCCTGCCTGTCTGCCTCCATATTGGCTTCTCCTTTTTCCTCTCCCTCGCTCCCTCTCTCTGCAACTCTTAGCTCCGCCTCCTTTACCCTGTCCAATCACAGATCTTCTCTGCACTAATATAAATCTTCCCTGCGACACAATATAAATATGGAGGAAATCTGGCAACTTTCTGTGCCCCTCCACCCCCTTGCCACTCACCAAAACTTTCACCACTGTTCACTTCTTGACTAGCTTGGTGAAAATTACATATTAATATCTTGAAATATATTGAATGAATTTCGAAGGTAACTACCACAAATCTGCCATATGTGAAACACTAGGGATTAGTATTCAGCAGTAAAAGGAAATGGACCACCTATATGCATTATAAAGTGGATGAATTTCAAAAGCTTTATACTAGAAAAAAGAAGACAAGCACAAAAAAAAAAACCATACTATTACCATTTCATTTATATGGAATTACAAAATATACATGGAATGATAGTTATAGAAGTTTCTGGTTCTTGATGGCTGACTTGGAAGGGAGCTGTAACATAAAATGTGATAGTACAAAGTGGGTATGTAGATACAGTGAATCTGTTTTGTATCTTAATTTTAGAAGTAGCTACTACTGGTGTTAAAATTCGTGGACCTAATCATGAAAAAAATCAATGTTGTTATTACACTTGGGATTCTCTGACATTCTTTCCTCTTAGTTCCCTCTGTGCTCAGCCACCATCTCCTCCCATCTTTATTTGGGGATCACTGAATTTTTAACTACTGAATATTAGCCTCATGATCTTACATATACAGAGTTGCTGTATAGTCTTTCACTAACTTTTATGACTAGATATCACAGTACTAAGAGACACCCCAGAGGAACCTCTGAACTCTGTCTTAGAAATTCATGGGAAATATCATCCTAATATTTATAATTTCTCAGTCCACTGCAAAGTCCTAAAATAACACGGGGTAATTTCAAGCTCCAGATCAATTTTGTCCCCTGGAGGAATATTCCTCTAATGAATACTAAGACTTTTAAGCTACCAGAAGCCAAAATAATGGATTCAGGACACAAAAGTTTTGTTTCTTGATCATTAAATATAACTATGAGAAATGTCCTCCCCAAACTCATTACCTAGTTTGATGAAATGGCATTATGGATTAGTTATTTGTCCAGAGGTCATATTTTATTCTGAAGGATACATCTCCAATGTTAAAGGTGTTCTCTATCCACTCAGAGTCCTAACTATTCCTTAAACAGTTTGTCATAAAACAGTCACTTCGTAATGATAGTTTTTGTGGTTATAGTACCCATCTCCAAAAATAGTGGCCTTAATTGTTTTTCTATAAAGAGATTTTATTGGCCAAAAGCAACACTGGATGAGATGGCATTTAATCATGGCATTCACTAAGTTAACAGAAGCAGTATGGTGGCCCCCAAATTATCCAGATTGTTGTTCCAGCAAGGACAAAAGCTTGTTCTACACCAGAAGAAATGCAGTGCAATCTGCAGAAGAAAGGTCTCTCCCGCATTATAATATTCAACATAGCAATTTTACAATTGATCATTCAGCCGTGTTGGTGGCCAGCTATCAGTTCTTTATTGAAAGATGTGTTGTCTTTATTACTGCAGTGTTAGGCCCTTCATTGTGTATGACTTCATTGACACGACTCACAGGGGAACAGAATTGGCTGACATCAACATGGTGGGTCAACTAACTCACATGGTCATGGTGCCTTTGGTTAAAACAAATGGTTCTCAAATGGTTCATTCACCGTTATTCTCTTATCTTCGTTACCACCAGACTTCTGATCTTGTTGTCTGCCGTCTTTTTCCCTATGTAGCCAAACCTCTCCACCTACCCATGAAGTGTAGATTTCTGATGCCACCATCATCCAGGTAATATATACCAAGTTATACATATTACTGGAGTTAACTTCTCCACTGTCCCACAGGACTTATTTGTAAAGATGGCCCTTAAATTTAAAAATAATAATAATAATAATAATAATAATAATAATTTAAGGCTATGATTAATGAACCAAAAGGCAAGGAAAAATTAAATCACTTACAAGCAGAATGTTTCACTAAATGAGACAGTAAATTCTGACACAATTATTCCCTTGAGACAGATTATTCAAAGGGCAGTAACAAGGTCCATCGTGAAGCATATCTCAATGTTTGCATATCTATTAACTAATATTGACCTTACTATGGGTAGGAGCATTACAGGATATTAAAGCAGTTATAGAACAAAAATTTATGATATACATGTCAGAGTTAAAAATGGAAAAAATAAATTTATGTGACAGCAGAGTTTTTAAAACATTTTTCAACTTCCCTATTTTAAGAGAAATGCAAGTATGATTGGCAAGCATATTTTTCCATCTCATTTCCCCAGATGTCTCAGGTAAGAACAATGAGAGAAATAAATTTAACCATGAAGGATCAGGGATATGCACTAGGATATGACAATACTCCAAAAGAAAAGGCTGGGTGACTGCACATGAGTTCTAAAAATGGTTTTAAACTTTAATCACTATAGGGAAGTCCATACCCACAAAACCACAGAACCTTGGAGAGTTAGCCTTTAAAGTCCACTAAGACATTCCTAGCTCAGATTCCTGGCCCCTCTCCATCACCTCTAAATCTCTTCCTCAAACGACTTTACAACTACATAAATAAATGAACAAGTAATCCAGTCATCAAGTAAGCAAGATCCTCAGAAGCAGCCCTCCTGTCTTTGGGCAGTTCACAGAATAAGAACATCTTCCAGATTACCAAAATCTTGATAATCTTCATAGTCTTTTGTCTGAGATAACATTACTCTTCTATGATTTCATTTTGTGTGAAGCTGAAATTTTCCAAAATTGCTCTTTTTTTTTTGTAAAGATGTATTTATTGTTATATGTAGCTATACTGTAGCTGTCTTCAGACACACCAGAAGAGCATGCCGGATCTCATTATGGAAGGTTGCAATCCACCATGTGGTTGCTAAGATGTGAACTCAGGACTTTCAGAAGAGCAGTCAGTGCTCTTAACCACTGAGCTATCTCTCCAGCCTCAAAATTGCTCTTAAAGCTTAGATTTGAACTGATATTTTTACACCAGATTAGTCTGTAGAACAATAAAGAAGAAACAGTACCACTCACCCAATGTTAGTTCTATGCTTAAAAAGTTTAATCTCACAATGATCTGGAAGTTACACTAATATCCAGTACAGTTGGTAATGTTCTTCAGGAACCCGTCAGGTGTCGGGCACCTCACAGAGAACCCCCAGTGCATGCTCTCAACCAATTCTCCTGACAACCTATGGGTAGGTTCTATTTTCACCCATTTTGAAGTGCCTAAAATATAAATAAATACTCTTCCTGAGTTCAAACACCACAGAAGCAGCAAAGCTTGGATGCTATCTCAAATGTCAAGAAAAGTAGTGTCTGCATGCTCTGAGCACTACTTTCTGTCAACCCCGTGCCAAGCCTTTATCTTAGGAGGGAAATGTATTGTTTTCATTTTATATGCAGCGAAGTGAGTCAGAGAGAAATTCAGCTGAGTCCTGACACAGTAAGAACCAGCCTATCTGAACAGGCTTACCTGCAGATTCAGACTTTACATGTATTTCTTCCAAAATTATCTTACTGGATTTAGTGTATCATGCTAACCTCTTTAAAAATGTCCAGGTACCGAATAAACCATTTAAACTCAACATTTTGGTCTCTGCTACCTTTTTACAACTAAGATGGTAATTTAAAGGTTTCCATGTGTTTAAATTACCAACTTATTTTAGGTAGAAGGTGACTTGGGAAGAAGTACCATAGAAGTACCAGTAGACAGGTTTCCAGAGGCAATCACTCATTCATCCTGTGGTATCAGCAGTCATCAAACCTCCCAAGCACCCTCTCACCCATCCCATGTCTCCATTTTTCTACTAAGATAAGCTAAGTTTCTTAAGTATCCCACTGATGTACATATTTGACATCATAGTTCATAGTCAGTAACTATCAAACAGTAATACCAAATCAGTGTGAAATAATTTTTAATAGTACATCTATTTAAGTCCTAGTGATGGTCATTTCTTCTAAGGATTAAGTTTTGAAAAATAAGATACTAGGTCATATATACATTTGTTGTTATACTATAATACTATAGTTATATAATTATTGGTGGTACTATCTATATATCAAAAACTATCTTGAGTTCCTGTGAGCTTGCAAGCAGACTAAAACATCCTTTCAGTTGATTATAGCAGGAATTCATGTTTATTGAACAATACATGCTCATGATCTAAATTTGTAGGTCATCTTTTAAATCAATATTGTGATTGTAGGGGTTTAAAAAATTATTTTGTTGGGACTGTGTATGTGTGTTGGCACACATGTGCCACTGTGGGTCTGTGGAAGTCAGAGAACAACTTGAAGGAGTCACTTCAGTCCTATCATGTTGGTTCCAGGACTTGAACTCATGCCATCAGCCTTTGCATTAAGCACACTCAACCAATGGTAGGGTTTTGTTGGTATTACTTATTTAGTTTAACTTTATAGTTTAGTTTCACTTTTACCTTAATGAAACTACCTTACACTGTTAATTACCTTCTATTGTGAGTCATACACAAACTTTTTTAGTAATAAATGTCTGTCATCTGAATAATAATCCTTTATACCCACATATCTGTCATATGGCCTGTGGTTGCTTTGAAACTTTTAGCAGTTTTCTGCTGTGCTTTATTTCATTATTTGACATTATAATAACCTTTGTATGAAACAATGTTTCCTTTTAGTTTATTGAGGATGCAATCTCCTTACCTAAAATTCAACCATTTAAATGTTACACTGTTTGTTATTACTCTGAGAAACAAAGACCTCTTAACAGCCTGGAATCTGGTACATGTTTCTTTTGACATTGCTTTGGGCCTCACATTACAGGTACAGTAAAATGTGAAAAATAGGAAATCCTAACACTGAAGAATATCATCATTATTGGGGATAATTGTATTTATAGTTTAAAGCTGTGCAAAATTGAGAATTGTCAAAACTATATTTCTCTTCTCCACTATGTAGCAACAATCTAAAAGCTAAGGCATTTAATTAAAAAGAAATAAAAGCCATATGTCTAAATCTATTACCAGGAAATATTTTGTTCTAAATATTTTAGGTTATACTTTTAACTATATTAGCAAATCTCCCTCAGATATTTCTCCGTAAAGCTAGTTGCTGTTGTCTTTTTTCCAATTAGCTTTATTTTGAATTAATCTCTAATGCTATTGTCCCTCTGGGAGTTACAAAAGGCTACGTTCTTTTTCTAAACTGTAGAATTATTCAACAGAGCTTATGAACTGTACTAGTAATGTAATTCTAACTATACCTCTGAGAAAAAATGCTCCTTCAGATAGAGTCAGAGCAAGTGGCATTTGTAATGCTAATGTATTCTGCCAGAGAATGTCTCAGCTGAATCAGTTGCCCACGTGTTCACCAGGTCCTAATGAAGTTCTGGTAATAGAGTGGAGAAAGACACAAATTCTCATTTGTCATGTCCACTCAAAAATAAAAATTACATTAGTCACGTATAGGATCCCTAGGAAGGTTCTTTGGCTATCTCTGATACTTGGAATTTATAAAATAGAACTTGAATTTTGAAATCACCATCTTGATTGGCATTTGATGATTTTTGTTTTCTTTCAATAATAAAGTAGGGAATGATGAAATTTATTTTAGGGATTCCCTGTCCAGTGAGCATCATAGCATGCTGAATAAAATAAAAAGGACAGAACTATTTGGCCAAGAGCCAGCTCTGTTCTTTTAAAAAGGGGAAGAAAATGAAGTTTCTAAGCCTTGTGTCCTTATGACAACTCTGTTTAAACCTTACTCACAGAAGGAAGAAGCAATATGTCATTTCAAACCTATTAAGTATTTTCTACAAGAAAAAAAAAACCAAATTATGTTGTTTTTGTGGATGCTGGGAAGTGCTTGCTGACAGGAGTCTGATATGGCTGTCTCCTGAGAGGCTCTGCCAGAGGTGATGCTCGCAGCCAACCATTGGACTGAGCACTCAGGGTCCCGATGGAGGAGTCGGAGAAGGGACTGAAGGAGCTGAGAGGGTTTAGTGTCAACAGGCCAGATACCCCAGAGCTCCCAGGGACTAAACCACCAACCAAAGAGTACACATGGAGACCCCCATGGCTCCAGTTGCATATGTGGCACAGGATGGCCTTGTGGGACATCAGTGGGACAAGAGGCCCTTGGACCTATGGGTGTTCGATGCCCCAGTGTAGGGGAATACCAGGATGGGAGGGTAGAAGTGGGTAGAAGGCACCCTAATTGAGGTGGGGGGGATGGGATAGGGGGTTTCTGAAGGGGAGACCTGGAAAGGGGAAAACATTTGAAGTGTAAATAAAGAAAATATCCAATGGAAAAAAAAAGAATAAGATTTAGAATGCAAAAAAATAAAAAGAAAGAAATTATGTAAAAAGCACCAAGCCATCATTAGAAAGAAAATTAATTAGTAGCAGAAGCTCTGGATCTGGAAGCAGCTTTGACTGGTTTTACACTCCTACCTCCTAGATTATCTTAAATTATCCTAGATTTACTTGCCTTCTATCACCCTTCCATAAATGGAAGTTATAGATAGCATAAAACTGACAGGTTTTGTGTCAGTAACTAGGGTTATAATTTGATACTTTATTAAATGTACTTTCTTCTTAAATATCAATAAAATGTAAATATTATAAATAATATAAGTACATATTTTAAAATAATAATATATGCCAATTTAGTATATAAATTATATTTTATATATACTTCATATATTTAATACATTGTATACAAGTATATATTTATTTATAAATATATATATGTACACATATATATATAATTCAGTCCCCACCTACTTTAAGCTTCAACTGTTTTGTGTTCATTGCTGAAGTCTTTGCCTGACTTGTAATTATAACTACCCATCTTTCCCCCCAAATCACTTGCAATCCAGGCAAATGTGAACTTACGTAAAGACAATCATTCTCTGCTGTCTGTGCCTTTGCATCTCTGTGCATTCTCTTTGTTGCTTCATTGTGGAGTGACCTGTGTGTAGTCTATAAATCGAGGGGGTACCATGTTTCTTTAAAATGTTTGCTTTATTCTTTCCAGTTGTTCATAAGCATTCTACTCTTACCAGTTTTATTAAGTTGCTCACAGAAGTCTTCAAAATTCAAGTCTTTTAACTATACTTCCTAGTCTGTTCTGCAGTGTGGCACAGAAGAAAAGTACCCAGTAAATCTATAAGAGTAAGCCAATGAACTTGTACTTGGTCTTGTATCTATGTAATCTTCTGTTCACAAAGGACTCTCAATATTCTTTCTCAGGTGCCTCCCCTCCCCCAGCCCCATGTCTCTATCTGTTGTCTCTCTTTGTCTATCTCTCTCTCTCTCTTCCTCTTCTTCTACCTCTCTTCCTCTCGATCCATTTCTCTGTCTCTCTGTCTCCCCCGCCCCCCACTGTCTGTCAGTCTCTCTTTCTCTCTCTCTGTCTCTTCCCCTTCCTCCCTCTCTCCCTCTCAGCGCTTGGAAACAAACTCAGTGCCTTCTGCACATTAAGAAGTTGTTCTGCCATTGAGCTCCAACCCCAGCCTTTGAGGGTTTGGGTGTTTTGTTTGATTGCTTACTTTGGTTTGGTTTTGAAACAGTCTCTCCTATTTTCCCTGTTAACCTTAAATTCTTGATCTTCCTCCCATTGTCTCCTGAGGGTTCAGACTATAAATGTGCCACCTGGCATTAACTCTTAAGTTTATTAAAGAAATACATGTGTCTTTTAAAAACCCAGAACCTTTCTCTTTCTTATCACCTCCCCATCAGCCTTTGAAGACTCTAAAACTTCTATTTTCCAGGTATGTCTCATACTTCACACCATGACCAACTGTCACGCTGAAAATAATTAAAATTGTACAGTTATCTAAAAGTACATTGATATGTGAGCAAGAAAGTTCATTCACTCAGTGATAGTAATAATCTAGTGAGGTAAGTTGAGCTTGAATCTATCTTTTTCTGTAAGGACAGGTGCCCATGAAGGTAAATCTGAGCTTCTACATTCATGGACAAGACAAATCAAGAGAGAAACATTTCCCAGAGTAGCAGAATTCTAATAAAAATTCTTAAGTCATCAGTGCCAAAGGCTTGAGCTTTGAAGTTGTTCATGACCTAGAAGTAAAACAAAAGACTGTAAAGAAAATGCCTATTATAGAACACAGAACTGGGTAGGGGGAAATTCACATCATCCAGCCAGTCCTCACATGAGCCTGATTCCAGCAAAGGCAAAACAGATGAAGGAAGTTCTAGGTTTCTGTGTAGGCAGCGCCATCCACTGCCTGTGCCCCATGTTGAACAGAAACAAATGTAAATAAGTATTCACTGGTAGTATAAATTGTCAACATGGGTCTCTTATTGACAAAACCTTTTCTCAGCCAGGTAGTGGTGGTGGAGGTGACGGTGGCACTGATGGTGCAGACCTTTAATCCCAGCACACTGGAGGCAAAGGTGGGCAAGTTCCTATGTTCGAGACCATCCTGGTCTATAGAGTGAGTTCCAGGGCAGACAGACTATTCAGAAAAATCCTGTCTTGAAAAACAAAAACAAAAGCAAACAAACAAAAAAACCTTTCCTCCTTTGTCTTAGTCAGGGTTTCTATTCCTGCACAAACATCATGACCAAGAAGCAAGTTGGGGAGGAAAGGGTTTATTGAGCTTACACTTCCATGCTGCTGTTCATCACTAAAGGAAGTCAGGACTGGAACTCAAGCAGGTCAGGAGGCAGGAGCTGATGCAGAGGCCATGGAGGGATGTTTCTTACTGGCTTGCTTCCCCTGGCTTGCTCAGCCTGCTCTCTTATAGAACCCAAGAATACCAGCCCAGGGATGGTACCACCCACAAGGGGCCCTCCCCGCTTGATCACTAATTGAGAAATTGCCCCACAGCTGGATCTCATGGAGGCACTTCTCCAACTGAAGCTCCTTTCTCTGTGATAACTCCAGCCTGTGTCAAGTTGACACACAAAACCAGCCAGTACATCCTTAAAATCAGTGAAGTTATATTTGGGATTCACTTTGCTCCTGCATTCAATTGTTCACAAAAGAAAGTGAGTTCTATGCAGTTTTTGACACTTTTTGTTGACACTCCGATTATTGTTATTATGATTCCTGAGACTTTTTTAAACCTGTAATACGTCTGATTTCTCCCTCTCAAATATCCTGTTCAATGGATCCACATGAATTACAACCATACAGCAGAATATGACTGAGCCTGACCCAGGGAAGTGACTTTTAGCTATATAAGTCATGAAAGTAAATCTATGATATATGACTTCACAATACTCTCTCTAATTGGGCAACTATATAAAAAGTAAAATTGTGCTCTCAAGATAAAACACTATATTTTAAATTTCATAAGTAAGTAGCTACAACTAAAATATGTTTGGAGAAAATACAAGGCTATCTATCTTTAATATCTCAAGACAAAAGAGACTCTTAACTAGTGCATGATAAGAACAAAATATAGTAGAAAGGTGATAGATAAATTTTCACTATATTTAATATTTGTGATATGGAGAGAGGGGAAACTATAATCAGAATTTATTGTGTGAGCAAAGAATCTTTTTGCAATAAAAGAAAAAAATGAAAAAAAAGTGCACACAAAGTCATTTTTAAAAGCAAAACAATAAGCCAAAACTAAATGAAAGATTTTTATAGCAAATTTCTGTCAAGTGATTAGTTATCAGAATATACGTTTACTATAAACATCATCCAGCAGCAGATGGAAACAGATGAAGAGACCCACTGCCAAACTTCAGGTGGAGCTCTGAGAGTCTCCGGAAAAGAATGGAGAACAGAATTGAGCAAAAGGGGTCTGGGGTGGGGGCAGGGGGAGGGCAAAGGGCACCACAAGAAGACCTACAGTGTCAACTCACCTGGGCCCGTGGGCTCTCAGAGAAACTGAACCACCAAACAAAGAGCATGGAGGAGCTGGACTTAGGCCCCCTACACATTCGTAGCAGATGTGCCTCTTGGCCTCCACGCCGGACTCCAACAACTGCAGCCTTAACCTCTGATTCTTATTGTCTGCCATTGGATTTCCTTCCCTCTACTTGGACTGCCTGGTTGGGCTTCAGTGGAAGAGGAAGTGCCTAGCCCTGCTAGGTGGGGTGGTACCCAAGGTATCTTCCCCAGAAAAGGGGAGAGGCTTGTAAGGGTGGGACTCAGGGGAGAGGAGGAAGTGGGGGTTGCAATTGGGATGAAAAGTGAATAAATAATTAATTAATGAAGTAAAAAATAAAACTGACAATGACAAAAAGATAGCAGAGTAGAAAATAGGTCCAGGAGAGGGAGATAACTGAAAACATCATTGACTTAAATATACAGGAAAATAGGTCCAGGAGAGGGAGATAACTGAAAACATCATTGACTTAAATATACAGGAAAATAGGTCCAGGAGAGGGAGATAACTGAAAACATCATTGACTTAAATATACAGGAAAATAGGTCCAGGAGAGGGAGATAACTGAAAACATCATTGACTTAAATATACAGGAAAATAGGTCCAGGAGAGGGAGATAACTGAAAACATCATTGACTTAAATATACAGGAATGCAGTGGCTTACAAATGACAGTTACACGAGCTATCAGATTGGTAAGAGTTGAAATGGGATAGCTGTTAAATGCCAGATGTGGTTTGTAGAGCAAATGAAATCTTTGACAAGACTTCTGCTCAGGATAATATACTATGGCATTACATAAAAAAACTAATGCTTTTTTTTTTTTTTCTGAGACAGGGTTTCTCTGTGTAGTCCTTGCTGTCCTGGAACTCACTCTGTAGACCAGGCTGGCCTCAAACTCAAAAATCTGCCTGTCTCTGCCTCCCAAGTGCTGGGATTAAAGGCATACACCACCACTGCCTGGCAAACTGATGCCTCTTTCCAAAATGCTCTCATGTATGTACCACAATACTTGCCAAAAATACTGATATCAGTATTCCTTTTATTATAAACAAAAACCTGGAAACAACTCAAGTGTCTGGCAACAATTCAAAGGAAAAATAAGTTGCAGTATACATGACAGAATTTCATATCCAACAGTGAAAATCAAGGGGCAGCTATGCAGAGCAGCTATGACTGAATCCCGAGGACATGCCATTAAATAAAACTCAAGCTACAGAAAATATATATTAATAAAGCTCTGTTCACATAAGACCCAAATGCATATATCGCTTACATGGACTTTTTTCCTCATTTAACAATACTGTTAACTTCACAGTCTGAAGGCAAGAAATATGTTTCACTGAAAATTTGAAAATCATTTTATTATGCTTTTACTTTCCTGAGAGCCCTTCTGGGAGCTTTCATTAATCCTTTTCTCAAAAATCATTGAGGTATAAATTGAGAGAAAGGAGAAGAGAAGGAAGTGTGATGGCAGAGTGAGGGAGTGTCACTGTTTTCCTGCAGTGGCGAAATCAATACATTGTAACATTTCACCATTTCACCCTTATGAAGGATTATGGGGGAATTCAAATTAGTAATAATTTATTTACTTTGCATGAGGTTTTAAAGGTCAAATCATTGACCAGGCTATAATAATCAGATTAATATTGGCATTGCGATATAAAGCATGAAGAATGCCCAAAATCCTACACCTCTGTTCTGGTTCCTGAGTCGGTCCTGGGTCCTTCACTGGCTTCATTCAACCTTCTCTTAAGGTAGAGTATTAGGCCCACCTCAGGAAGAGACCCTGATTCACTAACGTCATTGATTCAGTTTAAGAATTAAAATGGGCTGGAAACACAGCTAAGTGGTTGACGGTACCTGCTGTTCTTCCATAGGACCCAACTTTGGTTCCCAGGACCAATGGCAGGTGTCTTTCAACAGCCTGTAATTCCAGTTCCAAGGACACCAGGGTCCTCTTCAGGCCATCATGGGCATGCGCGCGCGCACACACACACACACACACACACACACACACACACACACGCACGCACGCACGCACGCACGCACGCACGCACGCGCGCGCGCACACACACACACACACACACACACACACACACACACACCAAATAACGAACAAGCAAGCAAATAAATAATATACGTTTTAAAAGTTAAAAAAGTCCATCTGTTTTAAGTTTTTGTGTTAGTTCCCTACTCTCTTGGCAATTTGACTCTTAATCACATGGATCATTTAAGAACAAGAGTGAGGACAGGGATGGAGAAGCAGTCAAGTTAAGAGGGTCGAGAATAAAAAAGTCCAGTCACTCACGACCACCCATATCTCCAACTCGAAGGGACCCTATGCCCTCTTTTGACCTCTGGGGTACTACACTCTCATACACGTGCCCCGAAAGGAAACATGTATATGCATATAATAAAGTAAATCTTAGCTGGGCAGAGTGGTACATGCTCTTAGTCCTACAATGTGGGATCTCTGTGAGTTAGAGCTGTCCCCTATTCACATGGAATTCCAGGCCAGCAGGACTACTCCGTGAGACCCTGTCTGAAATGGGGGAGTCTTTCTGTTTCCATACATATTTCAATCTGACAGTGACTGGTGGCAAGGACCTGAAGTTAAATTTGTGATTCAACTGAACCAGGGGTCTCTATTCTGCTCATGAGCCTTTTACCAGTGTTCTGTTTAGCTTTTATTTGGATAGTTCAGAGTTCAAAGCAGGGACAGGGAAACAATGGAAAACATAGAGAGCATTTATTACAGTCACCAGATGTGCTCAGAAAACAAATGAGCATATCTCCTGAGTGAAAGAAGGCTGTTTGCATAATACCCTTAAGCTGATGGCTGAGGAAGGGAGGGGAGAAGAAACATCTTGCCCACAGCATTCCTTGAGCAGGTGTAGGCCTTCCTCCTTGGGAAGTAAACAGAAGCTCTATGGGATGAAAGTTCACACAAGAATACAGCATGGGAAATTCTAGTACTACACACATCAATTTTAGGGTTTTGGTTTTGATAGTTTTGGTTTTGGTTGGGGTTTTTTTTTGTTTGTTTGTTTGTTTTTGTTGATGTTGTTGTTGGTTTTTTGTTTTGTTTTTATCTATTTCCGGGTAGAATGGCTTGGAGGTTTCATTTCAATTGCATTGAATCTATACATTACTTTTGGTAGGATGGTCCTTTTTTAATTACTCACTCGAAGAATGACAGCATCTTCTGCAAATGGTGTTGGGAAAACTGGGTATCCACAAGCAGAAGGATGAAACTAGACACCTCTCTCACCATGCAGAGAATTTCACTCCAAATGGTCAAAGATCTCAACATCAAATGGGCTCTAAAAGGTCCAAGCATGACAAACTAGCTCTGGCAGGCCTCGCCTTTCCTCCTTCCCTCTTCCTTGCTAACCTGTTAGATTACATTCCTAAAGCTAGCCTTGGGGTCTACTCCCTTATTTGGCCATTCCCTCCTCCTGAGGCCAACCACCAAGGTCCAGCTATCAACACACTAAAGTCCAGTTAATTAGGGTAGCCAAAAAGAAAGTGTGAGAACCCTGTCAGAAACAGCAGACCAGCTCCCCACGACCAAGGTGGGGACACAGCTGGACAGGAACTTTCCAATCTGTCCATGACTGCCTGGGGTAAGGACAGATACAGAAATGGGCTAAACAGAACTACCCTGCCTAGGGTTAGGACAGAGAGGGAAATGACTAAAAGACAATGCCAGGAAATACCACGAATACCACAAGGTGGGCAGGACAGGGCTGAATGGCAGAGACAACCTCCCCATTCGAGTTGACCAATAATTTTAAATGTTGCTCAGGGTAACCAATCACATTCCTCCAACACAGGCGACCGCTGAACTCCCCGCCAAAAGGTTTATAAAAAGGGTATGCTTTGTGAGCTCGTGGTCTCCTCTTGCCTGCATGCTGGGGAACCTCAATGTACATTGAAACATTAAACCTCTTGTGGATTGCAGCGATTCCGGTCTCTGTGGCCTTATTGAGTGGGGGGTCTTCCGACGGACTCTAACAAAAGGGTAGTCCTCTTGACTACCGTAATTAAGATATCTAATAAAAAGAAAAAGAAAAAAAAAACTCTTTTTTTTCTTTTTTTTTAATAAAAAAAATTGTATTTACTTAGAAGCATTCAGAATGTCAACAAAACAGTCACAATTTTTTTTTTTTTTTTGCAATTACAGAGTGGTATTCAGTTAACAGAACAACAATTATCTTTGTATAAGCTGCAGAGACAACTGAAGATGAAAAAAATAAAACCAAAAGAAAAAAAATCGAAACTACTGTTCCCATATATAACTAATTTGTGCTGTGCACCAATAAGAACCTGCTTTAAATTTCCATGCCAATTTACAACCCCCAGACTGTACCAGTCAAGGTTAGTGGCTATTGAAAATACCTCCAGGACATGGCAATCTAAAGACACATTCGGTAGTGTGTTAACTATACAAAAAAAGACACTGTACAGTTTAAAAACAAATCTTACACAGCCTTACATTTCAATTTTTTCTTTAAAAGGAGTGAGTTGTGTACAGGGGGTTTAAATGCTTTATAGTCAAGAAAAAAAAACTGCACTAGAACCAACTTAATCATCATCATCTTCTTCATCTTCGTCTTCCTCTTCTTCCTCATCCATCTTCATCATCTTCCTCTTCCTTCTTTTTCTTGCTCTTTTCAACCTTGACCTCCCCTTTTTTCCTTTTTCGCTGCATCAGGTTTTCCTTTAGCTCTGTAGGCAGCAATATCCTTCTCATAGTTCTCCTTCAGCTTGGCAGCCTTCTTCTCATAGGGCTGATTATCATTGGCTGCAGTGTTGTTCCACATCTCTCCTAGGTTTTTTTTGCAACATCACTAACGGATAATCCAGGATGCTCGCTTTTGATTTTGGGGTGGTACTCAGAACAAAACAAGAAGAAGGCCGAAGGAGGCCTCTTGGATGCATTGGGGTCCTTAAACTTCTTTTTGGTCTCCCCTTTGGGGGGATGTAGATTTTCATTTTCCTTTCATAACGATCCTTGTCAGCCTTTGCCATATCTTCAAATTTCTACTTTTCTTTAGCAGACATGGTCTTCCACCTCTCTGAGCACTTCTTGGAGAACTCTGAGAAGTTGACAGAAGCATCTGAGTGCTTCTTCTTGTGCTCCTCCCGGCAGGTTTGCACAAAGAATGCATATGAGGACATTTTGCCTCTCAGCTTCTTAGGATCTCCTTTTCCTGTTTAGTTGATTTTCCTCCGCAAGGCACAGAGTCACCCAATGCTCGTCTGGCTCTCACTTGCCCCGGTGCTGTCTCTATGGAGCTTGGTGTACTGCAATGACTGTAAAAAACAACTCATTCTATCTAGGGTTTCCCCTTTTCCCTTTATAAACTGATATTTGCTTCCGTACAGGCCACCTCTGTCTCCTTTCCTTCCAGGCAGTTCATTGTCCCACTCCAGAGCAAATATCACTTCCCTCTCCCACATTCATTTTCCCTTCTCCCAGGTCCTCAGTCTCCTGTCTTATCTCTTATTCCCAACCCTTTCTGCCTCTGGGGTAAATAAATCTCCTTTGTGCCGAATACTTGGTCTTGGTATGTCCTGTGCTAACTCAGGTCCTTTCAAACATAAAAGAAATAAAAAAAAAAAAATTAAGTCATGAACCTTCTGAAAGCCAGGGAAGGAGTTCATAGCAACACATTGGCATAAGTAAGAATATTCTAAACAGGATTACAATTGTTCAGGAAATAAAGCCAACAATTAACAAATGCAGCATCATCAAAGTAAAAGTACGGGGGACTCACAAGTCAATCAAGTGAAGAAATCTTTTGCCAGATATACACCTGGTAAAGAGGATTAATAACTAGAATACACAAAGTATTCAAAAACTGAAATATCAAGAAAACAAGTCAATCAAAATGGGCTGTAGATCAGAATTTTAAAAGTTTCAAAAGAAGAAATACAAATGGATAATATAATAAACACATTTTGAAGTATTTAGAATCATTTTCCACCAGGGATTTGTAAACTGAAAGTGCTTTAAGACTCTATCTCATAGCAGTCACAATGGTTATCACCAAGAAAACAAATTCTGGCATGGATGTGGAGAAAGGTGAGCCCTTATTCACTGTTGGTGGGAGCCCAAACTATGAAAAGCAGTACAGAGATTTCTCAAAAAGCTAGAAATAGATATCCTCCACTACCTGGGTATATAATATACCACAGGACTCCATATCTGCTACAGAGATACTTGCTCATCCTCGTTCACCATCATTCTATATAAAAATGGATGATGGAACCAGCCTAGATGTCTATCAACTGGCGAATGGATAATGGAAATATGGCATATACAAACAGTGGAATTTTATTCAGCAGTAAAGAAAAATGAACTGGAAGGTAAATGGATGGAACTGAGTCGGGGTGGGGTGGTTATACTGAATGGGATAACACTAGGACAGAGAAACAAATGGCTTATATTCTCTCTCATGTGTGTATCTTACCTTCAAATATCCAGTTGTGTGTCCTTCTTGATGACAATCTTCATGTTCTGTCATTTGTTTCCACTTTATACTTTAGCTCTCTCATTACTCAGATCCAAGACTCTTAATCCTATATTTGGTTGCCCCCTTCTGCTTAATATGCAACATCTCTTTTAACGCTTATGAAGCAATTTTGGATTGTTAGTAGTACAGTTGGTGTTTACATTGTTCAAGCTGTTGAGGCCTGCTCCCCTAGCATAGCTGTAGCCATTTTGTTCCATGCCTGACAATCTTTTATTTTGTTACTGACACAGAAAACTAGCTTGACTCAGAGATGGGTCAAGTTGACCACACCTCCTGCTGTGTTCCGAGACTTGTCAGTCTTAAGAAATTCCACAACCACTCCACTTAGGACCAATCAGATTAAAAGGTCAGTTCGAACTGTTATGTCTGTGCTGCCAACATAGCTTGAGTAAGTGTTGACCACCCAGCTCCACCTTCTGGGGTTTGCCTTTATAAACTGGACTTGGGAAACATTCAGGGTTGCAGGCTTAGGTCCCGAGTCTAGGCTGTGTCCCTGATTGATCAGTCATAGGGTATGCACTTAATATTCCTTCTTAACAGACCAGAGTTTGAGCATTTTGTGGGGCCATTCCTGAACCACAACACATGTCATCTCATTCTGTTATTTTAGCTGCTGAATGTAGAAAACTCTCTAAAAACAAACAAACAAACAAAAAAACAAAAAACATTACCAAGGATCTGGGAGCCAAAATTTGAGCCCAGAAAACAAGATGTTTTCTATCTACACCACAGGGCTCCTGGCTTCTAAATAACTAACTCAAAAGATACTTAAGATTAAGCAGTAAATTACTTAAGCACAGAGAGGCCAAAACATTTCTTGCCTTATTCCATTTTCTGTATCTATAATTGAAACCATTTCTCTCTCTTTGTACTTTCATGGTACTTAAATGCAGTACTATGTTCCAATTGATTATCAATAAATATTGTTGAATCAGGGACTGTACAGATGACTCAGTTTAGGTAAACTGCTTATCATGTGGGCATGAGGACCTAAGTTCAATCCTCAGAATTTACTAAAAAAAAAAAAAAATGCCTTTTATGGTCACTACATGTGCCAGTTATCCTATCCAACTAAAACCAGCAATAAACCTGCAAGCTCTAGGTTCACTGAGAGAAACTGTTGGTCAAAGCTTTCTGGAAGCACCTTCAAAGACAGACCCAAGGAGTATTTCCAAGGTGATTCTAAATCTAGTTAAGGTGACAATGAGATTCCATCAATACGACCCCAGGGAAGCATTCCAACATGAAATGTTTACTCCAAAAAGAGACATAGAATCCCACAGGAAAGATAAGAGACTAGAGAAAAGCTTGGGATGACTGGTATGTTAAAATATAGTAACAGTGGTTGTTGTTGTTGTTGTTTCTGCTTCCTTGAGAAGTTTTAAAACTGAAGAGTAAAGAAAAGAACAAAGTAGTAAGTATTCAAGCTTGCAGGACAATGAAAATAATTAATCACTTCAAAACAATTTCATCTGCAGAAAAACTTCAATAATTCAGGAAATAATAACCTGTCCTAGATATGCTTGTTGATTTTCAGAAAAAAATATAACCTATGTTTCATATGAATAAAGGGCAGATGACAACTAATTATTTATTGACTAAATATTCTACAAATAGTACATTTGGGGCTATTCTAGAAATAATAAAAAAATGAATGTATCAATGCTTCATTTATTTAGTATTGTAAAATTAAAATTACTACTGTAAAAGAAGAAGTGTTATTAGCAATGGTTTTTTCATAGATGAGAGTCTAAAGAGTTTCATTTTTTCTGCTATTTTTAAAATGTTTTTCTAGTGTGTGTGTGTGTCTGTGTGTGTGTGTGTGTGTGTGTGTGTATGTGTCTGTGTGTGTGTGTCTGTGTGTATATAGGTGGAGGCCAGGGGAGAATATCAGGTATCCACCGTATCAGGTGTCCAGCTTCTTCCCTGAGACAGGGTCCCTTGCTGAATCTAGAGGTCACCATTTTTCGGCTACATTGGAAGCCAGAAAACCCCAGAGATCTTCCTGTGTTGGAGTTACAGGTACACGTGGCCATGCTGGATGTTACATGTGAGTACTGGGAGCTGAATTTGATGCTTCGTGCTCTTATAGCAAGCACTCTTACCAACTGAGCCATATCCCCAGCCCTTCTTTTCCAATTTTGTATAATAAATTCCATTACATTTTTTTTCTCCTTTTTTTTTTGGATTTTTGAAACAAGGTCACTATATGTACCCTTGGCTGACTTGGAACTAGTTATGTCAGCCAGGCTGGCCTCAAATTCATAGAGATCCATCTGCCTTGACAGGTCCTGTGTGCTGGGATCAAAAGGTATGTTCTGTGGTCAGAACAGCTAACATGAGGTCTACCACTTCACAGTATTTTTAGATGTGCAATTCATTGCAGTTGAGTACAGGACATGAGTTGTACAGCAGATCTTGATCTCTAGAACATATTCATTTTCCTTGGCTGAAAATATATGCCACTGAACCTCCTCTCTCTCTAGCCCCAGGTAATATAATCCTCTTTGATTGTCCAGCTTTGATTAGTTTTAAACAATCCATTTAAGTGAAATGGTGTAGTATTTGTCTTTATGCATTAGACGTATTGCACTCAGCATAAAATGCTCTAGGTTCATTTATGCCTTGACATGGTACAGAATGGTTGTGTAATATTATATCATGCACATATACCATTCTCTCTTTTTTAAAGCCATTCATCTTCTATAGGCTGGTCACATATCTTGGCTTTTCTGAATAATGATGCAATGAACTCAATAGTGTTAAGATCTCTTCTAAATCCTGATTTCAATTCTTTTGGATAAGATTCCTGGATAATATGATTGTTATATTTTTACCACATTTATTTATTCATTCATTTGGGGGGTACAAATTCTAGTACAGGCATGTGGCGGTCAGACAGCCACTACAGAGAGTTGATTCTGTTCTTTTACCATGTGGGCCCTAGGGATCAAACTCAGGTAGTCAGGCTTGACTGCAAGTGCCTTATTGACCATCCAGACAGTCCTTTTATAATTTTAATTTTTAAGGAATGTCCACACTGTTTTATAAAACATATCTACCATTTTATATTTTTTCTAGCAGTGTTCATTCAGCATTCTGATTTCTCCAAAAGCTCCCCAAAATGTCCTCATTTATTTGTTTGGGTTTTTTTTTATAATAGGCACCATAACAGGTGCAAGAGAATGTCTCTTTGTAGTTTGTGAGTATGTGTGTATGTTGTGTGTTTTATGTTAGAAACATTAAACAACTTAAGAGAGAGAATACTCCTTATAGTTTCTATTTATATTCTTTGATGATTAGTATTATTGAGCATTTTCATTTGTTTATTGGCCATTTGTATATCTTCTTCAAATGTGTGTTACTTTTAAATTTTACAAATTAATAGACATTTAAAATATTAATGAAGTCTTTATATAATTAATGTTAATGATTTAAAGCATGAGATTATATCTTAATCGTCAGAATGAAGTTTGCATTATATCAGTGATGTGCAAAATGTTATTGGTGAGCAAATTTTTCAAACTATACTTTAAAAAATGGAAGCCAAGGAGCCAGCCTTCTGTAGAAGACAATTTCTTCCAATCTTCCTTCCAGTGAATTTGACTGTCATCTCTTAAAGCCAGAATAATGATAAGTGAACCAAATCTAAAAGTAATCAACAGAGAGGCAAACAGAATATACTAGAATTTTAACTAGCAAAAATGGGGAATGATCATAAGAACTCAAGTTCTATTCACAGCGTTTCTACATTTTTACAATATAGCAGGTAAACCTTATCTATATGGAGCAGACAGTAAATTTTTAAGCTTTGAAGGACACAGAATCTCTGTTGAAATTATTCTACTCTACCTTCATAACTCAAAACTGATACAAGCATGCAGAAACTACAATGGATTGCATGTCTTTGTTTTTATATTATGTAGCTGTCTCATTAATTTCTGTCCGTGAGCATGTGTAAATACGGAGTAAGTGTGGAAGGATATTTATCTGGTAGATCATAGTGACCTTGAGAGTTGCCATACAAGCTAAAAGAATCTGATTGTAGGGCAAATGAAGGAGTGCCTTGCAATGTCAGACAAAGCATATGGGTTCTGATTACTCTGAGTCTTCCTGTATAAAGCACAGCAAAGCTTCCTGATTCTGCTTTATTCCAGCTGCCAGTTATAGCAACTGTGGTACTTTGTCTCTAGTGGTTAAGCAATACTTCCTGGCCTTTGTGGAAGGCCACTGTCTCCATCATTTCAGTGGTAGAATCTCCCACCACCATCATCACTTAGAACAGTGATGGTTTGGTTAGAGAACAAAGATACCATCTTTTAGATGGTATCTTTTAGATACCATCTTAGAGAACAAAGAAACCATCTGGTATCAGATGGTTTGGTTAGAACAGTGATGGTTTGGCTTAGAACAGTCTATGGTTTGGTTAGAGAAAAATGTTAATATGATGAATCTACTGCAGTGTACCTAACTCTGAACATGACAGCAAACTACATTGCAACTCTTTATGGGTCAATATCAATAAATTTAGACTAATTCAGTGTTGTATTTGGCCTTGGTCCGGCAACTAAAAAAAAATCTATTCTCACATAAATTTCCAAGGTTCCTTCCAGCAAACATTTTAGCAAAAATTTGAAGTTCTTTTGAGTATAAATCACACTATACTGAGTCTTACCTTATACTGAAGGTGACTCAACTTAAGAAATTATAAACTGTGAGGAACAGTGCTAGTAGGTTTGGATAAGACCAGAAATGCCTTTGTCAGGCATCTGCTTCAGACAGCCTTCAAAGAAGAGAAGGCCAATTTTTCACTCAACACTGAGTCCATTCTGTTCTAAGTGAGCCTCCAAGAAGGATGAGGTTCAAGTATCTCAGTTATGAGTCTACCCAGATACCCCATGCAAATGTCCCTCTCAAACACTGGTAGATTTTCAAATAACAGATCAGCACATCTCTACACTACACACTACACAAATTTTGTACTGACCTGCACAATCAGCTTGCTAACTACTTTTGAAAGCTGGAACTTCTTTTCTAGTTGTTTTATAGAAACTCCCAGTTATCTGACAATGTCTTAAACTCAATGTTTGAAGACCTAACATTGACTTTTTCACTTCCTAAGTTTTCCAGTGTAGGTAAAAGCAACTACCTAAGTTCTAATTTGTGTGGTGTTCACTAGAATTGTAATGGCTATTGATGTAGGAATCAGCGCTTTTTCAGGCAAAAGAGCCCATGGCAAAAACTGTGAGTTGCTCATATATGGGGCAATAAGAACACAGACTGGGGTTAAAAGGAAGATTAAGAGTTGAAACAGTGGGATCTGAGGTCTTGAGGACAATGGCATAGGAGAAAACTGAGCTAAATAGATGAAAGGTAGAACAGAGCTCAAGCTTAACTACAGCAGGCCATTGTTTCCCTCTGAAGCCTTTGAGGAACATTTTCAAGGCATTATTGTCCTTTTATAAAGCTTTGCTTCTAATGAAGTTAGTCATAGCAGACTAAATTATAAGTAAGAATAGCTTCAAAAACAAGAAGCTTCTGCCTAAGATACCATCTCAGACCTTCCCACAGATAAGGGGTTGAATATGAGGTTACCATGAAAAACCATAGCTGTACCTTGGCTACTGCAATACAACTAACCCACTGCCATTGTAAAGTTGCTAGACTTATATAGTGGGAGAACCAAGAGAGGTTAGTATAATTAACATTACTTGAGACATCTGCCAAGTTGGAGAGTAGTAATCCTGGTCCAGTGACTAACAGTTAACAGTCAAGGTTAATAGCTTTCAAAACTGGAAATGCAGATGGACAAAGGAGGGCTTCTACCACCCCTAAGTGGCAACAGACCAAACCTCAAAAATATCTCTTAATGTACTCTGCATATACCCATTAGAGCCTATGAGAGAACAGATAGCTGTCTCAGATTGACCATTAACTGTTCAGCACCTCACAATCCTGTGTCAAGTACAAGTGGGCTGAAAAAGTTCCACACATACTCAAAAATCCTTCAACTAAAAAAAAAAGAAAAAGAAAAAAGAAAGGAAAAGCATAACAAATACTGATGAAGGCGTAAAGGAGATGTAAAAACCTACTAATACACTATGGGTAGGGGTGCAAATTTGTACAACCATTGTGAATAACAGTATGCAAATTCCTCAAGAAATGTAATAGATCTATCATATTATCCACCAATCCTGCTTCTGTCTAACAGAAGCGATTCAGCATTCAGTGGTACACTTGTACTCCCCGTGCCTATTGCAGCTCTATTCACAACAGCCAAGACTCAGAAGCAACCTAGGTATCCGTTGGTGGATGAATGGAAAGTGTGCTACCAGTTATTCAATGGAATCATATAAAAGGCAAAATGATAGAAAGGACAGCATTATGTCAAGTGAAATAAGGCAGGCATGGAACAACAAATACTGCATATTCTCACTCACATGCGGAATCTAAACAAGTTAATTTCAATGAAGAAAAGAGTACAATTTGATGAGCAGAGTCTAGATATGGGAGAGGACAAATAAGATGAGGTGGAAAGTGAAAGGAAATTCAGTTGAATAGGACTGAGCTCTGGTGTTCTACAGCCCAGTAATGTGAACACAGTTTATAATAACATACATGTTTTGTTAAGAACTAGAAGAGAGGAGCTAAAAAGAAAAAAAAAAAGCTTCAGTCACAATTAAGGGGCAGGGAGATGGAAATACTAAATACCTAGTTTGATCATTATATAGGGTATGCTGAATTATCAAGTGGCCTCCCATGAGAAAACATCAGTGAACATTTACTCCTGGTAAAATGACAATATAAACAGGACCATTCAGACTGTGCTGCATGAAGGAAGCGAGCACAACCACAAAGAAAACTGACAGCTTCTTAGGAACATTTGCACTGTGGCACAGCAGTTCCTCTCCTGGGAAGTCATACAAATGAGTTGCAAGAATACGCCTACAAAACGACTTTCAAAGAATGTACAGAGAAGCTTTATCCACAAGAGCCAAAATTATAACACCAGCCACATTCATCAGAAGATGTTGCATCTATAGTAATACATTGGAATGCAGCCTAGCCATGTGTAAATATGAGCTTGTAAAGCATACTACATATTCACTGAACAATGTTGAAGACTAGCAAGCTACTCACACACAGAAGAGAACATATTCTATGACTCCATTCAAAACAAGCAACAGTGATAGAAACAGAAACTATTTGCTTTGCACTGACCATCAAACTAAAAACTCTTTCAATATAAAAATAATTTTAGGAAAAGGTCATGCTGGTGGATGGGAGACAGGTGTAGGTCAAAATGTAGCTAACAAGAGGCCCCTGGTTTAGATGGCAGATCCACCAGAATTCCCACCAGAGGAGTTATATTTAATATAGCTTACAAACTTAGGATGCTAGTTGCTGCATGTTGATTCTTAACTAAGTGTGTGTGGTTTCCTTCACATGGCGACTCAACTGGGTTCCAGAGAGAAAGGTACAGCAGCAAAGCATGGGTTTACAAGAAGTGCACCCCAAAAGACCATGGGAATTTGGAAATGTGGGTCTGGTGTGGTAGCAACCCACCAGTGGGAACTTAGCAAGCTAGGTGGAGAGATTTTGGAGCTCCAGGTCAGAAAGACTTCATGAGATGAGAACGGGACAGGCCGGCCAGCCCACCAGTGCCTAGTGTGGATTGCTTTTTTAATATTTCGTTCTACACAGGACATGGCAGGCAAGAATCCATTAGAAATTTAAGATTCTTCACCTATAGTTAGAAACTTAGTTAGAAATATAGAGGTTTGGTGAGCAGAGTGGAGTCAAGTTACGTGACTCAAGCGCAGGAACCTTGAAACAAAGAGAGGGCTCTGAGGTCCCCTGCTGTGAAAAGAGACAGATGCCTCCCAAAGACACTACACATTAATTAGTTCGAGAGAATTAGGCATAAAAACAAATACCAACTTTCTGTTATATAATAAAAGTAATTGTCATCTTCCAAGAATGCCTAAAATTAGTATGATCAGTGCATTCTCTTTCTAGAGGCACATCCTCCAAAGAGAGAACAGGAGCTTTATAATTGTGTAAATACTAACTTCCTTCATTAGCTCCAGTGCTAAAATGATGATTCATGTTCTTATTTCAATAATGCCCTGTAGTCTATCACCTGTGCTTTTGCCCTATAAAGTCAGGGAAATGAAATTATTTCTTCAGGTTTTCAATTTCTTAGAAATCTCTTCACATTTAATAGTGGAAAAAAAAAGCATTATTCTCTCAAGTTATATAGATATCAATCTTCCTGATTACAAATGCCAGAAAACCAAGGAAATTTGGTTTAAACTAAGAAGTAAACTCTTCCACTCTTCTAAATGATGCAAACTCATCAACATGTACATGTGAAATAAACCTGTATTAAACTGCTGGGGGAGGGAGTGAGGTGGTGACCCTACTGTTCTTCCCAGCCCTTTTCAAGGGCCTTCCCTAATGTTAAAATCTATCTCCTCTCACTGCTTATCTCATTTTATTTGTTCTCTAGCAAAATATATGTACACTAGACCCCTGTGGTTGGTTTAATTGCTTTTTAAAAATTCAATTGTTTATGTAAAACTCATTCATCACAGAAAGTACGGGGTTCAAAGGGTTAGTTGAAGCTACAGGGCCTGCTTCCTCTCCTCTTGGTCCCTCCCTCCCTCTCACTGGCTTTTTCCCTACTTTGAAGAGAGTTGCCTCCCAACCTGGTGCTTTGTAGATGAGGCCAAGGACAGGCTCTGCCTTCATGCCTTCCCTTCCTTCTCTCAAACAATTTTGACACGCCTTCTTCTTCATCCCCTGCTGCATTGGCGTTGCCATCTTCCTTGCTTCCATAACTCTGAAAAGGAACCTCCTAACTGATTTCATGCAAATGTTATTGAATATACTTCCCCCCAAGTTCTGTTGGCTCTGCTTGAGAAGAGGTTAAAGGATCTGTCTTCTGCCTGTGAGTCGAGGGAAACAGGTGTAAGAACTCTAGGTCTATAAACAGAAGAAGAAGAAGTGGATGAGATTCTTCTAAAATGTAAAGCCCATTCATGATGCTGCAAATATTTTAATAGCCCACATATGGGGTGGTACTGTACAAACATTTGATCTTTTTATTGTAGATTCTTTGCTTACATACTATATCCTGATTATGGTTTCCCCTCCTCTACTTCCAGTTCCTTCCCTCCTCCCTTCTCTTCTGTATCTACTTCCTCTTTGTCTTTCATTAGAAAGCAAATGAAATTCTAAGAGATAATTAAAATAAATGTCTTAGGCAGGGTTTCTATTCCTGCACAAACATTATGACCAAGAAGCAAGTTGGGGAGGAAAGGGTTTATTCAGCTTACACTTTCTATATTGCTGTTCATCACCAAAGGAAGTCAGGACTGGAACTCAAGCACATCAGGAAGCAGGAGCTGATGCAGAGGCCATGGAGGGACATTACTTACTGGCTTGCTTCCCCTGGCTTGCTCAGCTTGCTTTTTTATAGAATCCAAGACTACTGGCCTAGAGATAAGATAAAACAAAAACTACATCTGAATTAGACAAAGGCAAACAAACATAAGGAAAAGAGCACAAGAGAAGGCACAAGAAACAGAGATCTACTCATTCTCTACCCAGGAATCCCATAAAAACACGAAGCTGGAAGCCATAATATATACACAAAGGAAGTATAAAAAGAGAAGAATGTGTGTGTGTGTGTGTGTGTGTGTGTGTGTGTGTGTGTGTGTAATCCTTAAAAATCTAAAAATTCTAAAATCTCAACCTCATTCCTGACACTGAAAATTTTGTTTAAGGACATACATTTCTGGGATTGACACTCTACATCCAATAAAGGCACCTCCATTAGGACTTTACTTTTTTTATTTAATCTTTTATTTATTTTACATTTCAGATTTTATTCCCCTCCTGGTCTACCCTCCAACTGTTCCACATCCCATACCTCCTCCCCACCCCCATGTCTCCATGAGGATGTTCCCACCTTCCCACCCCACCCCCACCCCACCAGACCTCTAAACTCCCTGGAGCCTCCAGTCTCTTGAGGGTTGGGTGCATTTTCTCTGACTGAACCCAGACCCTGGCAGTCCTCTGCTGTATATGTGTTGGGGGCCTCATGTCAGCTGGTGCATGCTGCCTGGTTGGTGGTCCAGTGTCTGAGAGATCTCAGGGGTCCAGGTTAATTGAGACTGCTGGCCCTCCTACAGGGTCGCCCTCCTCCTCAGCTTCTTCCAGCTTTCCCCTAATTCAACCGCAGGGGTCAGCAGCTTCTGTCCGTTGGTCAGTTGCAAACATCTGCATCTGACTCTTCCAGCTGCTTGTTGGGTCTTTCAGAGGGCAGTCATGATAGGTCCATATTTCTGAGTGCTCCATAGCCTCAGTAATATTATCAGGCCTTGGGACCTCCCCTTGAGCTGGATCCCACCTTGGGCCTGTTGCTGGACCTTCTTTTCTTCAGTCTCCTTTCCATTCCCATACCTGTAGTTCTTTAAGACAGGAACAATTATGGGTCAGAGTTTTGACTGTGGGACAGCAACCCCCTCCCTCACTTGATGCCCTGTCTTTCCGCTGGAGGTGGGTTCTACAAGTTCCCTCTCCCCACTGTTGGATATTTCATCTAAGGTCCCTCCCTTTGAGTCCTGAGAGTCTCTCACCTCCCAGTTCTCTGGTATATTCTAGAGGGTCCCCCCAACCCTCTACCTCCTGAGTTTGCCTGTTCCCATTCTTTCTGCTGGCCCTTGGGGCTTCAGTCCTTTCCCCTACCTAAGCTGTGTCTCGAAATTAGCTTCCTGACTAATGAGTTTCTATACGTTTCTTCATGCCACTGAGGTCTCCAAAACAACACAAGCTATTGCCGTTGCTCCGATTATCCACCATAACTAGATGGTAAGACCCTATTGGTGAAGACACCACATGCTGCAGAACACAGAGAAATGGATCTCAAAGCATTCCATAAACTTCTTCCCTGTTGGTTAGCTGTCATGGTGTCAGGCGTCACTGTACAGCTTACTGCAAGGAGAAAGACACAAATCCTCTTGTTCCATATCAGCCCCTGCAGGTTAAAATACCTCCCTGCAAGGCAAATGTGCTCTCTGATGCAATACTAGCATGACTTTTACAGGGCAACAAACCACTCTCCTGACTGGATTTAATGCTGCACAAAGAATTCCTGCCTGGTACTACTGTAAAGTTGCCTACAAGTTCATGGCTGAAGAGCTCATATGACCGAGAGCAGTCAATATTGTTATTTTTCTAAATTGTCATGTTACCAAACTGCTTACTAAATGGTCATATCTACATCACAGATGTGAGCTGCCCCCAGCCTTGTCAGAGAGGCTTGTCTGCAGTGCAATAGTCAATGTGGACACTCATAACTGACTAAAGTATGAAGCATAAGTGAGTATGGCTATACAGCCCTGAATGGAACATTTTTACTAACCACCCACACACACCATCACACTACTCCTGAAGGGGGAGGGGGGCCGACACTGGCCACTGTGGCCACCTGAGGGTGGGGCAGGCCCAGAGCATATAAACACATTCCTCAGGACAGACTGTTGGCCACCTACAGACAAAGGAAGTCCTGTAAAAACTGACTAAATGGTCTATGGGGGGATCTCCACTTCTCTGTTGGGTGAAGGATGACCCCAATGTGCTGGAACAATAAATTCCTCTTGCCTTTTGCATCGATTCCCAGCTCTGTGTTGTTTACTCGGGGGTCCCTGTAAGCTAAGGCTTGCCCACCAGAGTCTTACACTCCCACAAAGGCTCAGAGAACATCACAGCAAAGGAGTCAGAAATTATGTAGGAGGGAAAAGATGGGGGAAAATCCTGAGAAATTCTGTCATCAGGGCCTAACTACAACATTCGTGAACTCATAGCAGTTATGGTAACCTGCACAGAACTGAGCCCACCAAAATTCCAGCATAGATCAAGAGCACCCCAAACCATGGAGTTATTAGCAGTTGATAGCATCTGGGAGATGGAGAAACATTCTTCTTTGGGGGTATAGCCCTGGTAGGTTGCCCTAGTCAATGGATGGCCCCGCCCCATGCCCATGCACATAAGGGTGTCACTAAATAGACTTAGCAATTAAAATGGGAAAAATAAAAAGGAGACATAAAGTTGAGAGATAGTAGACATGTTAAGGAAGATCTGGGGAAAATGGAGAATGAATGTGATCAGATTTCATTGTAAATACATGAAATTCTCAAAGAATAAATAAAAAGTAAAAGTGATGTTCAAGGGATTCTAAGAGCAACTGGAGTATCTATTAGGCATTTAGTGGGAGCTAGGAATTGGTCTAAAGATATTTCGAACATCAATCCAGTCAGTACAGAAAAATCTTTCGAGAATACTGGATGCCCTACTAGTTTTCTAGTGAGGGTAAGTGTCCTGAAATGGACAACAAAGGTATCAAGTCCATGGCTTGTGAGATCAGTGTGAGGGTAAAATGGGAAAATAGGAAGAACCTGATACTCCCTGGTGCAGAAGAAGCATAGAACAAATAATCAGGCAAATCTCCACATGGCTCCTTTAACTGCTTTCTAAATTTCTTCTTCCATGTAAATAATTTTATAACTTCCCTTCATTTCTTTTGTGATCTTACTCCCTATAGAGTATATGGAAAGTGGCATGGCCCTCTCAGGACATAGCCTCACAGATCTCTGTTGTTTCCTTTTCTCTTTTCTTCTTTCCTTCTTTCTTTCTTTCTTTCTTTCTTTCTTTCTTTCTTTCTTTCTTTCTTTCTCTCTCTCTCTCTCTCTCTCTCTCTCTCTCTTTCTTTCTTTCTTTCTTTCTTTCTTTTCTTTTTCTCCCTTCCTTCCTTTCTTCCTTCCTTTCTTTTAATTTTGTATGTGTGTATGTATGTATACAAGCCTGTGTGTGTACATATGTTTGTATAGGTATATGTGTAAGCCTGTGAAGATGTGTATGGATGCTATAGGTCAACATTAGCTGTATTTTTCAATTGCTCTCTATCTTGTTTTTGAGACAGGGTCCTGAAACTCACTGACTAGACTGGGCTTACTATCCAGTGGCCTCTGGAATCTGCCTATTCCTACCTCCCCAGACCTAGGAATTTTAAGCATGCACGACTATGTCTGCAATTTTTATGAGTTTTGTGGATATATAAAATAAGTCAATTTTATGAAATTATATTTTTAGAATAAATATAAGGTCTCTAGAATACATACTTTACAATATTGAACAAGGGTAGCTATCAGAATGGGGACATTGCAAACAAAATTTCTCAATAGCTACTAAGATACAATTGTCTATCTCAATGAATTTATTCTGCAAAAAGAAAGTAAAGCCACTTTTAGTCATGAAGTCAGGAAAAGAACTAGCCTGACAAAACACCACAATGTGGATTCCAGAAGAGACATTGTAGAGTTGATAAGAGTTAAGAGGGTATAACCCAGAAATACTGAGGGGATAATGCTGGAACTAAAGAAAGAATAATAGCAAAATAAAATCATCTTAGTATATATATATATTATATCTCCTGTTCATCTTTGCTTCTGAGGTAACATAAAGGAAAAGGAGAAATACCTGGCCATATACCCTTCCTTCACTTTATTGTGCCATTAGCAAACGGATAAGTGTTGGGACCATACAGGTTTCAGCTCAGTGCTGGAAACAGGGTCACAGCCTCTGCGAATCAGGATAAGGTCCAGGGTTAGGCAAATCAAGTACTCATCTTAAGCATCTACGAGTGAGAAAATTCTCAGTGATCAACAAATCAGATTATCCTATTCTTTCTTTTTTTATTATTTTCTATATTTTTATTTACATTCCAAATGATTTCCCCTTTCCCGTTTCCTCCCTCTCCGAAAGTCCAATAAGCCCTCTTCCCTCCCCCTGTTCCCCATTCAACCCCCTCTCGCTTCTCTGTCCTGGTATTCCCCTACATCCAGTCTTTCCAGGACCAGGGGTCTCTCCTTCCATTTTCTTGGAAATCTATTGATATGTGAATTGTGTCTAGGGTATTCCGAGATTCTGGGTTAATATCCCCTTATCAGTGACTACATACCATGTGTGTTCTTTTGTGATTGGGTTACCTCACTAAGGATGATATTTTCCAGTTCTGACCATTTACCTAAGAATTTTATGAATTCATTGTTTTTAATTGTAGAGTAGTATTCCATTGTGTAAACATACCACATCTTCTGAATCCATTCCTCCGTTGAGGGACATCTGGGTTCTTTCCAGCTTCTGGCTATTATAAATAAGGCTGCTATGAACATAGTGGAGCATGTGTCCTTATTGCGTGCCGGGGGAGCCTCTGGGTATATGCTCAGGAGTGGTATAACAGGGTCCTCCCAGAGTATCATGCCCAGTTTTCTGAGGAACCACCAGACTGCTTTCCAGAGTGGTTGTACCAGCTTGCAATCCCACCAGCAGTGGAGGAGTTGAAAATATTCTTTAATAAACTATTACAAGTTTAAATTAAGACAGTAATTAAATTAAAAAGTAATTGTCATTACTTTTGCATTATGCATAAAATGTTATTCTTGTCCTTATTTAAAATTTTGATATTATGTTTAGCACAAAGTTTTACATTCATTTTGGCTCTTTAACATTGCCTAGAATATTACTTGTATTGCTGAAGTAGGGGTGTGTGTGTGTGTGTGTGTGTGTGTGTGTGTGTGTGTGTGTGTGTGTGTGTGTGTGAGTGTATGTTTGTGTGAGTGTGTGTGTATGTGTGTGAGTGTGTTTATGAGTGTGTGAGTGTGTGTGTGTTCTTTACATTTTATTTCTAAACAAATGCCATCTTGTATAACCTAAAGTACCATACACTAGATAACTTAAATGACAGAAACTTACTGACTCACAGACTGGAGATTAAAAGTCAGTCCAAAATGTCAGGAGTCGGTTCACTCTGAGAGCTGTGCTGGAAAAGCTTTGATGCCTTTCCCTAGCTCTGGTGGTTTGCTGGAAGTGGTTGGCATTCCTTGGTTTCATGACTTATTATGACTTTATGACTCCAATGTCTCTGTTCACATTTGCATACATTGTCCCCAGTGTGTCTCTCTCCATTTCTCCTTTTTTATGGATACACCAATTATATTGGATTAAAAGATCCATGAGAGCTGCAGAGATTGCTCAGCCGTTAAGAGCACTGACTGTTCTTCCAGAGGTCATGAGTTCAAATCCCAGCAACCACATGGTGCTCACAATCATCTGTAATGGAATCTAATGCCCTCTTCTAGGGTGTCTGGAGATAGCTACAGTGTGCTTATATATAATAAATAAATAGGCTGGAGTGAGTAGGGCTGGAGTAGCCTGGAAAAAAATCCATATGAATCAGAGGGTTAAAATCACCATTATAGGTTCATGCTGGAATATTGTTCCACCTTAGCAGTCAGGTACTGTGTGAAGGTGGTTGAGTTAGGAACAGAAAGTACATGTGATACGAGTTCCACAAGAATATAATGACAAGTACTACCAACTAGTATTTGAACTCACTTTTCTACAAGTACTCACCATAATGCTGCAACTGCCTGGAGTATTTAATATGGTAACATTTCATAAAAATTTGTGGCTTTGAGCAATTGCTATAGTAAGCCTAGCTATGTGTCAGGCTACACAGTCTAAGTTTGTTTACATATCCTCTATGATGTTTACATAACACTCATCTAATGTCACATTTTTTCAGAACTATCACCCCATAAAGGGATGTATGACTATAATTATATCTGCCATAACTTGATTTTCAATTAAAGTCACACTCCTAATTACTGGAGGTTGAAACTGCAACATAGTGGCTGGAGTGGCAGACACAATTCAATCCACCTTTATTTAGTAAGTTTTACATTTTCTTTACTCTGTTATCCTTTAGAAATTCAAACACAATTAATTTCCAGAATCTCTACCTTGGACTCAGAAAGGATTAGGATTGCTCTACAATTTCTGGCTTCCTTTTGACTAGATTAAAGTTTATATTTTTTGAGAAATAAATATCTCATAAGCTGGATCGTGTACTTACCTCAACACCCCCTGTTTCTAGTCTTACCGTTGGGCTCTGGAAAAAAGGAAACAAAGGAAGCCGGAAGCACATGTACCTTGGGATTCTGGGAAATTCTAGGCAGTGTCCTCATACCATTGCCTAATCATGCGTTCATCTAGTTTTTATTCCTCATATCCAGTCTTTGAGAAAAATGGAAGTAGCCTACATTTTCACTTTGACCTTATATCTCTGGGGTTAACCATAAGTAGCCTTAACTGAGCCTTTACAGATAGGCTTTAATTCACTCCTCATCGAATCTCTTCAAGCCATACAGATGTAAAACCTGATGCTTAGAGTTTACACAGCTAGTGAGTGGTAAAGTTAGAACTTACACTTGGTCTAGCTGATCTTAGAGACCTGAGCCTCAAAGCTCCACTCCACATCGTGGGTTTACATGTTAGGTAGATACAGTTCCAGAGCATTAACTGACAGCATAGGCTGATCACTACACATTAAGGAGACTCAAACAAATGTCCCGTCCACACAAAGCGTCTGCCCAGTAGGTCCTGAGTAGTCCTCATGAGTAGACTAATGCTATCATCATGTTAATTGTTCCAAGAGTTGGTCTGGTATAGAAACAATCATGGCCCTGTCTTTTTCTATGTCTCTTGCTATGCGATAAAGGCCCTCATCAGATACAGCCTCCCCCACCAACTTCCTGGCCAATCTTGAGCTTCTGGGCCTCTACAGCTATGGTTAAGTAGACTTCTAGTTTTTAAAAATGACCAAATCTCAGGGTATTTTGTTATAGTAACACAAACCAAATTAAGGAAAGTTCCTCATTTGTGTTTTCACAGAGGCTATGTACTATGCAGGTTTTTTATCCCTTCTCACATCAAGATCCTTGCACAGATGGTTAGTCTAAAGGAGAGTTTAGATGGATGATATATAAATAAGTAAAATTCACAAATATTTTTCATTCTGATATAATTAATGCTTTAATGAAACCACTTAATGAAGTGCAGCAGATAGAAGAACTTGTGTCTCTACAACATAATTATTCAAGGAGTAAACATCTGGAGCACTGAATAATGATGTCCTAGGGCTAAGCAGAAGTAAAAAAGATAAATGGGAGGGACATGTAAAGCCTGAAAATTACAAACCATCCCATGACATCACTCATTTCTTGAGGGGTCTTGCGGGAAGAAGCAGCAATAAAATTTCAACAGGGAAAACACACAGGCCTGACTCCTTTTCCATTTATCGGTTGCTATTTTTTTCATGACAATGTGCAATTAGACATGGTAGCCTTCAGGACACCTCACAGCTAATATAATAAGGGCTGTCCCTTATCTTTTCAGTGATCTGTTCCACTCTAAATTAATTCACTCCCCATCACTGAAGTCTTAATATTGTCATTTTTTAAAATCCTTGCTTCTGAAAGCCCTAGAAAGTAGTTTTCTGCCATTTTCAGGATTGGAGAATAAAATGTCTCCAATTAAAAGACTCTCTTTCCCATTACAGACACCTCTTTATTATGCTCACAATACCCATTCTTCCCTTTCATTACACCACCATCTCTCAGTATAGTTTTGATCAAAGCTTGAAAATGCTGGACTGTAACTCTGGATCATTTTACTATTGACTGCTATGACTTTCCAGTTACCATCAGGCTCTCTGCTCATAACCTCCCAAAGATGCACAATTCACCTTGAAGGATTCTGTTTTAACCAAATAAAAAGTTTAGAGTAATTTTGGAGTTTCAAAATAGAGTACAGAACCAAAATTGAGCATGAAATGCCCTGCTATAAAAGTTTGTTCTTACCAATGACACAACTGCCTACTCTGCAATGTGTTCTTCCTCATTATATTAACTTTGATGGGCTATCTACAACTAGACTCAAGAAATAGTCTTGTTCTTGGGAAAGTGAAGTCTTCCTTGAACTGTAGTCACTAATTTCTCCTGGTTACATATGAGTAGGCTATATAACTGTCTTAGTTAGGGTTTCCATTGCAGTGAAGAGACACCATGAACAAGGCAACACTTACAAAAGGCACCATTTAATTGGGGCTAGCTTACAGGTTCAGAGGTTCAGTCCATTATCATCATGGTGGGAAGGAAGCCTGGCAGTTTCCAGGCAGGTGTGGTTCTTGAGGAGCTAGAGTGCTACATTTTGTTCCCAAGGCAGCCAGGAGAAGACTACCATCTTCCAGGCAGCTGAGAGGAGGGTCTCTAAGCCAACCCCCACAGTGACACCCTTCTTCCAACAAGGCCACACTACTCTGACAAGGCCACACCTCCTAACAGTGCCACTCCCTGGACCAAACATATTCAAGCCACCATGACAACTCAATCTCCTATTTCTAATAATTTTCATCTCTTCATTCCCTTCTAGTGTAACTGAAACAGAACACTGAGTGTTCTTAGATTTTTTTTAAAGCTTCATATAATAAATATATACATTTCCATGAAGTAAAATAATTGACAGCTTTAAATCTTTACCATTCATCTTTTAAACTCATATTTACAAAATTTCCACTATTGTTATTATTACATGAAATGTTCTTACAATTATAGAAGTAACATTCTGGGACCTTCAGGCCCTGCTGCATCAGCAACAGGCAAAGTCGTTACTTACAAATTGCTAATATAACAATATGGGAAGAATTCTGTAGCCTTCCTTCCTGGTTTGAAGGAAAATAACAATAATCATTTAGTGAATAAGTATCATTTTAAAATATAAGAAATATGTCAGTGAAATAATAGTAACTTGTCCAAGTCATAAAATGAAAAGCCATAAGAACCATTCCATTCCAGCGTCTTCTGATCTTTCATGGCTTTCTAGAATGAACATAAAAATAGACAAAAATCTACGGGGTGGGATCACTGGAGCTACTGCACAGTTCCCATTGCTAACAACAAGGCAGTTAAAAGGGCACTGCAAGCCCATCTCAGAAGGAAACATGAAAGGTTTCTGTGCAGGGTAGAATCTGCCCACATGTCAGTCTCCAATGGTGCATCCTTTACCATAAAAAGCTTCTATAGAAAATACTGGCGTGTAAGAAGGAGGCAATAAACTCTAACAATTTAGCTTTCATCTGTAATTTTAAGACAGTGTCCTGGCAAGGGATGGGGCTTAGCCAGTAATTTCATCTTCCCATGGTGTTCTGTGCGATCTTAGCCATCAGTGCTAGAATTGTTCCCAGGCTGAACACGCCTGGCATCAACTCACAAGGAGCATTGTGTTCTTTTCCCAAAGCATAGCTAGAACATATATTACATATATGAAAATATCATACATATTGTAAATATATAAAGAAACATCAAACACATAAATGCAATACAGACAAAGGAAAATGCAGCACACCAGAAGGTATAGACACTATATTTCCCATCTTCACATTTGTGTTGCTTTAACTGAGGTCTAGTACTTCTACTTGGAAAAAACTCTCTTTGAAAACTTACTCCAGGTACAGGAAAGATGGTTCAAATGTTACGAGTGTATACTGCTTTTGCAGAAGTCCCGAGTTTGATTCGGGGACATCCGACAATTCTGGCTTCCGTGGACACTTGTACTCATGTGCATATACTGCCATAAAAGTCACACACAAACACATAATTAAAATTAAAAATAAATCTTTAAAATGAGCTTAATCCATTTATATAGAGGCAACACCCCCATGCTCCTCTACTCACCTTCAACACACCCCTTTCCTATCTCCTCAAGGGAAACAGATTCTCTAGCCAGATTAATAAGCTGAAAATACTCAGTCAGACACACTTAAAAATATAAAAATTCACTGCACATTTAAAATACATAAGATGAAAGAAAAAGTTCCCCCTTGTCATTCTTGTTTCTTGGGGCTGAGTATTAATCAGCCTGAATTGTCACCGAGGAAAGGAGGGCCCCACAAAGCCTTAACTAATAATGATATGGCGACCCATATCTAACATACTGGCATACAGACTAGCGTTGGAAGCAACAGATTTACTGGAACACTTTTATAATAAATAATCATAGATTGGAATATGTCCAGAGGAAGGTAATTCTCTGAGAAACACTAATCTTGGATATGTAGATCAGATAAATTGCCCTGGGCTGTCAGATCTTTCCTATCCCCAGACTGGAAAATGAACTGTAATGCAAGATGGCAGTCATGCCTCAGGTCAGAAATTGATTCCTTTGGCTGGTCAGATCCAAGCATGGCTTCCATCTGCACACTGAACCCATCAGTGTTTTTTATCCTTATCCACAACAACTAGACGAAGAGCCCCGGCTCAATTGTCTGTACCATCCTCAGGCCACAACACATTAGAAACTTTCTGTGACCTGATGGCCCTAGATTAACAAGGTTTGTGGAAGAGAGAAGGAACCCATGACAGGATTTGCCCCAGGTCCTGCCCCGAAGGCTGCCTGCTTCCTAGAACTAATCAGAACAAGCACAATCAATAACGCGTTAGCCAGGCTTTTGAAAGTCTTCAAGGGTCAGCAGGCATTTTCCACCCAGGAAGCCAACTCAGGCTTGATTTTAGTTCAAAAGTTCCAGTAATGAGGAAAATACTTCCTTCTTTTTGAGGAAAGTCACTAAGAATTAGCATTTCACATACAGTATCACTCATGGTGAGTTGAGAGCTAAACAGGAGTTAAGTGTTCTCCCTAACAATTCACCAGGGTTCCCCGAAAATCTTTAGGTATTTGTTTCAGTTAACAGCACTGTCTTCTTCCTATCCATTTGGAGAGACAAAATGCCATTAAATGCATGTGAGTGCATAATGTTAGAAATATAAATGAGAAACCAACCGAAGTACACTATGGTATGAGTGCTGAATTTTTAACTGAAAATGTCTAATACAGAGAGACCAACAGTGAAAGCCACTAAAAACACTCATATCCCATATATAGCCATGTGTATGTTACTATGAAGTTTCTCCTGAGACATTAAGTTTTAATACAAGGGTGGCAATGGCCTTCTTAATGTATTGGTATACTCACTTTGCAGAAATGAATTGCTTCCTGTTGTGCACTGAATACTGCCACCATCTAGATATTTTGGAAACACTTGGCACTATGACAAAGTCCTTACTCTCACAGGGTATACTTACAAGTTGATGAAAAAAACTAACAACAAAAAGTAAATCAGATACTTTCACATAACAGTTAATGCTAGGGAGAAAATTAATTGGGACAACAGACAAAGCTCAAAAGATAGATTTAGGGACAACCTGAAAAGCAGACTCACTCCAGGGGGAAAAGCTTTCAGAGCCCAGGTGCTCTGCCAGCCCAATGCGTGTGAAGCAGAATACAGCCAGCAGAGAAGGCATGCATTAAAGAAGGAGGCAGGATGGGATCATAATGCATTCTTCAGATCTGGCAAAGGATGGCACCGTTTACTGTATGAGAACTGAGGGACTGATGGGAGTGGGCTCAGAACAACATCCAGAATCACTTACATAGTTTTAGATGCAGGCACTACTCTTACATTAGACCACAAGATATAGCAGAAATATTTATAAGAGCAAACAATTCAATCAGTCAATGGCCAACTGAGCCAAACACACTTTTTAAATAAATGCTTAAAATGCCCAAAGAATGTAGAAACAAACAAACAAATGTTCAGCATCTTTAGCCTCCAGGGAAATGCAAATCAAAATGTCATTGAGATTCCAAATGTCACCCCAGTCAAAATGGCTACGATGGAGAAAAAAACATATATTGGAAAACATGCTGGTGGAGGAAACCGTTAAATACTGTAATACTATTGATAGGAATATAAGTTGATCCAGTCTCAATGGAAATCACTATAGAGATCCCAAAGAAACTAAAACTAGAACTACCATATACTGCTGCTATACCATGCCTGTGCATATACCTAGAAAAATGAAAGGCAGCACAGAACAGAGATACCTATGTAGTCATGACCATTATGGCTTTATTCATAACAGTCCAGACATAGACTGCCCCTAGGTGCCTACCAACTGATGAATGGGTAAATAAAATGTGGCTTATATACACAACAAAATATTATTTAGCCATTAAGAAGGAAAGCGTGTGGACTTGGTGCCACTGCTCTGCATTAAGTAAGCCAGACTCAGGAAAACAAATATGTTTTCTTTCTAATGTACAATATTTTGATATATTTTATTATTTCTGAGCTTCATATAATTTACTTGGATCTTATTCACCTTCCACTGTTCTCATTAGCTCCCCACAAGTCCCCACACTCCAACTTCAATCCTATTTTTTTCTATAAATGATCTGCCAAGTCCAACCTGTGAGGTGTGTGTGTGTATGTGTGTGTGTGTTTGTGTGTGTGTGTGTACACTCTTGAGTGTAGGTCCATCAACTGAATCATGGTAGACCTACCTGAGGCCATACCTTTAGGAAAACTGACTCTCCACTGATGTTTGCCTGAGATGGAGAACTACTACTTTAATATTTATTCAGCCTGTTGCAATTTTTGGCATGTGAGAGCTGCAATAAGAAAGCCTGAGCCTCATCTTTACCTCTCTCACCTGCACCACAGTCAGGATAGCTTTCTACCTGTTATCTAGCCCTGTAATCTATCTTTACCTATTAGCAAAGGTAAAATGTGAGATCCCCCACTACTGTTTTCAAAAAAGAATGCACACATATATAAATATTAAATATCATGTGCCTGTGGTTGCAGCTATTTTACAGTCATCTATCACAATTTGTTTACGTTTGGGGTCATAGGCATTATATAAGATCTAACCCTTGAGTGGCAGTTCATAATACCAGATATTTTCCAGTCTCCTGGTCCATCCCCAACATAAAATAGTAATGTATTTGTATACAAAGCAACCCATGCTCTTACTAACATTTCTCAATACCAATGACAGACTCAGTCTCTCCAAAGTAAAGGCCAGCCTCTGACATGGTGGCCACTTTGCTGACTATGATGAAGCCACTGCGGTTCCCATGTCTCAGTAAAACTGGCATTATCCACTAAAGCTCTGGCTCTCACCATCTCAGCTCAGACTAAATACATATGATCCAGGTTCTGCAGTTGCATCATAAAAATAAACTCTGTGCCCTTCTGGGATGGCTGGTTTCCTTCCCACCTCCCTGCTCCCAAGTCACACTAATACTCTAGATCGATGTCCATGAGTCATTTCCTAATGCCACCCCCAAGTCTCCACACTCATGCCAGTGAGAAGTGAGCTGTCAAACCTAGGAAGCCAACCTAATCCACAACTATAAAATATCATTAACAAGAAGCATTCTATACACCACACTTGGAGGTTCTAGAAGCTACTGAACAGAGCTCACAGGAGACATTTCTAAGGACACAAAGCCTGAGTCTATGAAATTGGCAGTAAATTCATTACACCAAGGTCCTTTGCCACTCTGTCTCTTGGGATTTGCTGTTTACTATGAACTGATGACATTTGGATGTTATTTACTCTGTTTCTTTGCAAATGCAAGCACATTTCCTGCTTCTTAATCATTGCATATGATTGTGCTGTGAGGTTGGAACCTATATTTAATTTTATATGTCACTTAAACTTGGGAGCACAAGAAGGCTTGACAGAAAGACATGAATAGAGATCTTGGTTTTTGAGAGAATGGGAGGCATTTATGAGTTCCTGGTTTCTGTACCCTTGCTTGAAATGGCCGTTATACTTTTAAAGATTTTTTATTCTCAATGTTTGCCAACCCGAGGTATAATTTATATAACAATGTGAAATTGGTTTGCACTTTGTACATGTTGAATTCATTGAAGTATATTTTAATATACTCCTTGACTATCTAGATATGCTCCTTCGTGAGCTGCATACCACATTATGTTTTTATTGTATGGGGTTATTAAGCTATGAGAGCTCTATATCTGTTATAGTCACAACCCCTAACTAGGCTCATCATGTGCTTTATAAATATTTATTCCAAATCTAAGAGACTCTGCAGAGATTGCTCAAAGATTCTTCCATATTATAAACATTTTATTGTCTATTTTCTCAAATATGGCTATTTAAAAAATACCTTATAACATTTATTTTTAATATTATTATTATTATTACTATTATTATTAAGTCTACCCATGAATTATATCTATATTTTGTCTCATAGGTATTTTTCTAGAATTCTTACCACCATATACATCTTTTAACTAACTAATTTTTTTGTGTATGGCATATAGGAATTCGGTTTAATTGCCCTATAGATGAACATTTGTGCCATGACAAACCATCGAATTAGCCTCTTCCCTATGCTGTGTACCTAAGATAAATGTACTGTATTGGACACTATCAATAACATAATTCATTCCTCTTGCTAAGGATGGAGTCATGTACACAGCAGTGGGTCAGCAAAGCATTCAGTGATAAACAGTCACCATGACTCTTCATTCAGCTTGCTTACATGCTGGTCTTGAGAATGCTGGCTATTTTCTTTGGTTTCATCTGCGTTGATGGGTATTAACTGAGCTCTACTCTTTAGCCCTTATTTTCTTTCTATTTTTTTAAAGGTTGGAAAATTATTTTATGAAGCCTTAAGAAGCTAACCCTTATTTTCTAATTATTGGCGTTTCCAAAATATTTTCCATATAGTCACAAAAGAATAAAGATGTTCAGTATTTTATGTTTTTGTTTCCTTGTTTGTGTTAATATGTTATGATGAACTGTTATTATTGTTCTTTTAATGCAAATGATGAAACTGAGCATTCAAGAAGTAAAAGAACTACTCCATGTCAGAGGTTCTTAGGTAGAAGAACCAGGATATAGACGTACATCTCTGGTTCTCCTGCTTGTTCCCTGGTCTGTGGCAGAGGCTTTCCAGGCATGGTTCCTAGACAAGCAGCATCAGAATCATCAGAAGGTGGCAGAAATGAGAATTCTTGGGCTACACCCACCACGTCAAACCTAGACGAGGACCTAGACATCACCGCTTAACAAGCCATCCTCAGCAGAATACTGATACCAGTTCAAGTTTGAAAGCCACTGTTTTATGCCTTGAACCTCTACATAATGCTAAAAACAACAACAAAATCATTTCTGTGAGTGGCAAGAAAGACTCCCTGCAGAAAGCGAGCTGTATGTTGAGCCTTGGAAGAAAAATAGAAATAGGTTTTAAAAGAATATTGTACCAGGTGTGTTGGGCATGCCTGTAATTCCAGTACTCAGAAAGATGAGGGAACAGGGTTGAGAGATCAAGACCAGCCTGGGTGATATATCAAGACAGTTTCAAAATAACAACAGGAGAGAAAAAGGGGGCGTTTCTAGTATTTACTTCTATTTTCTCTATTGTACTATAACCTCTGAAGGAAATTACTATTCAGTTCAGTATTGAAATAGCAGGTAGAAATTATAGATAGACTGAATGAATGAATTAATGAATTTTGTTCAGCAAGTGAAATTGTTATGAAAAATAATGTATTATTCCAGAATTTAAATGAAATTGAACTTGTCACTTCTGTATTTTCTGTGCACAATTTTCTTGGCTTTAGTTGATCTCAGAATTCTTACAATACTCATCTGAAAATGTCTGTGCCTTTCCTCATATGGCTTTCAGGAGAAGTGCCGCATGCCCCTGCATCACTTAAGATAATATGGGCAATGACATTCATTACCTTTCACAACAAATTTATTACTGCCTGAAGAAATTTAAGAAGGGACTCCATATTTAGTCCTGTTAAACCAAGAATTTTAGAAAAATGGAGAAAAATGAAGTCAGATGGAAAGAAAACTCATGCATTTTGTTGGATGAGATATGCTTATCCATTAAAATCGGAAGTAGGCACAAACTTAGTAAGTACAAGATTGTGATTGGTATTCTCATTCTAATTCATTTAATGCTGAAATACTGCAGTTACTAATTCCTCCTATTAGAGATAATCCCAGTGGTGCACAGTCCATAATAGAAATGTAATATGTTTGTTTTCCATGACAGCAATGTCCTGCTGTGATTCTGATGAACACTGTCTAGCCCTGTACTAACACATATATGATTGTATGAATTTGAATTTATAGTGCTCCCAGAAAAATCCTACATATTAAAAAAATTATATCTAAAGAGATTCTGAGAGATAAAAGATACTCTACTCTGACAAAATATCCCATTTTCCCAAAAGTAGAAAAAAATGCATTTACCTGATGTTTAAAGATGTTTTAACCAAACAAGCAGATAAAGCATATTGTAATAAAATATAAATGCTTCATATAAGTATATACACTTACATAGAGAGAGAGAAAGCAACAGCAAGACAGAGAAACAGAGACAGAGAGGGTCAAAGAGACAGAGAGACACAGAGAGACAAAGGAAAGAGTCACACATACAGAGGTCAGAGGACATCTTGCAGAAGTCAATTCTTCCTTATTACTACATGTTAACTGGGGTCTTAATTCAAATCTTAGGCTTGGCAGCAAATGCCTTTACCAACTGAGACATCTCACTGGCCCTCACATATGGCCTACCATAACTATGTAGTAAGAGCCTATTGTTGAAGACATCACAGTCTTTCATTACAACACATAACTTAATCTGGAACTTACGAGATTTCATAGTGTTAGAAGGTGCTCTGCAAGTTGCCTGAGGAGAAGAGAAATCTGTGATCTTAAGCAACCCTAAACCCTTCACGCTACCAGGCAAGATATGTATGTTGGAACAATAGTGACTAGACAATTTATGCGGGGTAATCAACTGCTCTCTTGATTGGATTTGAGATCTGTTCTACAGGTGGAAATTCATGCCTGTCCTGTTATCATGGTCAAAACCCATTGCTAGGGAAGTCATAGGTCTAAGGTGAGAACTTATTGATGTTTGCTTTAGCAAATGGTCATGTTGGTCGAATTGCCTTCTAAATACTTATGTTTATATTCACAGATTGGTGCTGTTCTCATCTTTGGTCAGAGAGGCTTCTTACTACAGTGAGTAGTGGTTGATGCAGAGGCTAGGAAGTGTTCAAAGAGACAAGAAACAGCCACTGTGAATGGTCAGCTGTAAATAAAACATCTGTACCAAAACCTCCCCTCCACAAAGGCTCAGAGAACACTTAGTAATGGGGGTAGGAAGAATGCAAGGGCTAAAGAATTGGGATGAGTGCTATTAAAAGTTGTCTTCAGGACATGACAAAGCTGTTGTACAAGATGATGTGCACAAGACTAAGCTCGTTTAAAATACCAGCATGGGTGGCAGGGGGTTCCCAAGTCACTACCTGTAACTGAGTAGCTCTTAACAGTCGATGACTGGTAAGAGAGAAAGAGTCATTTTCCTGGGGTAATAGTACTAGTAGGCGGCCCATGCACCATTGGATGACTGCACACCCATGCAAGTATAGCAAGCACTAACTGGACTCCATGGGTTATGAAAATGAGGGTCATGCAGTTGGGAGGTACATGTGTTTTTGGGATGGGGGGTAAAGAGAGGGAGAGAAAGCAGGAATGTTTCGGATTAAGACACAATATTTAAATGTCTAAAATTTTCAAAACATAAAAAGAACCCTGAAGCCCAAAGCATTTAACATCTGATTCATAGAAGGTATGCTCTAATGTTTCATATTTTAAGCAATTTAAGCAACAAGTTGTTAATCAATGACAGGCAAGTAAAATAAGAAATGATAGAAAAGGCTGAGGGAATGGAGGCTGTAAAAGAAAAGAAATATTTTAAAGACATGTTCTAGAGAGGTTAGCATTCAAGAAAGAAAATTTCTTATTATTTACCAAATAAAGAAATCTAAGATTCACTATAGTATTTATTTAGTACTACAATTACTGGTTTATATCTATCTTCTGTACCAGACTATGAGAAAAATGCGTGTGTATTTATACATGTATTCTAACACACATAGTTGTCACTTCAGCATCTGGTTAATAAATAAATGAGCCAGCAACTCCAATGGATGAGGATTCCTTACAGCATCATGTTGAATTTATCAGATCACCAAGGAGGAGATATCTCAATTTAAGAGATATTGAAGGATTTTTCTTATTTCATTTAAAATGGTATAAACCCACTATACCCTAACTCTTCTGATTACAACCCTTAAAAATGAATATGAAAATGATTTCCTGTGGAAGTGAGATCTCCACTTTCTCTCTGGAGGGGAACAGTTAGCAGTGCACTGGGCATACAATCAGTGGAGCAGCTGGGGCAGAAGTCTTCCTGCCACCATTTGCAACAGGGAGTCAGCTGCCAGGAGAGAGTGATCTCCCAGCAGCGCTTTCACTTCTGATCATGGAGGTGAGGTCTCTGCCTTCTCTCTGGAGGGGAACAGCTAGGAATGCACAGGACATACAATCAGTGGAACCACTGGGACGGAAGTCTTCCCGCTGCCATTTGCACCAGGGAGCAAGGGGGTTCCACAGCCTTCTGTGCACAGACCCTGCCAGAAGAGAGTTGGTCTCCCAGGAGTACAGACACAGGCTTACAGGCCCACAGGAGGGACAAGCTCCAGCCAGAGACAGCAAGACCAACTAGCACCAGAGATAACCAGATGGTGAAAGGCACAAGAACCCTACCAACAGAAACCAAGGCTATTCGGCAACATCAGAACCCAGTTCTCCCACCACAGCAAGTCCTGGATACACCAACACACCAGAAAAGAGTTGGATTTAAAATCGTATCTCATGATGCTGATAGAGGGCTTCAAGAAAGACTTAAATAACTCCTTTAAAAAAATACAGGAGAACATGGGTCAACAGATAACAGCTCTTGAAGGGGAAACACAAAAATCCCTTAAAGAATTACATGAAAAAAAAATCAAGTGAAGGAAATGAACAAAACCATCCAGGATCTAAAAGTGGAAGTAGAAACAATAAAGAAATCACAACGTGAAACATTTCTGGAGATAGAAAACCTTGGAAAGAATTCAGGAGTCATAGTTGCAATCATCAACAACAGAATACAAGAGATAGAAGAAAGAATCTCAGGGGCTAAAGATACCCTAGAAAACATTGACTCAACAGTCAAAGAAAGTGCAAAATGCAAAAAGCTCCTGAGCCAAAACATCCAGGAAATCCAGGACACAATGAGAAGACCAAACCTAAGGATTATAGATATAGAAGAGAATGAAGATTTCCAACTTAAAGGGCCAGTAATTATCTTCAACAAAATTATAGAAGAAAACTTCCCTAACCTAAAGAAAGAGATGCCCATGAACATACAAGAAGCCTACAGAACTCCAAACAGACCGGACCAGAACAGAAAGTCCTCCTGGCACATACTGATCAAAACACCAAATGCACTAAACAAGGAATATTAAAAGCAGTAAAGGAAAAAGGGCAAGTAACTTATAAAGGCAGGTCTATCAAAATTACACCATACTTCTCACCAGAGATGATAAAAGCTAGAAGATCCTGAGCAGATCTCATACAGACCCTAAGAAAACACAAATGCCAGCCCAGACTACTATACCCAGCAAAATTCTCAATGACCATAGATGGAGAAACCAAGATATTCCATGATAAAACCAAATTTACACAATATCTTTCCACAAATCCAGTCCTACAAAGGATAATAGATGGAAAACACCAACACAAGGGAGGAAACTACACCCTAGAAAAGGCAAGTAATCTTCTTCCAACAAACCCAAAAGAAGTAACCACACAAACATAAAAATAACATCAAGAATAACAGGAAGCAACAATCACTATTCCTTAATATCTCTTAACATCAATGGACTCAATTCCCCAATAAAAAGGCATAGACTAACAGAAATATTTTTCATGTAAATCTTCAATTTTATCAGAAAATGTTCATAATTCCTCTTTCAATTAATTTAGTAAATTTTTTATATCTATCATTTTATCTGCATTATTTTTCATGATAATCTTCAATTTTAACATGTTTTTCTATATATTTCTTCTATTTTATCAGAAATGTTTTACGATAATATCGCTTGGGTCTCGGGCAGCTTGTGTGTATGCTGCTCCCAAGTGCTGGGCTGATCTGCAGTAACCAGCGTGCCAGTTCTGCTGTGGGACTTCTGCCTGGCAGAGGGACCCCGCACTGGGTGGGAGCCTACCAGCTTCCCTTCCGCGATCTCTGTTCCGGTAGACTGCACTGAAGAGACAGGTACCCAGGCTCTCCCCAATATAACATCACTTGGGACACGGCCTGTTGAGGCTTCCGCCTGCGCCCAAGAACGGGACAGCGCTGTGGTCCTCTGAGTGCCAGATCAGCAGGCCATCACCTCTGCAGGGTGAGCAGCCCCACGGAGAGAGTGCAGAGTGCACTCCACCATCTTCACTCCAGTGGCCTGGAAGTTGGGACTGCCAGGCTCTGAGACAGACAGGCATAATATAGCTTGGGTCTCGGACAGATTGTGTGTACGTGGCTCCCAAGAGCTGGGCAGATCTACAGTAACCAGCGTGCTAGCTCTGCTGCGGGACTTCTGCCTGGCAGAGGGACGCCCCCTCCCTCCCCCCCCTCTAGGAGAGATCACACACCCCTGCACAGGGCAGGAGCCTACCAGCCTCCCTTTGGTGACCTCTGCTCCAGGAATTCACTACGCTGAGCCTTTGGATGTGCAAGGACTCCCCAATATAACATCACTTGGGGCAAGGCACATCAGGGCTCCAAAGTCACTCAGGAGCAGGGCAGGCCCCAGAAATCTGTGCCAGGGGAATCCTGGTAAACCGGGGGGGGGGGCAGAAATAGCTTTGCAGGCTCACAGGAGGTCCAACCAACAGCCAGTGACAGCAGGACCAACTAACATCAGAGGTATCCAGATGGCAAAAGGCAAATGTAGGAATGTTACTAACAGAAATCAAAGTAATATGGGACCATCCGAACCCAACTCTCCAACAGCAGCAAGTCCTGGATACCCCACCACACCCGAAAGACAAGATCTGGATTTAAAATCACTTCTCATGACGCTATTAGAGGATCACAAGAAGGACACAAATAAATCTAATAAAGAATTACAGGAGACCATGAATCAATGGTTAGAAGCCCTTACAAAGGAAACACAAAAATCGCTTAGAGAAATGCGGGAGAACATGGATCAAAAGATGGAGGCGCACAAGGAGACAACACAAAAATCGCTTAACGAGATGAATCAACGGGTAGATGCACTCACAAAGGAATCACAAAAATTGCGTAAAGAAATGCAGAAGAATATGGGTCAACAGACAGATGCCCATAAGGAGGCAACACAAAAATTGCTTAAAGAAATGAATCAACGGTTAGATGCCCTTACAAAGGAAACACGAGAACTGCTTAAAGAAATGCAGGAGACGATGGATCAACAGATGGATTCCCATGAGGAGGAAACACAAAATCGCTCAGAGAAATGCAGGAGAACGTGGGTCAACAGGCAGAAATCCTGAAAGAGGTAATGCAAAAATACCTTAAAGAAATACAGGAAAATACAAACAAACAAGTGAAGGATCTCAGCAAATCCATCCAGGAACTAAAAAAGGAAGTAGAAACAACTAAGAAATCACAAAGGGAGACAACTTTGGAGATAAAAGCCTTGGGAAGAAATCAGGAGTCATAGATGCAAACATCAACAATAGAAAACAAGAGATGGAAGAAAGAATCTCAGGTGCTGAAGATTCCATAGAAAGCATCGACTCAACAGTCAAAGAAAATGCAAAATGCAAAAAACGTGTAACCCAAAACATCCAGGAAATCCAGGACACAATGAGAAGACCAAACCTAAGGATTATAGGTATAGATGAGAGTGAAGATTTGCAACTTAAAGGGCCAGTAAACATCTTCAACAAAATTATGGAGGAAAACTTCCCTAACCTAAAGAGAGAGATGCCGATGAACGTACAAGAAGCCTACAGAACTCCAAACGGACTGGACCAGAACAGAATTACCTCCCGTCACACAATAATCAAAAACACCAAATGTTCTAAACCAAGAAAGAATACTAAAAGCAGTAAGAGAAAAGGGCCAAGTAACATACAAAGGAAGACCTATCCGAATCACATCAGACTTCTCACCAGAGACTATGAAAGCCAGAAGATCCTGGGCAGATCTCATGCAGACACTAAGAGAGCACAAATGCCAGCCTAGACTACTATACCCAGCAAAACTCTCAATCACCATAGATGGAGAGACCAAGATATTCCATGATAAAACCAAATTTTCACAATATCTTTCCACAAATCCAGCCCTGCAATGGATAATAGGTGGAAACCGCCAATACAGGGAGAGAAACAACACCCTGGAAAAAATGAGATAATATCCTTCTTGAATCAAACCCAAAAGTAGATAACCACTCAAACATAAAGACAGCGTCAAGAATGGCAGATGACAATAATCACTATGCCTTAATCTCTCTTAATATCAATGGTCTCAATTCCCCAATTAAAAGACATAGACTAGCAGACTGGATAGGTAAACAGGACCCAGCATTTTGCTGCGTGCAGGAAATGCACCTCAGTGTCAAAGACAAACACTACCTCAGAGTAAAAGGCTGGAAAACAATTTTACAAGCAAATGGCCCCAAGAAACGAGGTGGAGTAGCCATCCTAATATCAGATAAAATTGATTTTCAACCTAAAGTCATCAAAAAAGACACAGAAGGACACTACACATTGATCAAGGGAAAAATCCACCAAGAAGAACTCTCAATTCTCTAATTCTATGCTCCAAATGCAAGGGCATCCTCATTCCTAAAAGAAGCTTTTCTAAAGCTCAAAGCACACATCAGACCTCACGCAATAATAGTGGGTGACTTCAACACCCTGCTCTCTGAAATGGATCGTTCAGGAAAGCAGAAACTAAACAGGGACACAGTGAATCTAATTGAAGCCTTGGACCAAATGGAACTAACAGATATATATAGAACATTTCATCCTAGAACTAAAGAATACACCTTCTTCTCAGCACCTCATGGTACCTTCTCCAAAATTGACCATATAATTGGTCACAAATCAGACCTCAACAGATATAAGAAGATAGAACTAATCCCATGCCTCCTATCAGATCATTATGGAATAAGGGTGGTCTTCAATGGCAACAAAAACAAAAGAAAACCCACGTACACATGGAGGCTGAACAATGCTCTACTCAATGATAACTTGGTCAAGGTGGAAATAAAGAAAGAAATCAAAGACTTTTTGAAAGTTAATGAAAATGAAGGCACAACATACCCTAATTTATGGGACACAATGAAAGCAGTGCTAAGAGGAAAATTCATAGCCCTGTGTGCCGCCAAAAAGAAACAGGAGACAGCATACACTAACAGCTTGATGGCACACATGAAAGCCCTGGAACAAAAAGAAGCAAATACACCAAAGAGGAGTAGAAGGCAGGAAATCATCAAACTCAGGGCTGAAATCAATCAAGTAGAAACAAATAAAACCACACAAAGAATCAACAAAACGAGGAGTTGGTTCTTTGAGAAAATCAACAAGATAGATAAGCCCTTAGCCAGACTAACCAGAGAGCACAGAGATAGTATCCAAATTAATAAAATCAGAAATGAAAAGGGAGAGATAACAACAGAAACTGAGGAAATCCAAAAAATCATCAGATCCTACTACAAAAACCTGTATTCAACACAACTAAAAAATCTTGAGGAAATGGACAATTTCCTTGACAGATACCAAAAACCAAAATTAAATCAGGATCAAATAGACCATCTAAACCGTCCTATAACCCCTGAAGAAATAGAAGTTGTCATTGGAAGTCTTCCAACCAAAAAAAGCACAGGTCCAGATGGTTTTAGTGCAGAATTCTATCAGACCTTCAAAGAAGACCTAACACCAATACTCTTCAAACTGTTCCACAAAATAGAAACAGAAGGAACACTACCCAACTCGTTCTATGAAGCCACAATTACACTAATACCAAAAGCACACAAAGATCCGACAAAGAAAGAGAATCTCAGGCCAATCTCTCTTATGAATATCGATGCAAAAATACTCAATAAAATTCTTGCCAACCGAATCCAAGAACACATCAAAACGATCATCCACCACGATCAAGTAGGCTTCATCCCAGGGATGCAGGGATGGTTCAATATAAGGAAATCCATCAATGTAATCCACTATATAAATAATCTCAAAGAAAAAAACCACATGGTCATCTCATTAGATGCTGAGAAAGCATTTGACAAAATTCAGCATCCTTTCATGCTAAAGGTCTTGGAAAGATCAGGAATTCAAGGCCCATATCTAAACATAGTAAAAGCAATTTACAGCAAACCGGTAGCCAGCATCAATCTAAATGGAGAGAAACTTGAAGCAATCCCACTAAAATCAGGGACTAGACAAGGCTGCCCTCTCTCTCCATATCTTTTCAATATAGTAATTGAAGTTCTAGCTAGAGCAATTAGACAACAAAAAGAGGTCAAAGGGATACAAATTGGAAAGGAAGAAGTCAAACTATCACTATTTGCAGACGATATGATAGTATACTTAAGCGACCCAAAGAACTCCACCAGAGAACTCCCACAGCTGATAAACGACTTCAGCAAAGTGGCCGGATATAAAATCAACTCAAGCAAGTCAGAAGCCTTCCTATACTCAAAGGATACGTAGGCTGAGAAAGAAGTAAGGGAAATAATACCCTTCACAATAGCCACAAACCATATTAAGTATCTTGGCGTGACTCTAACCAAACAAGTGAAAGATCTGTATGACAAGAACTTCAAGTCTCTGAAGAAAGAAATTGAAGAAGACCTCAGAAGATGGAAAAATCTGCCATGCTCATGGATTGGCAGGATTAATATAGTAAAAATGAGCATCTTACCAAAAGTAATACACAGATTCAATGCAATCCCCATCAAAATCCCAACTCAATTCTTCATAGAGTTAGAAAGAGCAATTCAAAAATTCATCTGGAATAACAGAAAACCCAGAATAGCTAAAACTATTCTCAAGCGTAAAAGAACCTCTGGGGGAATCAGTATCCCGGACCTCAAGCTGTACTACAGAGCAATAGTGTTAAAAACTGCATGGTATTGGTACAGTAACAGACATGTAGATCAATGGAACAGAATTGAAGACCCAGAAATGAATCCACACTCCTATGGTCACTTGATCTTTGACAAAGGAGCTAAAACCATCCAGTGGAAAAAAGATAGCCTTTTCAACAAATGGTGCTGGCTCAGCTGGAGGTCAACATGCAGAAGAATGCAAATTGACCCATCCTTATCTCCTTGTACTAAGCTCAATTCTAAGTGGATCAAAGATCTCCACATAAAACCAGACACACTGAAACTAATAGAAGGGAAACTAGGGAAGAACCTTGAACATATGGGCACAGGGGAGAATTTCCTGAACAGAACTCCAATAGCTTATGCTCTAAGATCAAGATATTGACCCAGAATCTCGGAATACCCTAGACACAATCCGCATATCAATAGATTTCTAAAAAGATGGTAGGAGAGACCCCTGGTCCTGGAAAGACTGGATGTAGGGGAACACCAGGACAGGGTAAGGAGAGGGGGTTGAATGGAGAAAAGAGGGAGGGAAGGGGGCTTATGGGACTTTCGGGGAGGGAGGAAACGGGAAAGGGGAAGTGATTTGGAATGTAAATTAAAAAATAAAATAAAATTATATTGTTTCACTTTTTCAATAAATATAACAAAGAAGCTTACAAATAAAAAAAAATAAAATAAAATAAATAATAAAAATAATAATAACTAAGTAGCAAGTAAGTGTTGCTGTCTCCTATAAAGCCACAACTATGCAAATTTGTGATTATAAATAAACATTCCTACAGCCTACAAAACATGAGATGATTAATTTATAATAAATAGGAAAGCTCTGACCCAAAAGTGGAAATGGGGGAGCCTGCTCAGGCAGCTCACTCCATAGACACGGTGAGGACAGTGACTCAGGATGCAGACATGGCTGCCTAGCAGGCTGAGATTCCTTCTGGGCCCAATGTCTATCCACCTGTTAACTCTGTAATCTTGGCGATACTCACAAGCACATTTTTGGTAACAGCTTATTAATTTGCAAAGATGGAAATACAGCACTAGACTTCTGGAAGGATAAGGGAGCTACAACTTTCTTAGCATTCATGAAGTTCCTGGGGAGAGTAGACTCTGCAGAATGGAAACCAGTGGATAGCATTCTTCATGTGCTTCTGCTCCCTGGTCCCCTTCCTATAATCTCTAATCACAGGGAGAATGAAGTGAGCGCTGGTACAATAGGCTCTCATCCCACTCAACCCTCCAAAACCACTGTGAAATAAGCACTAACAGCATTTTAATAAATAATGCTGTTATTGTTGACTTCCTATATATATCACTAATGAAGTTAGTATTATATCTTGTTTTGATTTGTGAACCTCTCTGTATTCTTGCATAACCTTTTCAATATCTAACCCTGAGTCAGTATGCATTGATTGTATAGGTTGACTTTCAAAGGGAAAAAAATTCATCCTGAGTGGAAATCTTCTGTTGCCCCCACCTACCCACCCACCACTTTCCCCTTAAAACACCTTATTTTATAGACGTGTCGTGAGTCTGGAAGCTCCCCCAGGAGTCCACCTACTTTGGCTAAGTACTGAATAAACCATATGACATGTATAGAAATGTGCCTATATGGAGTGTTTGCTGAATGTGGGAGTGAGCATTCTTGGAGTCATTGTGAGAACAACTTTCAGAGGCCCTTTCCTACACCACTGAAAAAAACATGGTGTAAATGCACATGGGAGACTCTCCTTGCTGTTTGGAAGCAATCTTGGCTGTTTTGGAGTGTTTTCTTAGAAATAAGTTGATCAGTTTTTTCTGTACTTTATGCCAATGGCTGTGTCAGCAGAGCTGATTTGGAGGCCAATTACATGATTTCATAGCTATTCTGAGAAAACATGAACATACTGGAAATAGAGTGGGGATGGGTTTGAGGGAGTTGACTGAAAAAAAAAAATGGAGACAAGCCAGGTTGTTAATGATTTCCACAGCGCTCAGCAGAAACCGTCTTCTGTGATCTCTGTTGATATACAGGATGAAAGCATTCCAAATTATGGTTACTTAAGAGACTGCATGAAGTCATCTTCTTGTCCTGAAAAAAATCTATATTTTATTTAAAAAACAAATGTGGTTCAACAAACACTTTATTAATCAGATTTCACACTAGACTTTATGTAAGTAACCTGTAGAGAAACTCACGCAAGAATGATTTAGAAGAACAAAGATTTCAGGAAGATCTTCAAAATCAAAAAGAGGTACATGTACTCATAGCAAATCCTTTTTGGGATATTAAAGAACCAAGGCCAATCATTTTAACTGCCTTCTTCTTATAAGAGTAGTAAGCAGGTGACATCAAGTAAAACCATATGCTCATCCTCTAAAATAATATAATCATTGAGTCCATTAACAATCATTTCAAATAAGAAAGACGCCAACTCTATTTGGCTTTGACAATAAAGAAGTCTATGTTATCAAAATCCCAATTCCCTCCTGCTATTAACTCTGCCCTGTGTGAAATAGGTCTTATTCTCAAATCTATATACTATAACCTTCCCTACTGGTAGCAATAATATGGATACCATAAAACCAAATGTATATTAGATCTCACCATCTAGGAGAGAAAAGATGTCTCTTCTGACATTTTCCCTGGATTGTATTTTTGTCACCTTTCTTTGAGCTCGGCAGGTGCCATTTTAAATGTCACTATTCTGATCTGATTATGCACCACTATCTGAGGTAATTATGGTCATAAGCGTTATAACTGATCTAACCAAAGGCAGACTGTATGTTCTGCAATAGACACGTAATAATCCCAGCCTTTATTATGAGACCTCTGCATCCTCCCCAATTGATCACCTCATCTTCGGAGCACTTTCAGAACATGTTATCAGGTGTCCTTTGTCAAGTCCAAGGCACCCCACTGCATTTTAGTAAAAGTGATTTACTATTCAATTTCTATTCCCAGGGATGTTTTGCTTCCTTATGGGAGAGGAAAACCCACCTCATAACCTAAACAGTAACTGGAAAAAAAAAAAACCTTTTGTTCAAAATGATACTTTCAATATTAAGCAACCTAAAGGGTAGCTTTCTTTGGGGAATCCTTTCTTTTGTCTAATTTTCTATGTTATGTCATAATATCTCTTGCTTCCTGCTACTTTCATCCTACAGTGGAAGCAGGAAGATTATACAAGTGTATGGAATTGACATCCTTGATTAATCCTTTACTGTGAACAAACTGGGTTTATACCATAGCATGGATCTGGAGAAAGATGAGCTGCCCTTTCTGTTTTCAGCATCATGGTATTTCCTTAAGCTCTGACACACTCAGTTCCCAGCCTTAAAAGCTCACCAATGTGGTGTGCGGAACACCCTCTGCATATTCTAGTGCAGTTCACCAAGACTGACATGTAAATTTCAATAAGTGTGTGTTGATTGGCAAATGAAAACTTGTATTGCCCATTGTCATGGCCTACCTCTTCTTAACCTATAGGAATGCTACCTTGGAAACTATTATAATCAAAAGACTTTCCAGCGACCTTTGAAAAAGTGGTGTCATTTTGATGCTGTTTCTGAGCCAATATCTCCTTATCTCTAGGCACAGTCCCCTGTGTCACTGTGATTCTCCTCCTTATGAAATTTTAGGGCTAGCCAAGTACCACACCATCTCACTAACACAGTATTTTATTTATCTGTCACACACATTCAGGCAGGTTGCAGTTGGAAGCTACCTGCCAAGCAAATAATCTTTATCTTTTAGAGAAGATGTTGCTCTTTTGTGACCTGCTGAAGTTTTCCTTCTCTGAGGGCAGCCTAAAGTGTATCTGAGGAGGAAGGAAGCTGATCTTCACACCCAAATAGTCTTAACAAGCAATAATGTTTAATTTCAAAACTTTCTTCTTTAACATTCTCATGTCCTGAAAGAATTGTTTAGAAACAAACAAACAAAAAAACAAAAAGCAAACAATTGGGGTGATGCTAGTACTCTGATACAAGTTTATTTTAGCCACAGATTGTAGGCATAATGTTTTGTGTATTGTGTAAAGATTATCCTTGTATTATTCAAATGCTAATTTCTATGCCTCTATATCTTCTCACAATCTGGACCTGGCATTGTAATACTTATTCTTAAAAATCTCCCTTCTCATGTTTGTGTAAACATTGCTCCCATTGACTCCCTGACTTGTCAGTAAAAGCTGGTCAGCCAATGGCTAAAGAGGGAATAGGGCTAGATTTCTGCCAGACAGGGGAAGGGGAGAGAAAAAGGAAGAGGAAGAGGAAGAGAGGATTCAGCCACAAGGAGGGTTGCGAGGAGACATCGTGGAAAAGCACCTGAAGCTCAGAGAGCAAGACCAATACTAAAATGAAAGTATTTCAGGGATTTTGGCTGGGAGGTACCCAGAGTAGGTTAGAAAAATAGATTACGTTACTGCTCAGGTAATGTGCTCTGAAACTTATCAAAAAGTCTTATATTCTTTGTCTCATTCATTTGGTAGCTAGTCAGGGAGAAAGAAAAACTTCCACTTCTAAAAATGCATTTACTGCATATTGCTTTTACTGTGTTTAGGATGGGCCTTGAATTCCTGATCTTTCCAAGACTTTTAACATGAATGGATGCTGAATATTGTCACATGCTTTTTCAGCATCTAATGAAATAATCACATGGTTTTTTTCTTTGAGTTTGTTTATGTAGTGGATTACATTGATGGATTTCCATATATTGAACCATCCCTGCTTCCCTGAGATGAAGCCTACTTGATCATGGCGAATGATTGTTTTCTTGGATTCAGTTGGCAAGAATTTTATTGAGTATTTTTGCATCAGTGTTCATAAGGGAAATTGGTCTGAAGTTCTCTTTCTTTGTTTGGTCTTTGTTTGGTTTAGGTATAAGCATAATTGTGGCTTCATAGAACAAATTGGGTAGCGTTCCTTCTGTTTCTATTTTGTGGAATAGTTTGAAAAGTATTGGTATTAAGTCTTCTTTGATAGAATTCTCCACTAAACCCATCTGGTCCTAAGCTTTTTTTGGTTGAGAGACTGTTAATGACTGCTATTTCTTTAGGGGTTATGGGACTGTTTAAATGGTTTATCTGATCCTGTTTTAACTTTGGCACCTGGTATGTGTCTATACAGCTGTCTCCTGAGAGGCTCTGCCAGACCCTTACAAATACAAAGGTGAATGCTCACAGCCAACCATTAGACTGAACGCAGGTACCCAATGGAGGTGTTAGAAAGGACTAAAGGAGCTGAAGGAGTTTGCAACCTCATAGGAAGAACAACAATATCAACACACCAGACTCCCCAAGAGCTCCCAGGGACTAAGCCATCAACCAAGGAGTACACATGGCTCCAGCTGCATTTGTAGCAGAGGATTGCCTTCTCAGGCATCAATGGGAGGAGAGGTCCTTGGTCCTATGAAGGCTCGATAGATGCCCCAGTGTAGGGGAATCGAGGGCAGGGAGGTGGGATTGGGGTAGGTGGAGGAACACCCTCATAGAAGCAGGGGGAGGGAGGATGGGATAGGGGGTTTCCAGGAAGAGGGGGGAACTGGGAAAGGGGATAACATTTGAAATGTAAATAAAGAATATATCCAAAAATAAATAAAAATGCATTTACAACAGATGGTCCCCATACCAAGAGGTCAGAAGTTCAAAAACATGTACAAGATGAAGCAGTCAGAAGTCATAATCCATGAGCAGTGAAACCGAGAATATGAAGTTAGTCAGAAAACTGGTATAGGTGGGGACCAGAGGAGGCAGAGGAGGATTAGAACTGGCTCCCTGTACAATTCTATAGCAGACCTTGACATGGAGCCTGTAAAAGTCTTGACTGCTCATGAGCACCATATTATAGAGGCCAGGAACAGGAGAGAAAGGCCAGAGAAGATACAGACAATTATATAAAGATATTTACAGACATATACAGACAAATACAGACATATACAGACAAATACAGACATATACAGACATACATGTACATCATATACATATATGTATACATACACATTATACATATACATATGCATTACACATATACATATACATGGGAACTGAAGAAAGAAAGCAAAACAGAAGTTGTGAGGCCATGGCACTAAGAGGACAAAAGATTTGCACACTTTATCTAAATTAGGAAGCTTTTCTATAGTTCCACAAACATAGGAAAGACATTGCCTAGCTGGTCTGAAATAACAAACTGAAGCAAGTTATAACTCTAGCAGTGAGAAGAGGTGGTAGGGTAAGAGGTTGGGTAAGAAAGATGACCACTGTTTGTGCTTGGTCTTTTGTTTCAATTTCCACAACTTCACTATGGTGACAATGCCGAGAACAAGTTCTATTCTAGCCTAATGTGTCATTAAAAAAAAAACCTTCAATGGCCAGAAAATGTGTAGAAAAGGAGTATAATATATTTCTTGGGCAGAAATGTATAGTACACAATTTTTCATTATTCCTAATAAAAAATAATATTTTTGCATATGGAATACTGTTTTGGTAACTATCATTTGAGATGACTACTTAAATTTTTCTCATAGAACTGGCATACACTTAGGATTAGAATATATTCCTAATCAGAAGCAATGAAGGAGGTTAAGGGGAAACCTGTCAGTAAGGAAAAGGTTTGAGTTGTTGAGATTCAACAACAGTAACCTAACACTATTAAAATGTCAAGTTCTTCCTCATTCTAGAAGCATGCCCTTCATGGAGACTATGAGGGCCTACCAGTGTATAAGGAAGTTGACCTTTGTTGTTATAGTTAACTATTCTTGCTAAACACAACGACATATGCCTGTAATCCCAGAACTGAGGGGGGTGAAGAGTAGAGAGTAGCCTGGGCTACATAGTAAGACCAAGAGAGAGAAAAAGAATAAAAGAATGAGAGAGAGAAATAGAAAAATACTGAGACAGAGACAAAGACAGAGACAGAAGCAGACAAAAGAAAGGAGGGGGAGTGAGAAATGGGAGGAAGAATGGAAGTAAGGAACAAGGAATAAGGATGGAAGGAAAGAAGGAAAAAGGGAGGGAGGGACAGAAAGAAGATGGAAAGATTTCACCATTCTTAGAGCATCTATCCTCTTGGGATAAATCTTATCAGTGAATTTACCAGGGCATGGAGTCACCAAATTACACATTACTTCTAAGTATGTCTATGAGAGTGTTTTTGTAAAAAAAAATTAACAGTTTAATCAGAAGACACAGTAAAGTGTGACTCCCTCTCAGTATCCAGTCTGTTTGAAAAAACTTGAATTCACACCATCAGTCCTGGTTTCCAAGCCTTACAACACAGGCTGAATTGTACTCCCAGTTTTTCTTTCTTATAAATAGCAGACAATGGGACTCAGCTCCCATCACCTCAAAAGTCAGTTCTTCAATGTAACTAAACAGGCAAACACTCAGTGAGTCTGTTTCTCTGGAAAGCCTTAATACACGCTCTCAATGTATCATAATGAGACCAAGAAGAAAGGGCACAATGAGGCACAAAAGTTGTTTTTCAAGTTAAATCAGCCTATCACAGGTTGATTTTAATTGGGTTAAAATTTACATTTTGTATGGCAAATTTTTCGAGTTTTTTATGAGTATACTTGTACCATCAACGTCTCAATAAAGGAATATTTCCATAATGGTAGTAAAATTACTATCTTCTTCTACACTGTTGCAGTTCTCAGACAGCTACTGTTATCTGGTACCACAGTCTAAATCTGTCTTCTCTTCAAGCATCTTATAAATTTGAGTCATAAGCAGTTTTCATGTCTTAGTCAATCCTGTCAACACACTAATTCTGAAATATATTTGTGCTTGCCTCTTGCCATCTGGTTATCTCTGGAGTTAGTTGGTCTTGCTGTCTCTGACTGGAGGTTGTCCCTTCTGTGGGTCTGTGAGCCTGTGGGAAATGCAAATCAAAACAACCCTGAAATTCTACCTCACACCAATTAGAATGACTAAGGTAAAAAATCTCAGGTGACAGCAGATGCTGGAGAGGATGTGGAGAAAGAGGAACACTCCTCCATTGTTGGTGGGATTGCAAGCTGGTAAAAAACACTCGGGAAAACAGTCTGGCAGTTCCTCAGAATATTGGACATAGTATTACCTGAGGACTCAGCTATATCACTCCTGGACATATACCCAAAAGATGCTCCAACATATAACAAGGACACATGTTCCACTTTGTTCATAGCAGCCTTATTTATAATAGCCAGAAACTAGAAACAACCCAGATGCCTTCAACATAGAAATGGATACAGAAAATGTGCTTTTACACAATGGAGTACTACTCAGGTATTAAAAACGTCTTCATGAAATTCTTAGGCAAATGGATAGAACTAGAAAATATCATCCTGAGTGAGGTAACCCAATCACAAAAGAACACACATGTTATGCACTTACTGATAAGTGGCTACTAGCCCAAAAGCTCAGAATACCCAAGGAACAATTAACAGACTGCATGAAGCTTGAGAAGAAGGAAGACCAAAATGTGGGTGCTTCAGTCCTTCTTAGAAGGGGGAACAAAATACTCATGGGAGGAAATACAGAGACAAAATGTGGAGCAGAGACTAAAGAAAAGGCCATCCAGAGACTGCCTCATCTGGGGATCCATCCCATATACAATCACTAAATGCAGACACTTTTGCGAATGCCAAGTACATGCCTGATATAGTTTTTATATATATATATATATACACACACACACACACACACACAACTGAGACGTTCTGCCAGAGCCTGCCAAATACAGAGGCGAATTCTCGCAGCCAACCATTGGACTGAGCATGAGGTCCCCAATGGAGGAGTTAGAGAAAGGACTGAAGGAGCTGACGGGGTTTATAACCCCATAGGAAGAACAACAATATCAACTGACCAATGCCCCAGAGCTCCCAGGAACTAAACCACCAATCAAAGAGTACACATGGAGGGACCTATGGCTCCAGACACATATGTAGCAGAGAATGGCCTTGTTGGACATCAATGGGAGGAGAGGCTCTTAGTCCTGGGAAGGTTCTATGTCTCAGTGTAAGGAAATGCCAGAGCGGGAGTGGTTGGGTGGGTGGGTAAGCACTCTCATAGAAGCAGGGGTGGGGGTTGAGATAGGGGATTTCTGGAGGGGAAACCGGAAGAGGGGATAACATTTGAAATGTAATATAAATAAAATATTCAATAAAAAAGAAAAAGAAAAGAAATGTATTTGTATGGTGGCATCCATCATTTTGTTCTTTATATTGATTTTGTGAACTGGGTGCAGGTTTGTTTACTTGTGAAAATGGAGGCTAGGGAATGGTGTTAGTTGGCTTTTTGCTGTCACATTGCCCCTTATCTGTTGAGGCATGGGCTCTCATTACACCTAGCCCCCCATGTATAATTTTATGGATTATGAAAAATGTTATTTCTAAAAGAATTACAACAACAACAACAACAACAACAACACCCAAATCTCTGGATCCTGCCTCACGTATTTTCCATGGCTCAGTGGTTAAGAGCACTGACAGCTCTTCCAGAGGTCATGAGTTCAATTCCCAGCAACTAAATGGTGGCTCACAACCACCTCTAATAGGATCCGATGTCCTCTTCTGGTGTGTGTGAAGACAGCTACAGTGTACTCACATACATAATATAAAATAAAGTAAATCTTTAAAAGAAATTAAACATGGGTCTGAAACTAATCAAAACATAAAAAATAGGACAGTTATACAATTCCAATGACATAGAAGTATGAAAGTTACTAGTTACAGTGTAAGGGGAAAGTAATGTTACAGTACAAAACATTTTCAGACAACAAGTTTATAAAGGGTATTCAGTAAACATTATGAAAAATGTGATGGGCATAACTCAGCAAGATGTCCACACTCTACTGCCCAGGACCTGTCGATGTGATAGCTAGGTGGCAAAAGGGATATTACAGATGTGATTACAGATCTTAAGATGGGATGCTGTGCTGGTTGATCAGTGGGTTCAAGGCATCACAGGATCTTTAATCACGGAAGAGGAAACAGGAATTAGAAAAAGAGATGTGATAAAAGTAGTGATGGCCAATAACTCAACTTTGAAGAACAGAACATTTAAATTTTTCAGAAGAACTGGACAATTTTAAATGATAGAATAATATAATAATATAATAGAATTGTCTCTTGCAGTAATCTTTCTGCTATAATCAAGGTGATTTTGGGCTCTGGAGATACAAGAGAGAATGTAAGTCAAGGAAGCATTAAAAAGGAAAAACAGATTCTGCCTAGAGTCTCTAGAAGAAATGTATCATATTGATACCTTGGATTTAGGTCCAATAAATTTATTTAAGACTTCTCTTGTCTATAGATATAAACATGAATGTTTTAATCCCTAACTTTTTAATAGAATTTTATGGCAGTGGGAGAAGTGGGTGTGAAAGGATAAACAATATTCTTGTGCCAGCTGACAGGTTGTAAGGACAGAACTTTAGAGATTTCTGGCAAGTCATGGTGCCTCAATATACTCAAGTGGGAGGATATTTTCCAAAACAATGTTTGTAATTTTCATGTCAAGGATGTGAGAGTCAAAGAACTCTTGCTCTATTGAAATAGAATGAAGAGGTGTAACAATTAACATCTGTGGGTTTCTTTCTGAATTTTTTAAATTGGAGACATAAAGAATAATTAGTGAAACCAAAATGAAATCTGAGAATTGAATAGTAATGTAGCAATTAAAATTGTGTAGGAAAACAACACTGTAGGAAATGTGTGTTGGTACTCATGGGGAGAGGAGAAATCAACGAGCAACTTAGTCTCAAATGACTTGTTATAGTTCATAGTATACTTCATTATCCTATACGGCAACTCTTTTACAAGATGATATTGATTCTATTTTGACTTTTAGATGGAGTAAATCTATATGCATAGATTATTCCTTAGTCTACAAAATTGTATGGATTTGAAAACTGACTTTAACTGAATTAAGGACAAATAACTAGTGACACACATTACAGGATATATATATATATATATATATATATATATATATATATATAAAACTAGTGTGACAAAATGGAACATTAAATAACTGTTGGAAATTTCTAGACTAGATTTGCAAAGATATTTCACTGCAGGGGATATTTCTACTGTATTATTTGAGGTCATTGAAAATTGTCCAGTTCTTTACCTACAACTTCCAAGTGTTCTGTTCTTCAAACTTGAGTTTAAATTGAGTGTCTGATTCCAGTCTCATTGTGTTATTCAAAGCAGGTCCATGGGGATCTTTGATCTCTTTGGATTTTGTTTAACCTGAATCCAGTTCTTCAGTGATGGTGGGAAGTGCTGGAGAGAGAAGGGGCAGCAAGGATAGGGAGAGGTGCTCTTTCTAGTTTAACCATATGTTTCTCTCAACATGTCCCTGACCTTCCACTTTCTATTATTTTCCCCAAATGAAACAACTCAAATCACGGATTAACAAAATAAATGTATGGGAATTGTAAAAAACTACAGAGGAAAGAAACATTACATTTCTTTTCTAAAATGAAAATTATTTAATCTGGCTGTTGTCACTCAATATATTTTTTATACTATTAAAGAATTTGAGAGGGGGTGGAGAGGAACTGAGAAGAGCAGAGAGAGGGGAAACCTCCCTATTCAGATTCTATCATGTGAGAAAAGAATACACATTTAATAAAAGGGGAAAGTAATTTGCATCATGACTTCACCAGTTTAACATGTAGAGCACCAGTGTTTCCACTGTATTCTCTGAACACAGTCTGTGCAATCTTTGTCTTAATATCCCTCTACATTTTTGTTAACAGCTCATCTAAGAGCTGACAGCTCAAATGAGCAGCATATGCTCTTCATTCATTCTTCTCTCAGATAGTTATTTGAGCATTTATTAGTCACTGGTAATTTGTCAGAAGATCTTTCATTCATGGGTTTAACTCTCAGATCCTTCTTGAGAGGCCCATGTGGAAGCAGTGGAACCTCTTCAAGTGTCCTTTTGGTTGAAGGTACTGAGTTTTGACTTTCTCCTTCCCTTTCTCACCATTCTCTACCTCTGTCAAACACTCTACTATCCCCTTCTATTGCATTTCTGCTCATTCATAAAAATCTCTCTACTTTCAAGCATTTCTAAAATCATTCTCTAAGATGTAATAATGGTTAAAATGTCTTCCCCTGCTTATCCTTAGCCTTGAAGCATGCTATAGTCGGCTTAGACTCACCAAGTCATGTTACGAGAGCAAAACCTTTTTCTATCATTACTTGTTAGTGGTCTTCATGCAACCTCCTTTATGTCCATTGTCACCTATTTCTTACTCTTGTGCACTCTAGCTTTTAAGCTATGCTATCTGCATGAGGTCTATGTGATCTCCATCACTTTTATCCCTGTGGCAATGTAATGAGAACGTGGGCTTTTCCTGAATAACAATAGTTTAGATCACTATTAACTGATTACTAGATTTTACTTTCTCTTGTACTGTGTCTCCACCAGTTATCTGGTGTGTTACAATTATTACGTGGTGAACAGACCAGGGAATGATGGCAAACAGTATCTTCCTAAAAAATGTTCCCTCCTTCCCCTTCCCTTGAGATTATTTCCAAATTTTAAGCACTATTTAAGCCTAAGCACCTGCATGTTTTCCGAGTAAGCTACCTTATGATCAGCATTAATCAGCGAGCATCGGGGAGAAGAAACTGGCTTTAGTTGGGTGATATAAAGTGAGGTGAGTCAGTAAATTCAGGGAAAGTAATCAGAGCAGTGAGGCCTGATGAAGTTTAAAAAAAATGTGAAAATCTGAAGGCAAAATTGTGTGGTTTTTTTTTTAATTTTGCAACTACGCTAATATATTGCGCACCTGGAACAATTTAAGCAAGAAAACAAAATAATGTAGTATAAGACTGTAGCCTAATGTGTGTAATAAACATCTGTGCATTTGCATTGATGTAAATAAGTGAGTAAATTAATGAATTGGCAGAAAAAATAAATCTCCAGTGGAGAACAAGTCCTAATAATTAATATAGATTCTCCACTCTCAAGGATGAAAGTGTAGAATAACTTAGACGTGTTAAATGGAGACTGAGTAGAAACATGGCCCTTCCAAAAAGCTCAGGAAAGGGGAAGTGTGAGATTATGGGGAAACATAAGCAAACTCCCTGGGCCAAGTGATCAAGAGTAACCCACAAGGCATAAGTGGGAGGCCATGTGGAGAGCACTTACATCTAAAATGTGATGAAAGTGGCCCTTTACCTCTGTGGTCTTTCTCCCCGAAATCATCATCCAAATCTAATCACAAGAATTCTTGATAAATTCCAATAAAGCAGAAGCCAAGACAGTATTTTGACACTACTCCTGAAAATACTCAAAGTTATCAGACATGCAAAAAGTCTGAGAGATCTGCCATTGCTAAGAGCAGCCCCAGTAAAAGTGATAGCTAAGCATAATACGGATCCTGGGTAGGATTCTAGAGCTGAAAAGAGTCTGTTTAAAATCTAAAATCTACACACAGCACGGGCTTTTGTTAATAACTCTGTCAGCACTGATTCACTAATTATAACAAACACTATACAGATCTTCAGAATAAGTGATATCAGATGTAGGCATTGGGGACCTGTGCTTCCTTCTTCATGTGTATGCACGTATGAATGTGTCCATGTGTGTGAACATGCATGTGAATGTGAAGGTATTTGTTCCCACACAGGAGCATGTGGAGGCCAGAGAAGGATGATGGGTCACCCTCTATTGTTCCCTCCACCTTATTACTTTGATCCAGGGTTCCTGGATTAGAAGTTCACCTTTCAAGGTAGACTGGCTGATCAGTGAGAATGCTTGAGTAAGAGGCATAAACAACCATGCCTGACTTTTGTGGATCCAAACTCGGGTCCTCATGCAGAGCACTTGCTTTTACCCACTAAACCAACCCCTAAAATCTCAAACTGTTCTAATAAATGAAGTCTATTCATATAAAAGGACAGGGGGCAGGATCTGGGGGCGATCTCCAAGACTGTGTTCTGCTTTCTTCACTAAACATCAGTTAAAAGTCCACGTTTCTTAGTATCTATAAAACTAAAACTCTAAAAATATTGTCCATTGATGATTTTCAAGTTTTCCTATGGAACAGTGAAGGCTTCCTTCCAGTTCTTATATATAAGCTTTGTCAATAACTGTTCATGCAAAAACCGTTAGAGATTTTAAAAAATACTTATGCATAAAAACATGCCTTATGTGTTGCTCTTGGAACATTGCTGCCATACAAATAAACCTGCGCTCTAGAGTGACATCATGGGAGTGAACTGAAGCACACTATCAACTTATCAAGTAGACATGTGAATGTGGCTGTCCAATCCCAGTGGATCTTTTAGGTGACTCATAATAATTTGGGGATACTAAATGCTGACTTGTTTTGTTATACAATAAAACATCAAATCTGATAAGTCTATTTTCTTTATCTACCAATTTCAGTCTTTGTTGTTCACAATTTTGCAATGTTCTACCCAGTCAGAATGAGTTTTTATTCCTTTTGAAAATAGTTTAATATTCATACATTCATGTGCTTTGATCAAATACATTTCCCTTTAATTCTGCCACTATTTCCCCACCATTTCCCCCTTCAACTTCATGTTCTCTCTCTCTTTTCTAATACATAAGAGATGATTTAGTGCTGTCAGTATGTACATGGGTATGTAACCATCAACTGGAGGATGAGTAGCTTCTCAGCATCTGCTTCCCTGGAGAAAACAGACTCCCTTCCCAAACATTTGATAGCAGCTTTGGTAATTTTCTGTACATTGTACAGAGAAGGATAAGACATCAAGATCCCATTATCCATTTTTCCTTGGAAATACTTTGAACTTCCTAGATGCTCACTCAAAACATTTCTTTCTTGATGAAGTGCCTTTATACACAAATGTCCTTAAAGAAAGTATTGCTCATCTTCCCTGCTTACAGAAAGATACATATCAATATGAAAAGGAGGATAAATTTTGGTTTCCTTGATTTCCTTTTAGAATAAAAAAATCCTATTTTTAAGAGGCATGTTGATGTTAAGAGAGATCATCTGAAGATTATTACATTGATTGGGCTACATTCTGAGGTCTCCAGAAATCTAGTCATTTTTTTTCCTATTCCTGGTGCCACTATCTATACAGTACAAGATGTTTTATTATAGCCACATCCACGTTATAGCCAGAAAAAAGAGGGAAAGGTGAATTAGAAGGGTAGGCACATTCCTTCAGGAGAAAAGCATGTGCTCTTCAGCTTTGCCTAGATCACATTGGTCAGACAGTTACACTTGGATTCACAGGGGGCTGCAGAATATAATCAGTATCTGGCACTAACATGTTCTCTTACTGTGGAAGGAAGTAAAATATGGGAATCAGTAGAGTCATTATTCCACACAGAATGCCAGTCAGCTAAATGCTGTGGACAAGGCAAGAAGATGAGCTGGCTTCGCTCTTGAGAGGTAGCAGGATCATCAAGAAAGTAGCAAGACAAATGGTAGGAGGTGATTTCTTCTTTGAAGAGTTTGAGTCTCATAAATTTGTTCTAAATTCTTTCAATGAGTAGCTTCATAGCAAAAAAAAAATGAAAAAGACCCAATTTTTCAAGATAGCATATGCCTCAGTGCAAGAATTAGAGGGAGAGACAGCTATGATCCCATTTAGTCTTGAAAACCAGCAGAAAAACAGGGAATTCACTGGGTGACTCTGGACTTTGGATTTAGGTACTAAGAAAATATCACATTGATTTTATGAATCAATGAAGTAAGAGATGTGAGACACTGACTGACACAAACCCAACAGTACTGAAAGCAGAACTAAGTACAAATAAAACTTACAATTTCCTTTAACATAACAGCACAGCATTCCAGTGATACTCTTTCTATATTTTTTGTTTCTTAAATTTTTCATACACTGTATTTTGATCATATTCCTTCTTCTCCCTCAAGTTCTCCCAGATCCTCCTACCTCTCTGCCTTCCCAATTTCATGTTCTCTGCCTCCCTTTCTCAAAAAAGCCAATAAAACAAAGGCCACAAAGAGAGAGGAAAGACCAAATGATAACAAAGATCCTACAAAATATTATGGAGTCTATTCTGTGCTGGTCAACTACCCTTGAGTGCATGGCCTGTCCTGGAGTGTGGTTGAGATGCCCAGTGCCAATCCATTGAAGAAAACTCATGAATTCCCCTCTCCCAGCAGTTAAGTAAGAAGTATAATTGAAGGGAAAGTGGGCACAAAGTCACAATTATACTTACAGCAGCCATAGAGTGAGCAATTTATGAGCACTTTAGTTAGGATTAACATAGTATTGGTTTTAGCCACTGAAAAATAGATACCAGGTATTAATCTCTATCTTGGCTGAAATGTAGACTAAATGTGGCCAGATTTTAAGAATACCTCCAAATTTTTACTACTGTATTTTGTGTTCTGATCATGATTAACAGATGGGGAAAACAAAATGAGTTGGTCAATTTCTACTCTTTCCAAAAGAGCCTGAAGAGACCATACTTTATCCTTTGAGTGAAAATTATACAACAGATGGACAACTATGCATTTCTGACAGACTGAGACATACCTAATTACAAAATAATTAATTGCCTAATGGGCTTCATTACCCTTAGAAACTCTCAAGGAGAAAACTTAGCTAGAAGCAAAGAAATGTAAACCAAGCTTCATCAGGACATCCTAGGTAAGTCCCTGAGATAGAAGAATGATCTTTGTTAGTTGACTGGGCAAGTTCATCTCCTTAGATAACTGGATTTAGACAAGTCAGCACACTCTTTAAGTACACTGTAGAAGAGGAACTGAGACTGTCTCTTCAGCCAAGAACAACATCCTGTTCTGTTTGCACTGTTAATGACTCTTCAGTCATCTAGCTAGATAGGTAAGTTCTGTCTACTAATTATTAACATATAACTGTGAGGTCACTTCTGTGAGTGCTTAAATTTTTAGTGACATAACAAAGGAATAACTAGTGTGTTCCAGGTATTTGTTTCCTGCACATGCTATGGCTTGCAAGGGCTTGTGTCAATTATATTTAAAATACGTTGAAAATATATGTAATAATGTTAAGCCTCAAACATAACTTTTTCCAAACTCCTGTGCGGGGACTGGATTGAATATCACTGAATTATGCCTAATATCACTCTGATCTAATCTCTTCGCCCCTGGAAAGGACTCAGGTAATTGCTCTTTGGGAATTCAGAGGCATCTGTATAGTCTAGTATACTCTACATATTGTTTATCTTCTAAAAACACTAGTAATTCCCAGGTACATATCCCTTCCCACCTCTACTTCTGTGATACAATGTTGAAGACAAGAATTCCAAGATTAAGTATAATTCCAGTACAAAAAAAATACTGTATATCTGAGGTGATAGATATGCCATTTACACTGATATAACTATTACATTATTCACATATCACAGTATATTCCATAGATATTTATAATTACTGTATATCTATTTCATGCCACTATTTCCAGTTCCACATATGACTAAGAGCATATGGTTCTTGTTTTTCTGTGCCTTTTTATTTCTCTTAACATAATGATTCCCAGCTCCATCTATGCTGTCACAAGTGACAAGATTTTAACTTTTATCTTGAGTAGTATTTTTCCCACATTATCTCTCTCCGCTTATTGCTCCATGGAAACTTGACTGGCTTCTATTTCTTGGCTATCTATCGTGTACAGCAGTACAATAAATATGAGGGTCAATGTTACTTTGACATGCTGATTACCTTTCCTTTGTTTGTATACCTGTAGCAGGACTGCTTGATCTATTCTGTTCTCTATAACACATAATCTAATTTATATTCCTATCACAGTGTGAAAGGGTAAGAAATATAATTCTGAAATTCTTTCATTCTTAATTTTATCAAAATGTTGTTATGGTAAAAAGACAGGTAGGAACACATAGTTTCACTTTATCATTTGTATCAGTCAGCGATTAAAGAGTACTTTATTTACTATTACCACTTCAAACAATATACTATTATGTATAGGTCATTGTTGTATTATTAGATATGTTTCCTTCAGTTGATTAGCAATGGTAATCAGGTGGATTGAGTTTCTTCTCAGAAGAGAGTCAAGAAAGTTTAATCAAGATCAATAATGTCATTTAATAGAGAATGACACCACCACATACAGTTCTTTGACAACATTATATAAAGAAAAGAGTGAAGCATCATGCAAAAAAAGGTTATGTAAAAACAAACCAACAACAAAAACCACAGCCTATCTAGTGTAGTGGAATAGAGAAAGGAAATTCACCTTATTTCAGGTAGTGCCTATGATAGCCTTCTATCTTTCTACACCAGGTTGAACCAATACAAAAAGCAAAGTTCTACAGATCTTCATTTGAAATATAAAATAGATATAGGGAAAAGTTAGCAATTTTTCTTACTGCTGAAGTCACTTATTTCCTTACTCAGGCTTACTCAAACAGATATAATAGTGGTACAATGTCTATAATTATAAAATATGATTATATATATTATCCTCGAGTCTCAACAGATGGCCTATTGAAACTCCACATTTTTAATTCTGTTAGTATAATCTCATTCGATTAAGTAACTGTATATTATTTGTCTTCACTACCTATTTAAGAGGCAGTGTAACAAAAGCATTATGCTTGGAAGTTTAATTTAATATGGTTATATTTGGTACAACATAGACATTCATAAATTATTAGAGAAGTATTAAAAACCAGGTTAAGATTTGCAGAGATGGTTTAGTTGGTAAAGTGCTTGCCACAATATAAAGTTATAAATTTTACTGTCATTATCATGTAAAATCAAAACAAAAAATCAGGGAGCTAAGGCAAGGCACCTATAATAGGCACCTGTAAAGGAAACAGAAGGAGGAGGAACTTGGGGCACACTGTTAAATCAGTCTAATCAAATTAGTGAGCTCCAGTTCAATGAGGGAACCTGGCTAAAAACAAAGTAGAGTGATTGAGAGAGACGGAACAAACTCGGAGCTGCAGGAAAGATCTTCCAAAATGTAGGTGGAAAGGGAAAGTGGTCCACGGGCTTAGCAGAAAGTAAATGGGCAACCAAGCTAAGGGCAGATCTAAAGGTGTTGAACTAAGAGTAAAGGAACTGGACAACCTAGCCAAGGGCAGATTTAGAGGTGTTGAGCTAGGAATAGAGGTTAAGGGAATGCTGGTGTGTGTGTGTGTGTGTGTGTGTGTGTGTGTGTGTGTGTGTGTGTGTGTGTGTGTGTGTATTTCATCTGTGGATCCAAGATAGCTCCTGGGCCAGTGCGCACCTGCATCCAGGCCGGAACACAAAGCATGACAGCTAAAAACTACCAGCAGCATGTCACAATGTGAGCTGTCCCCTAGAATGCAGATCCTATGAAGGAAGAAATTTCATCTATCTTGAGTGCAACCATATCTCTGTGTCTAAAATAATGCTCAGCACAAGGTAGGTTCTCAGGAATATCTGCTAAATAGAATGAGTAAGCACATCATAAATGTGTGAGCTCCTGAAAGTGGTAAAGGCATCCTTTCTTTCTTTTCTGCTGCACCGTGAAACTGACTGAAAGAAATGAGCATCAATCTTTGCCTTTGAACACATCTTTGCCTTATTTGGATTCAGAGCACAATACCTACCCTTGGGGTTTTATTATTGAGTTTAGGCCTGAGTTCTTCTCTGTGATTTTCTATACATGTCTCTAGCAATTCAAGCCTCCATATTTCCATATACTGGTAATGCTACTACTCTGAAAAGATCTCACTGAACAATAGAGACACCTGCTGGTTAAATGATAAGCTCTAAAATGTTACATCTAAATCAACAAGAATATAGCAGCAGATGTGACATAGTGTTAAAATTGACTTCTTTCTTTTTTAATGTGGTGATACTCTGAAAAAAGACTGTGTTCTCCTTCAGACAGGCACTACTGTGAAAACAGGTTTAGTTTCTAATTCTTTTGGCTAAAGACAATTGTTTTTTATATCAACAAAGAATTAAGTATCTAATAAGTTGAAAGGTGTCATATGCTGGCAAATGAAAGCGCTCACATGACAGAGGTGGGCAATACACAATCTTGGCTCTGTCAGGGCAAATGCTCAGCTCTAGTCTTAGGAATACTGTCCTTTAAACTGATAAGAACAGATACCACACTTGATCTTAGCCAAAAGACCAAGAAGTGATATACTGTCCTTTAAAAGGAAGGAAGTTCTGCAACATCTAACAATATGGATAAACTTTGCAACTATGATGCAAAATGAAATTAGTCAGTCACAAAAACAAATACATTATTGTACTTTGATAAAGTGTCTAAAATAGTCAAACTTGTAGAATCAAAGATTCATAAAATCAAAGAGCAATATGGTAGTCACGAGGGATTATGGGGAGGAAGAAATGGGAATTACTTATTAATGGGCATAAAATCTTAAAATAGATAAGCCCCAGAAACATTCTATACAAGATTGTGCACACACATTGTGTGTGTGTGTGTGTGTGTGTGTGTGAGTGAGAGAGAGAGAGTTATAGTGCTTCATATATTAATACTAAATTAAGTGCTTCATAGTCATACTAAGTCATAGTGCTTCATACATTAACACTAAAAGAATTTAGCAAGATGGTTGATCTTGTATTATGTTCTTTCCAAAGAGAAATAAACTTTTAAAATCAGTTAATATCTGAACAGGACTTGGTCTATTACTTGCATGAGCTGTGCCCTTGTAATCTTATGCTATATAGGAAAGTAACCTTTCTACAAATATGTTTTTTATTGCACTAGTATGGACAAATGCCTTCCATCTCCCAACCCCTTCTATGATATCTGTGTTCATTTTTCTAGGCTCTGCTTAAATACTTTCTCAGCAAGGCCTGATTTCTCTGTGTAAAGTTTACTTTCATAGTATCCCTGATTTGATCCTCACTGGATAGAAGTGTAAGAAACCTTAGACCTCCATTCTCCTGACAACTGAAATTTTCCAGTTGTTGAACTGGAACATGTTTCCACATTTTTTCTTCCTAATAACCCAATCAGTCTCACCATCATCTACTGCAAAAGAAAAAGACCTCAAAAGGGTAAAGGGAGGTGTTTTCCAGGTTAAAGGATTAAATAGAGTGTAGAAATGAGACAGAGACAGAAAAAAAAAAGGATTTGGAGAAAAAGGGTTTCAAGCTGGAATTCATTTATAGCCCAGAGGAAAGCCTTCCAGAAAAATATGAGATAGGGTTGAGCCAGAGTGAGGTGAGAGCTGAATAGAGCAATTGTTCATTGCTCTACAAGCATCAGGATCCCCATCAGTTCCCCCAAAGTTTATGAATGCCAACAGCATATTAACAGGATTCACACACTGTATGGAAAGAAAATTTACATAGTATTTTTCTTTTACTTTGAAAAATGTCTTTTGTTTGTAGCATGCCTTCTATTTCCATGTTTGAATACATAGTAAAGTTCATGAAACAGAATGCACACCTTAGTAGTCCAAATACTTTTTAAAAAAGGAACTTAATTTGTATGGTGACATGTGCCTGTAATGCTAGTATTCAGGAGCAAGAGGATAATGAATTCAAGAACAGACTCAGCTCTGCAGCAAAACCTTGTCCCAAAATAAGGTGGGGTGGGGATGGGGGATGGGGATGAAGAGAAAAGAAAATAAGGGAGGAAATTTCATCAATATTGAATCTATGATGATGTTCATGAGTCTTATACAACACATGGAACACAGGAAATCACACATAGCAAGTGCCATTAATGTGATGTAAATGTTTTTGTGCCATAATTTCTGTTAGGGAAGGTAATATTTCTCATCTTTATTTTTCTATAAGACACTTAAATTCAAACTACTTAAATTCAAGTATATTTAAAATCTTATGCATAATCAAACTGCACACTGACTAAGAAGAAAAGTAGGTGTAACTACAGACAGATATTCTGGAATTCAAATCACATTCTAGAAAATCTTTATAATAATTATTCAGGTTAAAAGTCTAGAGGTATTACTATAATGCTAGATTTACATTTTAAATATTATTATGACTTTTCATGTGTTGTTATGCTTCCTTAGTCAAAACTCCCAATCCAAGACAGTTGGTAAAAACTCAAATTTGTCTTCCCAATATCAGGTGATGCTGAGTCCTTCATGGTCTTGTATGGAAGGAACAGTGTGACATGGTTTCCTGACCCTGTAGCAGAGCCAGGAGGGTGTGGGCCTCCATGAGTGTTAAGGATTGCTGGGTATGAGGCTTGTTTTTATAAAAATATATAGATATATTAGTTCATGTTTCTCCTTCAGGAAATATTCTCCCTGCCAAGGTTATTGGAAAAAAATTCTCCCTGCCATGATTATCAGGGAATGTCCTCTCTGCCAAGGTTAATGACTCCATAATAATTAGAGACAGCATGAGTCTTGGAGGAGAGGGTAGGTCTATGTCCTTAGCAAAAAAAAAAAAAAAAAAAAAATGGTAAATGCTGTGACCTTCAGGACAGTCCTTCAGGCTGTGGGAATGAACTCTGAAAACATGAGTTCAAAAATATATTGTACCAACTGTGCAAAATATAAGGATGCAATATGAATCATATGAGGGGCTTCACGGACCTAAAGGAACAGAGGCAGCTGCACTATGAGTCTCCTTGTCAGAAAGATGAAAAGGCAGGCAGATACAAAGGTAGGCAGATTCCTGAGTTCAAGGTCAGCCCAGGGCAGAGTGAGTTTAGGTCCAGGTGTGGTGAGAATGGTAATCTCAGGATGGGATCCCACCCAGGTAAGTTTATTGTCTGTGTTTGCACAGGCAGGCAGTTCTCTGAATTTATTTGCAATGTTTAAAATAAAAATCTGCTCATTGTCTTTTTTTTTTTCTCACACACACCCCACCGCATTTTTTTCAGTCGGGGGACTGGGCTCATGGAATGCTGATTTGTGGACTAGTCAAAAGGGAACTGGGAATAAATGACTGAACTGATATGTAAATAAAAGACTGGGCTTTGGCCTTTGAGAGCTGAGCTATCTAGATGAGCTGTCTAAAGAGTTACAGAGAACACTGTCTCAAGCAACAATCTTTCCTCGCCTTTCTATTTTTCCAGACAAAAATAATTTTTTATCTACTTTATCTGAAAGTAAAAAATAAGGCCCCTATCAGAAGGATCACAGTTCAAGGTCCATAAAAAAATAATGCCATACAAAGAAACAAAAAGAACTAAATCTACAAGTCTTGCTAGATTTTCACACTCTAGAGTTTTAGCATCTGATCAAACCCTGTTGCACAATTACACATTTGCATATGGCCTCCATAAACACAGGTAGGGTTCTTGATTGCTTCTGGATATCTGAAGATATATACAATCTTGGAATGTGACACATCTAAAGATGGCATGGAAGCTCTGCACTCTTTCCTCCAAATGTCTCCCTCCATACATATGTCAGTAGATTGCAAGCTTACCTGAGGTTCTGTGGACAAGAAAGAGCTGGAAGTCTGAAATTTAAGTGACTACTACTTTGGCTTAGTGAAGATATATTTATATATGTGTGTGTGGGTGTGTGTGTGTGTGTACATACATACATGATGTGTTCAAATCATATATAATAAATATTAAATATACTATATAATATATATTAGTGAATCTTTTCACTAAGCCAAAGTAGTGATATATACATATAAATTTATACTTTTATATGTATATATATCTATATCTATATATGTATGTCTCTTTACTAAATCAAAGTAGTAATATATGTGTATATATATATATATATGTATATATAGAAAACTGTTGTTAGGAACCACTTTCTCATAAATGTATCAATTATTCTTTAGATGTAATTATTATTTCATGAGAATTGCTCATTCAGTCATTTTTTTTTGTTTGTTTTTCTAGTTTAGAGCTTTCTTAGTTTCTATTTTCAATGCTTATATACACATCAGGCTCCCTAAATAAGGTATGCTATCTTATATTATTCTAGAAAGTAAATTTTATCTCTAAAATCCTAAAGTAAATGAAACTTAGAGATAAAACATTATTAAACAATAAAGGCACTATTTACTCTCAAGTCTGACTCAACAACTACCATGATACAAAAATTATTTATGTACTCATAAAAGTTGAAAATGAAAGAATTCCAGTAAGACACAGAGTGCCACAGATTGGTAATAAAAACATCAATATAATAACATGTTGCTTCAAATTGAATTCTGAAAATGAAAATGACCCTACACATCAACTTCCCAATTAACTAAAGAATCTGAAAACTGGCTATGTTTTGTTTTATCATCAAGTGACTCTTGCCAAAGTGTATTTTTAACAAAGACATTTTTTCAACATTCACAACAAAATTAAGCAAGAAGTACAGAAAATTCCTACATACCTCATGGCTTCACACACACACAATCAAGAGTGGGCATTTGTTATAACGGATGAACCTATACTGACACACCATCAAGATGTAGTTTATGTTAGAATTCATTCTGAGTATTTTATCTATCAGACCTGTGGGTTTTGCTGCAACTATAAAGGCATGCTTCTATTTCAGCAGCACGTAGAGCCCTTGCTGCTATAGGAACCCCTGCACACTATTCATTTTCTCCACCCCTGGATGCACTAATTTTACTGTCTCCATAGCAATGCCCTTTACAGAATATCACCGTGGTAGACTGAATGAGAATGGCCGCTGTAGGCTAACATATTTGAATGCCTGGTCTCTGGTTGATGAAGGTCTTTGGAAAGGATTAGGTGTGGCCTTGTTGGAAATGGCGTGTCACTGGGTGCAGACTTTGAGCTTTCAGAAGCCTACAAATACTCAAATGGCTCTCTGCTTTCAATGTGCAATTAAGAATGTAAGCTCTCAACGACTGTTCTAGCCCCATTCCCACCTGTCGGCTGCCATGCTCCCCTCCATGATGATTATAGACTCATCATTTAAAATTGCAAGCAAGCCCCCAATTCAAACCCTTTTATAAATTTCCATTGCCATGGTGGCTCTTCACAGCAGTAGGAAAGTAAGACAATCAGAATGGCAGTCTTAGCATGCATCACTTTTTGGATAATTTTCTTTACTAAATAACATATGTTTTGATTCTTCACTACTTCAGCACCAAATAAAATTGTTGTATGGATGTGCCTGTCTGTTTATCCTTTCACCTCCTGGTTCACCTCTTGGTTGGTTGCAAGTTTTGGCAAATGTGAATAAAGCTGCTGTAAAAACCTTGGGAGTCGAAATTGCATTGGCCATCAATTCCTAAGAACCATGCCTGACTTAAGAGTATGCTGATACATCTAATTTCACTCCACTGGGGGGAAAACCTGATTTCCCCTTTCCTAAGATGTATTATTTGCAAACAACTTATTGATTAGGAATGGGACTTTGTGTATCACGAATAGTGAAAGGAAAGCAAAGTATATCTTGGTCTTATAAAAAGGTTAAAAGCTGTTGAATCATAAAAGGGACACCAATAGGAACCCCATTGTTCAGAATCTTAGACCTTTTTTTCGTTTGGTTTGGTTGAGATGTGTTCTATGTAGCCAAGCTGCCTCAAAATTCAGTCTTCTTTCTGCCTCAGCCTCTTCTGTGCTGAAATTATAGGTGCCAACAAATGTGCCCAGCATGGGGCAAAAAGCAGCTTTTTTGATGTTTTCATCATAGAGTCTGCACTTTTTGTAGCAGAGTTTATGGCAGAAACCACAACTGACCAGTGTGCACAGAGTAAGTGACTGTAGAGTGCCTCTCCCTAAGGGGGATATTTATAATGCAATGGGAGCATTGCTGAAGATGAAAGAAAACCTGAGAGAGCCAGGGGAGTGGGGAGACTTCTGTGAAACACTCTCCACTCAGCAGTTGTGGTCCCCTGCAAACCACCACTCCAGTCAACATTCCAACATGAATGGCTAACAGGGTTCCATCCCTGGCTAAGGAACTTCAAGCAGTCAAGGCTGCTGAGGGAGAGTCAATTTCCTTCCTGAAGAGACCAGATTGTTTTCCCAGACCAAGTGTGCATCCCTACACTGGAGTAAATCTGGGCTACATGTGTACCAAGGAACACACACATACAATAGGACACGAATTTGAGTGAGGGGGAGGGATGTCAGGGAGAACATGGGGAAGAGTTGGAGTGGGTAGAAAGGAGTAAATATGGTCAAAATATATTTATCCACTTATGAACTCTCCTGATTCTTAAAGATTGGTATGGGAACGGGGTTTCTCTTTTGTTCATTTCTAAGGATCCAGAAAATAGGGTTGCAATCGTCGTAGACACCAGCACTGAACTTTAAATGCATGAAGAACTGTAGTCTCCTAAAAGCGAGGTCACACTCACGGAGGTCACCTTTCACAAGAAGTATATATCACACGACCAGAAACCAAGGAGCAGAGAGACACCCCGCTTTCTTCTGTACTCTAAGGCCCGAAGGTCGGGACACAACGCTACCTCTTCTCTTCGGATATTCCGGAAACTAAGAGACAGACGGTGCAGACACCTGCCAAGGAGAAGACCCTCTTTTAAATCATCCGCAACAGCTCGGCGGCAACTTTCCGACCCTAGCGCTCGCTGAGAATGGCGGTCGATTCCGCAGCAACTCATCAGTGAGCCGACGTAGGAGGAAGTGACGTCGGGAGTGGCGCGCTGGTCCGCCTCACGGGAGAGGCGGGCCGGAGGGGGGGTACTGGGAGGGCGGGGGCGGGGCGCGGCCGCGGCTCCGTTTCCGGTGGCTGGTTGCGCTCGCTCACCCCAGCTGCAGCCACTCTCTCCCGTGGCTGCTTCCTCCATCCTGGTATTTTTTGGAGCCTCCATCCTGGTTCTTCCAAAGTGCCCGGACCCAAAACAGGAAGTAAGTGCGATGGAACCCTCAGGTCCGGGCCTCTGCCGCAGCCGCTCCGCCCAGTGCGGCCGAGCCGGCCCCTTCGCAGGCCTTGGCTGCCGCCAGCCGGGTGCTGCGGGCGGGGTCGGAGTCCGGTCTTCGTCCAACCGCCGCGGCAGGCCCCGCATGGTGCGCCCGCGATCTCGGTCGCCGGCTCATGCAGGTGCTGGCGGCTGGAACCACCGAGCGATCGCTGGGGCGCAGCGGCGAGCCGGCGGGGGCGGAAAATGGCGGCGGGCTGGAGGAACTAAATGGCGCCGGGACCCCTGGGGGGTGGGCCCGAGTCGCGGAGGACGGCGCCAGGGGCCCGCGGGCGTGTGCTTGCTGGTCGGCGGAGCTTCCAGTCTAGCTTCGCTGGGTCCGCCGGTCGACTTAGCCTCTAGGCTGCGTGGGTGGGGTTGGCAGGGCAGTGGGGGCGGAGGTCTTCCCAAGCCCACCCATTTCTCTTTTGCTTGTTTGGCCTGTATGCTCCTCGCCGGTTGGACTCGGGGAAGGAAGTCCTGGTTGTTGGCCAGACTCTCTTTAAAGACCGTGCGGGGAGAGTCCTAGCTCAGCCAACTAGTAATTGTCAGGATCGTGCGGAGCAAACCTTTAAGCGTTTCAAAACCCTCTTTGGTCCTCTAGCAAGAACTTTTTTTTGAGAATCGCCCTGCAACCTTACGAGTTTTACTCCGAAAGAACTGGTCCAGTGCTGTCCTGTACTGTTCAATGATACATCATATGTTTTTGTAGTTAAAGACTCGGTGTAGCTAAGGAAAGGGTGATAGCCCGGGAAATGTACATTAGGTCTCTCTTTCCCAGGCCTAATTCCCGTGATTGCTTTTCTCACCTCTTTCTGACACCTAGACTTCCTATTGGGACATCCTCGAAAGAAAAATGCATTTCAGTACAGTTTCTGATATTTTATGTCCTAAGCTAGATGTAATACCATGGGACTTTTATTAATTAGACCTATATTTTTATTTTGTAAATAACTTTTGTGGCTTGTAGAGTATAAGAAAGAAAAGACCTTTGATTATGTTGAAAATTTTACAAACATCAAAGGTTATTTTATTTAAAGATTTTCTATTTCTGGTACTTCACATTTCTTTAGGCCAGTCTTAAATGTACCTTAATAATTCGAGTAATTTACTATAACATTTAAAACTACAACTATAACAAATTCTTATTATCTTTTTACTGTGATAGAATAGTGATAAAATTTTGTATATTTGGTTAAACTTAGACAAACTTTAAATTACATTTCAAAAATTATGTTGAGTGGACCAAGTCGGTGAGAGACTAATGATGTCCTCCACAGCAGTCAAAAAATACAAATAAGGGCTCGATCCTATATGAAGAAAATTATTTGTTGTGAAGATGTTATTTATTTATTGGTATTTATTTTATGCTTTTATCCCCTTACTGTTTTGAGTACCACCAAACAAGCTAATATTTCTTCATTACTTTAAATTATGATAGACTTACCCAAACTGTTGTTCAGGGGAATGATCTAGAAACCTACCTGTTCCACTGAATCTTTTTAGTTGGCAAGGGAGCCACCTGGTATTGTTACCATTTTCTCATCTTCATCATTTACTCAGAAAGTACTGGGTCTTGCATGCTTCTTAAGAATTTGTATCTGTATGTTTAGCAGTTTGGGGGATACATACAAAATATACCTTTTTTCCAAGTATTCAGGTTTTAGTTTTTCAAGGGAGGAAATCAGTTTTGTAGGGTTTGAGCTTGAAAATAGAGTGTATCTGGGAAATGGTTACTAGTGTCCTCTGGTTGGTCTTTCTCTTCGTCTCTTCTCTTGTCACTCCCTCTCTCTGTTTCTTTCTAAGCTGTGCTTGCCTGTATCATTCTGTGTCTGTCCCTAACAAAGGGCCTTGGTTTGCATTTATTTAATAGTGCAGAAAATGTGTGGGAAAGAAATGAAGGATAAGGTTTTATAGAAACAGTTTTACCCAGGAAGAATTACTTTAGTGATCCAGAGTAGCAAAACCAAACCATGTTATCAAACTGTATCAATATATAGCTTTCAATATTTATGGTAAATGTTTTATTTGGGGTTGCTTTCAACGTGTTGTTTGCTTTCAGCAATGATTATCAGAATATAAACAACTTATTCTGGGTCAGGAGCTCGGACAAATACCTAAGATTAAAATTATGCATTTAGCTTATGTTGTAAAAGCTAATTGTGTGGGAAATCCACAGCATTGTGAGCTTGGTTACCTTGTTATAAAGGAGGATTAAATTTAAACAGGCTGAGCACACAGTAGGATAGCAGCTAAGTACATAGTATTAAATGTTCTCAGGGCATGTTATTAGCTTGGCTGCAAGAACTAGCAAAGTTCAGTCTCTTCAAAGATGAAATATTTTCAGAAAACCGCACAGTTTTCATTTTAGTCTCTTGACTGAAGTGGTTTATATTAACATCTCTGAGGAGACATGCTTAGTAAGAAACAAGCATCCCAACTCAGTATGTATGCCTGGCTGTAACATTAGGTTACGGAGAGAGCCAAGTAGTTTTTTAAAGTATTGGGGAACTGGTGGCTTTGTTTAAATTTATATCTGTCAGTTGCAAACACACCAAGACTTCAGAAAAGCATCCAGGTTAGGGAGGGTTCTGTGGTGACCACCCCAGCCATCTGCCCAGTAGATCAGCATCTACTCCACATGACCGACCTCCAGAGTTTGTAGAGGCTGCTAATGTTCTCTCAGACTGCAGTCTTCATTTTACTAATTGTGTACTTTCTCTTTTTGCCATAACTCCACTTGGAAGGATTAGGAATTTGTGTGCTTAAATGATACACAGTTTCAACAAAGGAACATAAACCCAGAGCCAAATGTTACCTGAATGAAGTATAGAGGCATGTAGAGTTTGATGGCTTTTGTATCATTTCTACATTTGTCTTGATGGTGATTTTGCTTTGTGCAGAGAATTCTTAAATAAAAATGAAGAAAAATCAGTTCATTTGCTTTGATATCATAAAGGTAAATTGGTTCAATGTCAATAAAAGGAATTCTATTTATTGTGTCTGCTTTTTTTCAAGTTTGTGGAAAGATAGCCTACTCCGTGATTAAATTCCAGAAAGAAGTTGTCAAGAACAAGGATGGTATCCAGGCAGTGGTGGCGCACGCCTTTAATCCCAGCACTTGGGAGGCAGAGGCAGGCGAATTTCTGGGTTCGAGGCTAGCCAGGTCTACAGAGGGCGTTCCAGGACAGCCAGGGCTATACAGAGAAACCCTGTCTCGAAAAACCAAAAAAAAAAAAAAAAGAACAAGGATGGTGGAAGGTCCTATATAAACCTTTTACGTCATGCCTTTTAAAACATCATTTTTCGCTATACATACAGTGAGGCCATTCCTTCTAGCATTGATGTTTAGAGCTAACCCTTCCCTCACTGTAAGGTGTTTTATGCAAAAGAAATGTGTGTTAGGTTTATTCACTGCCTAGTGTGTTTTAGTATTTGGTATGGAAATGTGATTTTAAAATAAACTAACATGGTGATAATTTGTATTTAAAAATCAGATTGTGTTTTACAAAAGTGCTGTTTTGAAAAGATATCTTAGAATATAATCAAACACTTAAGTTCTTATGTCATGGTAGATTAGATTAGATTAGATAGGCAATTCAGTTTTATTGTCAGGCCATGTATGAAGTTACGTACCTTATTTAAAACCATCCATATTACCATGTAATTTACTTTATTCAGTTACAGCATCATTGATAATTAAATCAACACTTAAAGCATTACATTAAATTCCATTTAACAGCCTATTGACACTTGATATTGGCTTACCATCTTTTAATGAAACCATTAATTATGTACCTTAGTTCAATATTCTTTATCTTGATTTATAAATCTACTTTTCAAACTTTCTCACAAAGTATACAAAAGGATTTCCAAGAGTCCAGAGCCGTTACCGCTAGCAGGGGATCTTTTGCTCTGCCTCGATAGGAATCCTGAATAGGCAAAGAACCTATTGCCAGCAATGCTGGATTCTGGAGTACCCAAGACTTAGGGTCTGGACTGATATATGCTGCACAGCTATGAACCCCAAGCACTAGAGGCCTACCCACCAAGCTTTGATTTTAACACAAGACACAGCTCTACTAGGCCTTCAGGCTAGAGGCTGAATGAATGCCTGGGTTTAACTGCCAGTGGCCCTAGCACTTTGCAGCTTTGGTAATCTGTGGTTTGGGGCAGTCTTGAACAGCAGAGGTGAGCAGTACTGTTAGTCTTCAAGCTTGCTACAGGTTTCGGGTATCCAAGTCCTTGACTCCACAGTAGCAACTGATAAAATACTAGAGCCTAGAGAGGAATGGGCTCCTCATCCTGTTGGCAGTGACTAGTGTTAGCAGTTTTCACCATCCAGACAGTTTTGAGAGCCTCGGCTCTTTGGTAGCTTCCTGGGACTCTTTAAAAAGCCAGAACCCCCTTTTGACTCTCTGTTCCCTGTTAGCTCTGGAACCCTTTAGGTCCCCTTACTACTGCCACTGCTTCAGCCTTTGCCTCCACCTCTCCTTGGAATTGTGTGTGTGTGTGTTACCAACTTTGCCTGTTCTAATAAACAAGCGAAGACGACCCTGGAAAACCTGTTATTGGGAATGATGCAGGTGCTAGTGTAGGAATGTCTGTGAGCTGGCTCACAATTGTGGTAGGCTGTGTCTCATTCACAGCAATCCAGACAAATAAGGAAAATGTTTGTGCTAGTCAGGGCCAAGCTCCTATGTAAATGCTTATACCATCACAGGCCTTTAGCTGGACCACCAGGGGAGGCGCTCCCTTCAGGCCTGGGTTGGTACAACTGTGAGGTCATGAAGAGTTCATCAAAGCTTGTGATGGCAAAAAGTGTGGAGGTTGTACTTAAGCAAGCAGGTTGGTTGATGTAAAGCTTTTTCAAAGCTCTTACCTGTTTAAAATAGAACGTTCAAAACAATTGGTAGTGGCATAATGCACTCAGATGGCCGTGTGGTTGTCCTTTGCTCACCATAGTGATGGCACTAGGGAACGGAAGGGTCTAATAGTTGTCTAATTAGAGAGTCAAATTGCTCCAACTCCCTATGTCTTCGGTTATTTGCAGGAGAAAGACATTAAAAGGGGTGCTCACAGAATAGGCATCCTTAAAATTAGCTGTGTCTTACAGCACTTAACTTTTAACCCAGTGCCCTAGGAAGAGGTAGGTCTCTCAGATCTGTCTCATAACCGTTCCGAACATTCCACCTCGAGTGAAAAGGCTTCCCATATGAAGTACTAAGTGCTTCCAAAGCTGTTATCCTGTAGGCTTGTATGTTCTCTAACATTTCTGTGTGTCCCCAGGTATGAGATTTAGGAGTTTATTATCTGCTAACAATCTGCTGCTTGGCAGAGTTTTGTTCCTTTAGGGAAAATCAACATTGTTGTTTAAATTACACATTAGTAGATAAATACTCTTTTTAAATATTGCCTAAGGTGGTGTGGCGGGTGTGTGGGGTGTGTGTGTGTGTGTGTGTGTGAGAAAGAGAGAGGGAGAGAGAGAGAATGAGAATGTTAGATATAGAGGTGTTCATTAAGGAGTTTTGTAAATACTGTAACCTCAAACACTGTCCCCCAACACTTCCTGGCTAGATAGGTATTATATACTTACTAAAATGGTGCGAAATAATTAGTATTAGTAGGGGGAAAAAAAGGAAAGATATGTGCATTTGGATATGGTGATGCAAGCTCATGATCCTAGCACCAAAGAAGGCCAAGTGGCCAAGTCAGAAGAATCATAAGGCTAGCCTGGGCTACACAGTGAGACTTTATCTTAAAAAAAAAAAAAATTCAAAATTTTGTAAAAACAAAGTATGGTGAAATATAACCAAAATTTTGAAAGGTGATCATTAAAATGTTAAAGAGGAATAGATAATTGTTAATACTATATTGTGTCAGGAAATCTCAAATATGTACGTGTTGCCTTTAGTTGTTACTTCTCTCTCTGTGTAGTGTTGTATGCCTACCCTCCCCCACTTGTGAAACAGGTTTTTCTGTATGGTCCTGGCCGTCCTGAAACTCTGTAAACCATGCTAGCTTTGAACTCTGATTCGCCTACCTCTACCTTTGGAGTGCTAGGATTAAAGGTGTATGCTACCACTGCCCAGTAATTTAAATTTCCCATTTTAAGAGTATCCTCACTAGTGAGTTTTCCTACGCCATGTAACTGCACTCTATCTTCCTAAACCACCTTTGTCATCTCGGGTCAGCCTACGTTGCCTCCGGTTTTATATGATTACCATAGGTAGTGTCTGTGCTTAGAAACTGTTAACGGAGTTGGCCTCTAAAGAAGACATGAAACTTCCTGGATTTATTTTTAAAATGAATTCTTGGCATTTAAAATTGAGGGCACTAGAAGACCCAATGGACATGTGAGCCTAAGAACTTTATATCAATACCGAAGTGAAGGGAAGCATGAGAGATTCTTTCCTTTATTTAATTTTGTGTTAAATAGCAAGTGTTACTATGTTGTAACTTACCCTGTTTGTTCTACCAGGTTATTGTATTCTAGAAAGCAGGATCATCTTGTATCAGCATGGTAACACAAGCATGTTGTCTAAACACTAGGTATGCAGAGATAGGAAGACAATCAATTTTAGGCCAGCCTGGACTGTGTTACATGCCTTCCTCTCCTAATCCCCTCTGTTAGCCATAAGTGAAGGGTTTAATCTTTCGAATGTGAGCATATGCAAGAGTGCCATTCTGAATGTTTTACACCATTTTCAGGTTCTTTTTCTTGAATTTATTAAGGTATTTATTGTTTCAAAGTAATTCATCAGGAACGGGAATTAAAATGTTATCTGTCTTTCCTCTATTGTGTCTTCTTATTTCTAATTAGTGTAAAAGTGACACCACCACTGATTTGGAGGAAGAGCTCAAAAGAGGCTGATAGTGCTGTGTATGTGCTCCGAAAAGTTTGTGGTAGCATTGAAGTGTAAAGGGTTCCAGTTCAAGCATAATTTTGAGTCTAATCAATGAGAATAAAAGCACTAAGTTCCTTCTCCCTAGTTGCTTTGATTTATTCATCAACATGTCTCTATTTAGACGAGTATTTGATTTTAAACAGAGACATGTTGAAATGCTCATCTGACACCGGCATGACCTCACTTCCTTTTTCCACTCTCTTTACCTTCAAAGTGTGTCTTGTCTTCTGTACTGGATTCTCTGTTTGCCATCCACCCCCAGTCCACTGAAATTACTTCTGTTAAGGTCATGAGTACTCATCATATTGCTAGAACAAGTAAGTACTCTGTCATATTCCTGGCAGTTAGTCATTTTCATACCCATTGAATACTTACTAGGTTTCCTTCTGTGTCACTAGCTAGTCCTCAGTCTCCTCTGCTTGTCTTCCTCATTTCTTTTTTTGAAAGATTGATTGATTTTTTTTTTTAACTTTATGAGTGTTTTTGCCTGCATGTATATCTGTGTACCATAGGCCAGAAGAGACAGCTGGGCCCTGGAACTGAAATTACAGAGGGTTGTGAGCTGCCATGTGGGTGCTGGGGACAAGAATTTAAGCCTCTAATTTCTAGGTATCTTTAAAAGCAACTTGCCTACTATATTAAGTCAGATTTATAGGTATTAATTATGCCTGCTGAGCACAACTTAAATATTCAACTATCCACTTGGCACCTTAAATACCATATGTCTTACATTTAGGTATCAACGTTTAGGTAAAAACAGCTTATAAAATAATTGAGTTGAATCCAGAAGCCCAGGAATCATCCTGAGATGGCGTCCCCTTCTTAGTCTCAGTCTCTTCAGTCATAAAGCTTAGTTGGCTCTGCCCCCCAAAGCAAAGCTATTCTGTCTGTCCTCTCTCCTTGAGTGCTGTGATGTTTCCAAACCACAACTACCTCCTAAACACAGGTCTTTATAACTTACGCCTTTCTCTTCTCCATACTGCGTGATCTGTTAGAAATTAACTATCCCCAGAAAATGTTGTGGACCTGATAATATAAAGGTTGGTTGGTTGGTTCCCCTTGGATTCCTGAATAGGGTTGTTCACCTGCCCTCTATGTGGTTTCTGATTGAATAGATAATGTAAATAATTTTTAATGATTTAAGATGAAATAAGGTATTTCAGAGGTGTTAATACAACATTATAGGAGAACGTGTTAACTGGGAATGTTAATTAGTTTTTCATATGCGGTAAGTTTGCACAATGGGCCTAAGGTTTACTGTAACCACTTGTATACCAAAACCTGTTTTCAGAGGGCATCTGACTGTTTGCTGAGTGGCAGCTTGGATTAAGAAACTTCCTATGAGCTCTAAGTGGATAAAGAATGGATTGTTTCTGTCTTTGCTTATACAATACTGGTTTTCAGGCAGATTACCATAAAATGCATTCAGAAGAAAGTTGTGCTTCTGTCTTACTGTTGTGGGTGAGACATCAGGAGGCCAGAGTGCTAAAGCATTTTTTTTTTTGGGGTATTTCGAGACAGGTTTTTCTCTGTGTAGCCCTGGCTGTCCTGGAACTCACTCTGTAGACCAGGCTGGCCTCGAACTCAGAAATCCGCCTGCCTCTGCCTCCCAAGTGCTGGAATTAAAGGCATGCGCCACCACTGCCCGGCGTGCTATAGCATTATAACCAGTACTCAAATACTACTTGTGTCTAAGCCTCATATTATGCTGTTACTGTTCTAGAGTATCGCAGATGCACAAGCATGGAGGAGAAACAGTCTGGATAACGTGAGTGATGCTGCTGGCCAAAGCACAGAGGTGTGATTCTGTGGGAAGGGCTGTAGCTAATCCATCCGTGGTCTAGGTAAGTCCCCTTACTGCAGAAAGCCACCCAGTGGTTTGCAGACCTGTCATAACTACATCATGATTTCCAGTCATCTTTATCTTGAAAATGGTGTCATTATAATTGTAAAATTATGTTCTTTGATATAGTAAGCCTATACTACTCATTGACTCTTTACCATGTAAATATTAATATAGTTGTCTTTTTTGCCAAAGGAAAATATTTGTTTAAATGGAGTTAAACTATATATAAATGGATTAATACTTATGTGGGTCATATGCTAATTAAATTCATGTCAAGACTTTTGTCTGTATTATTAGTAAAAGGTATGTGGGAAAAAACTGTTGAAACAAGAACTATAAGTCAGTCAGGCATTAGTAGTCCAGTATTTTGATCTCTGTCAACCACAAGATACTGACTTTGTTCTAAGACTCCAATTGTTTAGTCTGAGCACAAGCACACCAAGTGTGCTGTTACATACAAAACAGCAAGTGAGAGCACTTTAAACCGTGATTCTCTTTGTCAGGAGTAGGCCCCAACCCACACAAAAGTGTTTTCTTGGTGGTGGTGGTTAAGTGTGTTTGTTTAATACTATGGGGGGGAAAGAATTATTTAGTGTTTTTATTTTTCAGGTAATAACAGGGCTTAAATACTCAAGATGGAAGTTTTGGTTAATTTTCTGCTTAAAATACCAGGTTTGAAATCTAGTTCAGTGGTAGACCTTCTGTCAGGTATAAATAGAAAGTTGTGGGTTCAAGCACCACAGCTAAGAGATGTGGTGGCAGGAGCCTGAGACAGCTGGTCACATGCATCCACGGTGTGTCTTTGGCCAAGAAGCAGGGAAACTTCCCACTTGTTAGGCATGTATTGGAAGAAAATGTGTGCTGCTGCTCAGTCTTCTTTGCTTTTTTTTTACATAGTCTGAGACCTCAGCCCATGGCATGATGCCACTCATATTTAAAGTGCATTTCCCAGCTCAACCTAATCTAGAAAAGTCCTTACAGTTATGCCCAGAGGTTTATTTCTATGGTGATTCTAAATCTCATATTGACAGTGAAGATTAACCACCACAAAATGTAAATATTGTAAGAAAGTTGTTAGAACTAATCAGAGTTGGTCAAATTCTTGCAGGTTATTAGACCTAATTCTTAACAATGGGGAGAAACTCAGAAAGGCAGTTTGTGAAATCGGAACTCCTTTTGCAGTTTTATATAAAGACGGTAAAGCAGATATCTAGGTCAGTTTCATGTACTATCTGGAAATAATTTTATAAATTCTTACATAGTCTCTTCTTATACAGATTTGAGTATGAGCACAGTTGAAGAGGATTCTGACACAGTAACAGTAGAAACTGTGAACTCTGTGACATTTACTCAGGACACTGACGGGAACCTTATTCTTCATTGCCCTCAGAATGGTAGGAGAATTTGCTAATTAACTGACACTGGGGATTGATCAATTCCCTTGCACCCTTTATCCATTACCCACACATACTTTAGGCTAGTGTGCTTGAAAGGCCATGGTATCTTTGAATTACAGATTAATCTTAATTTATAATTTATGTTTTAAAAGTATTTTAGTACTTCTTAATTAACTATGAATTTTAGTCTAAGAATGTGTTCATATACTTTACTAATCTACTTTCTTATTACTGTGTTATTTCATCCTGGATTATTTCATTTAATCATTTTAGCTAGCATCTACCTATTATGATAGTTCACATTTCTGTCTTTATTATGAATTCTCTAGACTACTTATAGGCACCTTGGATTTTACATGCCCCAAGGGCTTCTTTCCAGATACTTTACTTTTCCTTTTTAGAGTCTATGGTCGTAATTAGGAATAAATTTTTTATGTCATGACCCAACTGGTCATATGCTGTCCTAAAACTCCATTTATCTTTGTTTTGGGTCCCTCTTTATTAGATCAGATTGTCTTTTTTCACCTGGGTAACTCCAGCCTTTTATCCAGTTTTTCCACACTTGTTAGGGATGTATTGAAAGCTTAACATGTTCTTTAGGATATATAATTGGGTGCTTTGATTACTTCATTTCTTCCTCCTAGCCTTCCCTCCTGCCACAGTTGTCATGGTTGTTAGAATCCATGTGCTTATGTTCTGAAGCAGTTCACAGTTGTTTTATTTTTGTAGCACTTCTTTTCAGTCTTCAATTCTATTGCACAATTTTCTCTAACTGCCAGGAGAGACAAAGGTTTTCCTGCTTGCATTTTTTTTTTTCAAGTTCATGATACCTCCTTAGGAAGTTTCCCTTCACTTCCAGTCTAGATAGAAGTCCTCCGTGTGCTCATCACCTCCTCTTCATCCCACAGTCACAGCTCTGAGTACACTGTTGTGAAGTTGTTGGTTTAGTTATTACTCCACCAGAACTTCCTTGAAGGACATCCTTCATTGTCCTGTTCCCAGCACTTAGAACCAACTGTAGACATTTAGTAAATGTTGGAATAAATCGATGCTCAGCCCTTTTCTGTGTGTGAAATCTTTGGAAAACCTAGTTAGTTAGAAGGTGGCACTTTTGCCCACCATAGTTCTTGTTATAAGAACAGGAGCTGGGTACTACTGTAAGCAAGGAAAAAGCAATGACTTCTGAGTCCTTGTGTAGCTAGGTGAATTCAAGTGAGCAAGTGGGGGAAGGATGGTTTTAATGGATAAGAAAATTGCTACAGAGATTGGTGTAGTAGGTAGAGATTTTGTGATTTTGAAATTGGTTTGAGGTTTTGAGCTTTCTGTTTGGTTTATTTTTCCCCTTCCATTAGACCCTGATGAAATAGACTCAGAAGACAGTACTGAACCTCCACATAAGAGGCTTTGTTTGTCCTCTGAGGATGATCAGAGCATTGATGACTCTACGCCATGCATATCAGTTGTGGCACTCCCACGTAAGTCTGTTAAGGAACATAGAGTTACCTTTGGAATTGGACTTTAGCTTGCAAGAGTCAATTGGGATTTCTAGAGAGACCTGAGCTCTACTTTTATCTACTTAGTCAAGAAAAAAAATCTGTTTTTAAGCTAATGCTCAATGAGTTTATTGTGTGCCAAGCATTACTTATTAAATTGCCTTTACATATTGTCCAATCTTTTTAAAACTTCTTTACTCTCAGCCTGCTGCTGTGGGCTTTATAGTGAGCCTTTTAAAGGAGTAGTTATTGTGCCATATATATATATTCTGACACTCTCCTAGTTTTTTAAATGGATATGTGTTCATCCCTACTTTATTCAAGAGTATAAGATGTTTAAATTCTACCCTTCCCCCAACCTTCCTCCAGTGCTATGCAGTAGGTACGATTATCGTACATTGCAATGAAGAGATTGAAGCTTAGAGAGACAAGACACTTAGACATTCCCAGATAGTCTAGTTCCTCTAGGACACACTTTAGCCCTCATGTTGATCTGCATGGAATTTAGGTAGATGCCTAGGTTTCTTACCCTAATAAGGTTTTTAGTATGTTTAGGTTTTGATATCCTTTAGAGTAGGCTAGATTCCAGAGAAGAGAGAACATTTCAGATGAATGGCATTGACAGGCATACCAGCAACAACATTACATCCTGATTCTGATTTGCTTATTAAAGAATTTGGAATCCTGTTCCTATTAGATGCCCTCATCTGTAGGGGTAGAAATGAGCCACCTGCCTGTCGATGGTATTGTCAATGGAGATAGAGGAGCCATTTTTGAGAACTCTGATTTTACACATAAGTATCAAATGAAACCAAATCTATCTAGCTAGTGAAGTTAGGACTAGGTATTTCGCATAGAAAATTATTTCTTAGCAAATAATATGTGCAGAGCTAATTGCTTCTCAAACTGAACAGAAACTGTTTTATTTCAGTTTACTGTGCATTAAAACAAAAACTAAGGCTAGTATTAATTTCAAATGTAACATATCCGTGCCTAAAATTTTGAACTAAATGAAGTTTCTTCCTGTTGGTTCATGTTTTAAGTGTTTCTTACTGAGTCTTTGTCACTTTTTTAAAAACTTAGTTGTCTTATCTATACAAATATTATCCTATATGTATATTTTATAAGCCAGAGTATTTGAACAATTCTTTTGGACAAAATTGTGACTAGCTAGTTCATTATTTCAAATTTCTTAGTTCATAGGTTGAGTTGCTGTTTGGCACTTTGTTCTATTTTATGGTATTAAGTTTGTCTTATCGCCTAATCCATGGAGAGGGTGGCACTAGTGTGCATGTGGTATGCAGTTTGTTCACTACATTTGGAACATAACTTGAAGTCTAATAGAAGACTGGACTTACTAAGCTGGACTCTGAGTATGTTCTCCACATTTATAAAACTTGATAAAATCAATTTAGAAATGTTCCTCTTTTGTTACAAAAAAATAAATAAAACAAGGCACAAAGTTTGGCCATTCAGTCCCCTCTCAGCCCTGGACTCTGATGAGTAGCTGAGCTGCTTGACCTAAGAAGCTGAGGAACAAAAGCAGCCGGGTGGCCCTGTCTTCATCCTCATCACCCTAGGAAATAAACAGGTCCCCTTGCAGCTTTATGAAGGTAACTGTGTGTAGTTTGTATAGACCAATGGCCATTCTTTTCCTGTACCCACCAGAGCAGCTTCATCTCCAGACATCTGACATGAGTGAACACTTGGCTACACCACTAGTTGTGTGTTGAACCTACTGGAGTAGATGTGTTTCCACATAGCTTTTACAAGTTAGCAGGTACTTTATCTCCATAACCACACTGACTACATCTTGCCTAGAAGGGACCATAGTGGCTTCATCATATTTGACTACATCAACCACAGAAATTGAAAGTGAGCATGTGTGCCATAGATCCACTTGCAAACCACCCCCAACTAAGAGAGCTGAATCTTAGCAGGTAGGACAATCCTACTCCAAAGTCTAGGCCACTGAGTCACCCATAGGTATAACAAGTGCTGGTTAACATAAACACTTGACTACTTTGCCGCCTTGGAACCAAAGCCAAAGTAGCCTTCCCACCACATCCAAGGCACATCTCTAGGAAAAAAAATACTTCTACCTCTAAAATTGGTAGAAGCAACTTAGTGTACAGATTTACATATTTTAATATATATAGGGACAAAGAAATGATAAAGAAGGTGACATTACTGCCAAAAGAACACAGCCAAAGGTGGCAAGTTCAAGGAAAAGGAAATGCACCATTTGCTTTTTTAAAAGTTTAGTCGTTTAAATAATAATTGTAATTAAGAAAATGCAAACAGTTCAGTGAAATTAGGAAAATACCTTTTGTTCTAAGTAAAGAAGCCAGAGAGGATATACATTATAAGCATATACAAAGTTTGGAGCTAAAGAACTTGGTGAATAACAAATTTAAAACTGAGCTTTAACAAACTAGATCAAGCAGAGCAAGACCCTCTGATTCCAAATTTCTCGAGCTTGAAGTTATAGTAGGTATTTAGAAATAACTCCGATTAGAAGAAAAAAATCCAAGACATACAAATAAGACAACTTTGAAGAAATGATTGTGTTACGAATATTCTGTAATTGAAGGGAAAGGAACATATCAAAATGAATTCAGCAAAATAGCAGTTGAACATTTTTCAAATCCTGAATTAATCCCAGAGACCTCTAATAAGTCACACAAGGAGGATCCTCTCATGCTGAGCAGTGGTAGCACTCAGGAGGCAGTGGGCTGTGGATCTTTGAATTCAAGGCCACCCTAGTCTACAGAGCAAGCTTCAGAACAGCCATAGGTACACAGAGAAACCCTGTCTCAACAAACAAACAAAAACATTACATAAATATAAATGTTCAGTGGCAACATGAATGAATACATTACTCAGAAAAATGCTAGCCTTCAAAGACAAAAAAATGCCTTTCTAAGACAAAACGAGAGAATCCACTTCTGTCAGGCCACACCAGCTTTATAATACTGAGGGATTCCTTTACTAGAATCAAAACAACAACTATCTCTCCCTCAAAAGTATAAAAAAACAAAAACCTAACAATTAAATCTTATCAATAAGAGAAACAAGCTATCCAAGAGGGAGAAGGGAAACTAATACCTACAAAGTAAACTCCAAATTTAACAAAACAACAAGAATATATGTTAGCAATAGTAATGCTAAATAAAAATGGATTAAATTTCACCATAAATGTTTAGGAGGCAAAATGGATTTAAGGGCAAAAATCTCAAGACATTAGCTTACTTATAAGGACACACAATAGACCAAAAATCAAGGAATGAAAAAAGTAGATAGATGAAAAACATCAGAAAGTTATTATTTAAAGGTAAATGGATTTTACTTATAGATAAGAGACAACAAAGGTACAACCATAATTATAAAGGGACTGGTTGAACAAGGTGAAATAATAGTTGCAAACGTGTACACCTCCAGCAGTGGAAGACCTGTTACATAAGTCAAATGTTGGTATAAAGAGATATATACTTCATAAAGTAATGTTTGAGAGATCCAGTTTCCTGAACAGATCAGATAGAAAATCAACAAAGAAACATTGGCAATAAACCATACTATAAGTGAAATGGCTCTAATAGACTTATATATCATTTTACCACACAGTGAACTGCATACTGTCTTCAGTATAAGGAACACTTCTTCAGGATAGACTATGCATGTTTCAGGCCACAAAACCCATACCAACAGATTTCAAAATGTAGTCATCAGACCACCATGTGAATGACGTTAGAAATTAACAGTATACCATTGAACGATTAATGGGTCAATGAAGTAACGATCTAAAACATGTCTTGAAACATGAAGATGGAAATATGATATACCCAGGCCCACAGGATAAGAAATGTTCAGAGAGAAGTTAGTAGTAGTAAATGCCTGCATTGAAGAAAGAGTTTACATAACCAGACAATGTACTCAGGTATCTAGCAAAAAAAGAATAAATCAAACTCAAAATCATAAAGGAAGAAATAACAAGTACCAGATCAAGTAGACTGGACCCTGAAAGGCCAATATAACAGCTCAGTTGAACAGCTGGTTTTTGAAAGCATATGTATTGAATTGAAAAATCATTAGATTAATCGGACTCAAAATTAAAAAAGACTCAAAATCAGAGACCAAATGAGAAATTATAATTGATACAACAAAAATATGAGGAATTAGAGATACTTGTATTTTTAAACTACTCTATGCTGATAAGTGGGAAAACCTCCAAGTCAATAAGTTTTGTGGACATGTATACCAAAATTGAAGTATGTAGACAGAAAATTTGAATAGACTGATAATGGGTAATGAGAAAGATCACCGCGCAGCAAGCAGAATGACTAACTAAAGTGTTGACAGGGTAGAGAAAAGAAAGGCTCTTGCACACCGTTGTCTTGCACACTGTTGGTAGAAGTGTAAGTACACCCATCCTGGAAAACAGTGTGTTTTCAGGAGATGCCTTCGTTTCCCATTCCCATGGTTATAGCACTGTTCACAGTAGTCAGGATGTGCCATCAGCCTGGGTGTCCACCCACAGATGAAGAAAATGTGATACATGGACATTGTGGAATATTAATTTAGACATAAGAGAATAAAGTGCTGCATTTAAAGCAGCAACGTGTCTTGGGTATGAAGTAAGCCAAAAGTAAGCTTAGGAAGCTAAAGATTGGTTTCATGGAGCTAGGGAGTAAAACTGGTAGCTAGAGCTGGGAAGGGTTGGAATACAGAAGGAGGTTGAGTAGAAGGTACTAGGATGCAATTACTTGGGAGGGGGTGGGCTGTAGTGTTCTGTGATGAAGTCAAAGACTAGTGTTCCCTTTGCATGGAGCATACTTAGAGACAAAGTTGGGGTTGTGGGAACATGAAATGCTACATTTCACAGTAAACTAAGTATTGTTTGTTAGACTTCATGCAGGTTGTTAGTACTAAGCCTTATATTTAACAAAAAAACTCAGGTTTTCATGCTTTTTAAAGCTGCTGATGCAATCCTCTCACGTTAGTCATTCTAGCTTACTCCTTTGTGGTCACCTGTTGCTTCTCACAGTATCAGTATTGTGGTAATTACCTGCTGACTTGGTGACCCAGTCACTCATCTCTTTTGTTCTCCATTTGCTTCTCCCTCTTGCTCTCTTGGGCCACGTTTTACTGGTGTGCATTTGTGACCTTTCAGACTTGTTGCTTCTTCTTTCCAGCACAGTCTCCGCAGAACTCCAGTAATTAATCCTTTTCAGATCTGAACCCACTGATTCGCCATATTGTTCCTTCTGCCCTGTGTCCTTCCTGTTCTCCTTACCCGGTTGCAGTTTGTGATTGTTATGTTTACTGTCTTGCAATTACCTTTAGATGTGTTTTCCTTCTTTCCTTCCATTGTCCTTTGGAAAAACTATAGCCCTAGGTAAATTGGTTTTTTCCTGTTTGTATTTAACACAGTTAATTGAATAGCCTCAGAGAAAGGTTGAATGAATAATCTGACTTGGCTTTCTTCCTCATGAGTGGGATCTGTCAGGAGATGTCATACCACACTTACTCATTTCTCTTCCACTCTGAGAATATTGTTTCATGTCTCTCCAAATCTGACACCTACATGTTTCTTACCCAGAGGACAGCCTTGCTTTGTATTTGAGAGAAAATTTACTATATCACAAGAAAATATACTATAGATTCCATTACCATTGCTCAGTTTGCACATGTCCATATGTCCTGGTGTTCACCCTGGCTAGTAAGGCTTGCTTTTCTGCTTACCAGCTTCAGGTCTTCGCAGACTCCCAGATGTTCTTGTAGTTCTTGGGTCTTTCTTCTGAATCACTCATTGCTCATTCTCTATCTGGATGACTCCCATTTATGTTAAACACATTTTTCCTTAAACTAAAGCCCTGAAGCCATTTTTGGGCACTATCCAACTGCCTGCCCTTGTCTCCATGTCTTTTCTCATTTTTCTTTAATATACTCCATGGTTTCACCCATGATCTCCAGAGACCTTGTGCTAAACCTAGTATTCTTTCTTTCTCTCCCCCTCTTTTTGAGTTTGTCTTTTATGTCTATCTTTTAGTTTGACTTGTGCACATCATCCCAGCCTCTAAGTATGGAATGCCCCAAGACTAAGACTCAGCTCTTAGAGTGCCTCTTCTGTTCTTACTCATTACCTAGGTGATCTTAATTTTTGTTTTTTCTTTCTGGTGATGACGGTCCTACTTACTTCAGCCAGATTTCTCTTAGAAGTGCTTGGTACAGTAGAGCCACCTTCAGATTTTTTTCCTCAATTCTTGATATTTAATAGATATCTCAATCATGTATTTAAGTGACTTCCTGAAAACTCACAAATGCTTAATAGTAGTCTATTCTTGTTGCGTAAATTTAAATAGGGGGCAAAGCACCTGTCATCCTTGTCTTTCTAATTTCTCACACATCTCATTTGTCTTCAAATCATATTGGCTCTATCACTGACATATGTTCACAATTTGAACTATGTGTGCTTCCACCTAGTCCAACCCATGGACTCTCTTACTGTGCTCACTCTAGCTTCTGCCCTTCAGATTGTTTTCCTCACAGCAACCAGAACAATCCTGTTAGTGAAAGCAAGCTTATGTCATTTTTCTGCTCAGAATCATCCAGGGCTTTCTTGTCTCATCTTTGCTGTGGCCTGTGAGGTCTCGCTCAGTCTCCTTCTGTTCTTACTCCATCTGCTGTAACAACAGTGAACTGATTACACTTGTGCCATTGTATTTATGCCCCATCGTAGAGCCTTTGTGCTTGTCTTTCCTTAAAGTGCCTTCCTGTAACAATAGCTCCTTCCTTGTCCCAAGTCGTATCACCCTAGTTCATACCTAAAATTTGAGACACACTGCTTCACTCTACTCCATTTCCTTTCTGGCTTATTTTGTCCTTGGCTTACATGAGTGTCACCCAACATAGTATCTTGTCCATTTCTAGACTATAAGCCTCATGAAAGGAGTTTCCTACATGGTATTCATGCCTATTGAGCAAATTACTGTACATTATAATGATCGGCAAGAAGTGGGTTAAGAAATTAGATGATCACATTTTCACATGGATTTTTGTTAGGTAATTAGATCCTACGATTATTATTGTGCAGATGAATCATTATTTTCTTGAAGTTTCAGAAAATGATCAGAGCTTTGAGGTGACCATGACGGCAACTACAGAGGTGGCAGATGATGAACTTTCTGAGGGAACTGTGACACAAATTCAGGTATAGTACATGTTTTAAACTGGCTTCAGTGAGGAACATGATTATTACACACAGCTTAAGTAAAAAAGATAAGGACATACTTTGACAACATAATGACAGTAAAACTAAAGTAAGACCTATAATTGAGGTTTCTAGTCCCAACATGTTGTAAGCAAAAATAGATTCTTAGTATGTGTTCCCCGTAGAGATCATGGCTGTTGGAATAGGAAGTAATGGGTATGCCTTCATCTGTGTCTAGAGATTGTGAGCTGTTAATAGCAGTGATTACGGTTGTGCTATTCCATTTGGTGCTTGTAAAACTAGATAGGTTTTCTCATGTGTTGTGACCTTAGCTAGTAGTCAGGTCTTTCTGTTCTTAATGTGAACTTCTTTTGCTGTCTTATGTGGTCTGGATCTAAAATGTGTATGTATTCTAAATTTATGTCTAAATTTGTGCCTTTTTCTTTTAGTTGGCTTATTCTTTTACTTCATGTTTTCATTTAATAACTTATATTTTTGAATTTGAAATATTTGAACATTTTTATAAAGCATCGCAGTGGCCTTTCACTTAGGAAGTATAAGAGTTCCAGGTTGATATGTAATATTAAGAACTGAGAACACCTCATACGTGCTCTGTTTGAATGGAGAGGATTTTTTTCATTGCTTTTAAAGTAATAGAAAAATTCTTTCTTCAGAATGGGGATTGTCAAATCGTTCCACCTTTTTAATTTAAAAATTGTATGAGCTTTATTATAAAGTCTTGCAAATAAAACGAACATCACTGACCGAAGTTTTTACCAGACTCAACAGTCTGTACATTTCAAAGAACTTCTCTATAGCTAGAATTGCCATTCTGAAGCTGTGAAGCTTCACGTGGATTTTACACTTTTAATATCAAACATATGTCTATATACTTAACCTACCACCAAAAATGAGAGATCTCTGGCAGAATGAGAATAGGAAGCCAACCTTATATCCTGTTTTATAGCTGATGTTCTTCACCTGCGTTCAATCTTTCCTCATCCCTTAGCGCCAGGCTTACTCTCTTTCTTACTCTCTTTTCTGTTATACCTTTACTCACACGTGTGTTCATTTACATATGTTACTGGCTGGATTCTGCATACGAGGGAGATCAGGCAGTTTTCTTCTTTCTGAGATTGTATGATCTCATCTGATATATATTCAGAGTCTATCCATTTTCCTGCAAATTTTGTTACTTCATTTTTTTTAGAGCTGAATAGTATTCTAGTTTATAAATTTTCATCATCTAGTACTATTTCACTTGATGCTGAAAAGGCATTTGACAAAATTCAACATGCCTGCATGATAAAAGTTCCAGAGACTTTAGAAATAGAGGGAACATACCTCAATTGGTCAAATAAATAAATAAATAAAGGCTATATACAGTTAAAATTGTTAAGACTTATACTTGTTCCAATAGTTTCTCATATATTCACATGCACGCATGCTGCAGCACACATGTGAAAGTCAAAAGATAACTTGAAGTGTACTCTCTCTCCTTCCACAATGTGGATTCTAGGAATTGATTTCAGGTCAGCAAGTTTAATGCCAAACAGTCTTCATCTTCTGAGCCATCTCACTGGCTATCTAGTGATTTCGAGCTAGATTTAAATCCGTTCCACTAATAGTGTCAAAAGAGGCAACCATAGAGACACGGGTTCTTCTCACTGTGCTCTGCTTTTTCACTGACAGCTTTATCTATGTCTAAGAAAAATGGGATTAGGTTCTTCAGATTAGAAATTCAGCTATCTGTTTATAAGAGAAACAAGAGTACATTCATTCTTGGAACTTACCTCCAAGCAATGACTTAGGCTAGTAGTTTATTCAGGTCAGAGACTAAACTGGATGACAGTTAATCATGTGACTAGTGTCTGTGACAGCCTCATACATGAGGTCGCACTATTACCAAGTCTGTCCTTTTTCTAGTATAGCTAGCTCCCTTTAAACCCATGATCAAGTCTGTGTTCTATGCCTAATTAACTTGAATGTACTAAAGCTATAGCCAGTGATGATAAATAAAGATCCTTGTAGCCACAGTGATAATAACTATTTCTATCATAGTTCGTTGAGAGGAACATAACACTAGGAAGGCTATGAATCTTCACAGGCTAACAAAAAATTATCAGTGATTTCTTTTAATTTAGTCTGATAATCTTTTATGAAGAAGTTCTATTAGGTAAGAGAAAATCTCTGAGGACATAGGCCACTCTTAACACCCAAGGACAGGAGATTTGTATGAAACTGACACCAACTGTATGGAAAAGTTCATTTTGCATGCAAAAATACCCAAATGACTTTGGAATATGTTTTTGTTTGTTTATTTACTTAGTTTTGTTTTTGTTTTTTGAGACAAGATCTCACCGTGTAGCTCTGGCTGTCCTGGACCTCACTCTGTAAACCAGGCTGGCCTTGAACTCAAAGAGATCCACCTGCCTCTGCCCTTCTGCCCCTCTGCCTCTTGAATGCTGGAATTAAATGCTTATGTTCTGCACTGAGCTTGGAATATCTTACTTTCATTTTTTGAAACAAGATCTCACCATATAGCCCCAGCTGGCAAACTCAAAGTCCTCCTGCTTTAGCCTCCCAAATGCCAGGATTATAGGTGTGTGTCACAACACCCAGCTTCCTATAATGATTTAAGTAATGCAGTACTGATTCAGATTATAAAAGGCAGTAATGCACACAAAAGTGAATTTTTTTGTTAGAATTTTATAATTCCTAGCATCAAAAAAGGTGAGTCAGCTTGGGTATTAAATCAAGCTCCTACCTTTTTTTCTTTCACTCTCCGCCTACCCCAAACCCCAACCCCCTTCTTCTCTTTTAAAGATTTTACAGAATGATCAACTAGATGAAATATCTCCATTGGGTACTGAGGAAGTTTCAGCAGTTAGCCAAGCATGGTTTACAACTAAAGAAGATAAGGATTCTCTCACTAACAAAGGTAAAGCAGACCAAATTTGAGACTCCAATACCAGAAGCCGTGAGTCTAGAAAGGCTTATGTCATCAAGATTCTGAATTAGGACTTCATTGGTGGGACAGAATAGTGTAATCTATCTAATGGGTTTAAATTTTAGTCTGACTGATACCATAATACTATTTATTTTAGAATAACTATTACCTTTCTATTTCTGATTCAGAGTAAGTTTTGTTGTATTTTGAACATTATATTGTGGCATTTGAGAGGCAATACAGTTACTGCTTTTAAGAGGAGAAAGCCAATCTTTGGTTTGAAAGTTCTTTAGAAGCTTAAAGTGGGATAGCATTCACATAGCTGGGGGAAGCTGTTACCAAAAAGACCAAAGAACTGTGGAATGCAGCTGGACTACTCTAAGGAAAGGAAGCAGAGATACATGAGTCAGTCTCAACTGCCAAACTCCTGGCAACTGTCCATTCACTTAGTGTCCAGTTTATTATGCTTACCTAGCCCCACAATCTTTAGCATTTGTTTTGTTTTTTGGGGTTTTTTTTTTTTCTTTGGTTTTTTTGTTTTTGTTTTTGTTTGTTTTTTTTTTTGGTTTTTTGGTTTTTTGCCTGTAAAAATAATTTTGTAATGAAAGAAATGTCTTGAATATGATTTGAGTCTTTCCCTTTGTCTTAGCAATTTTTACTTCTGAAAGAAAAGTAGTACTTAAATCTTCTGTCTTCATTCAGTAAGGTTACAGTAGCTACTGCACTCGAGGACATTTCAGATGACTGGAACAGCAGATTAGCCCAGTTCTGTTCCGGGAGCGCACATCACAAAGGAAGGCTGTTGTACTTTATTCCTCTCAAAGGGTAACTTTTTATGTAATAGTTCTTTCATTTATGGTATATTAATATTTCTTTTAAAGGACATAAGTGGAAGCAGGGGATGTGGTCCAAGGAAGAAATTGATATTTTGATGAACAACATTGAGCGCTATCTGAAGGTACACCATGATAATGTTTTCACATTTCACTAATTTACTGATGATGGCAAGAGTATCCAGGTAGTATTTTGTGTGTAAACTGTGAATGTCTTACTGATTTCCTAACAGAAAATTGGTGCATTTATAATTGCAAGGTCTGTGAACTTGTCACAGTCTGCCCTCCTCAGCCTTGTGTGGTACTGTGATTATAGGGACTCTTTGTATGTACCAAGGTGTGAACTGAGAAAGGCAGGGTATGAGCTAAGAGTGGGTCACACGGAGTTAACACTGTGCATAAGTGCTGAGTGGCAAGGGATCAGAGATTAAGATACGAAGCATGTAACATTAACCCTTTAACTGGAAACAAGGTAAGTAGTAGTAGCCTCAGGACAGCTGCATAAAGTCCAGGTCAAATGATTAGAACTTTATTGTACAAAACTGGGAGGTAATAAAGCTTTGAAGGAAAGCTGATAGTTTAGTTAAATGGTAGACTGCTGGTGGAGAGCCTTGCCGCCTCACCCTGAGCTGGAGTTAGATTTCCATGTTCGAAGTGTAGATCGTTAGCATTGTTTGGATAGCAATTTATTAGCTGTTATCACCTGGCATATATAAACACATTGTTGCCTACTGCATCTGTATTTCTAACCTGAATGTTAACTGCAATCTTCATAAGGTAAGCTTTGTAAAATGTAAAGACCTTTTAAAAAATCTCTCATTCTTTATAAACTCTCTACAAATGATAAATGGAAGTGTTTTCGCAAAGTCTGTTTTGAAGAAACAATAGCAACAAAAAGTCAGTAAATGTTGAGAATGAATTAAAAGTTGTCCACTGGTCACACATTCAGTGAAAGTGAGTCTGAGGGTTGCTGTAGGGCCGTGATTCCAGCCTACCTGGAGGGAGGTGGCATGGGCGGCCGGAAAATGCTAAAAGTTTAGATACAGCACTAAAGCATGGCAAGACAGCCAGAGTTAGAAAATTAAGAAGATGGGTTCTTGCTTAGCGGATTTGAACGATTTCCAGGGACCCTTCCATTTAGTGGTCCTGACTAAGCTTTGAGACATTTGAAAGGGCGTGTGTGAGAACGGTGGGCACTCAGACTGGCAGGGGAAAGAAAGCAAGTGGGCAAGTATGTGCAGTCCTAGTGAGGAGGAGCTACAGTAGCTTAAACAGTTGGGTTTAGGGCGTTGGGGGATAACATATGACTGACAGGAATTGGCAGTGTTGAAAAGACAGGTCGGTCTTGGGAAGGAGAAAAGATAATTTGTTGTTTTTAATTCTTGATCTTACCGTGTGGTGCTCTTAGAAAAATGCCAAGGAGCCACTTTTAAGTGTCAGATAGTCCATATGTTGCACAAAATGATAAAAGTAACTGCTGCAAGCAAACCTGAGAGAGGCCGACATACTTGAACATGTCCCACAGCGCCCAGAAGATAGGCGTTCACTAAATCCCGCTTTAATTGTGTGCAGTACTAAAACTCAATGAATAAATGATAGAAAAGATTCTAAACGTTTTAGAAGATATATAAATAAAACTGTAAATTTACCCAGTTTTCACATTGATGTAAAGAGATGGTATTTTATACATTGTTTATCTTGCTCTGTATTATGATTTTTGTTAAATTCCATTTACTGACTTGTTTAGCTATATTTTACTGAACAAATATATTTCAGGTTGCTTTATACAGGAAGTGCTTATTTTGATTTTTTTATGTTTATACTGTTGATTTTCAAGTAAAGTAAGTTTAAATGCTTACTGACCGTTATATTTCTTTTTAAATTTTTCTTTTTATTGTATTTTCTATCCATTTTGCTATGAGTTTTTTTCTTCCTGATGTTCATAATACATGATATATAGTAAGGATTTATAGGTTATTCATTACAGACATCTTGTCAAAATTTAGGGCCCATCTTCTCTTTAAATAACATTTAATGGAGAAAGATTATTAATTTTAGTATCCATTTTTCATGGTGTTTCGCATGCTTGTGTAAGATGACATTTCATAAGTATGAAATCTCTTCCTGCCCTCTTCACATTTTATAATTTGCATTCAATTTTTATTCCCCCAATTAAAGTGAGGTAGGGCTTTGCTGCAGCAATGTGTATGGTGTGAAAGTCTTTTCCAACTTTTTTCTAGCTTATCTTTTTGTTACCTTTACCAGTATAACGCTCTCTTGAACAGTAATACCTGACAGGGCAGGTCCCTCCGTGAGTGTCGTGCCTGTTTTTAGTACTCTTCTCTTAAAAACTTGGTTTGTAGAGAATGAAATCCTGATACAATTTTTATTGGAACTACATTAACTCTGTATAAGTATTATAATATTTTTAATTTTATGTTCTCCATTACTTTTGTAAGCTTCGTAGAGAAATCAAATGTCTATTTATTGTTTTCATATTTGTCAGCTTGATACAGTGCTTTGTTGTTTGTTTGGTTTATTTTCTCAAAAAATGTAGTTATCTATATGTATAGCATTCTCTAAAAATAATTATTTTCAAGTATTTCTGTTGTATTCTTTTATTATGGCAGCAGCTAACCCTGACTCAGTACAAGTTTTATCATTTATGAGTATTTTCTTTATATTTTGAAATTTGAGATGTTATCTAAATTTTCTGATAATGTCATCAGAATAATGATTTCTTGAAACTCAACAAGCTACTACTGCTGGGTGGACTTAAGTCAAGAAATTAACTTTCTTATACATCTCTGGTTTTAGTGTACTAATTTAGTAAGATTTCATGATCAGTATTGAGTAAGCTTTAAGCCTTGCCCCAAAATTATTTTCTGAAGTTTTTCTCATTTCTTTTGTTCTTGAGGTTATACTTGCCTAATAAAAACAGAAATTACCAACACAGTTATTTACCTCTTGAATATTTGTAGTTTTTTACTCATAGTATCACTTGGACCTGGCACTTTCATTATGGAAAGATCAGTAGTAATGGATTTTCTTTTTTTTAATTTTCTGGTTTGTGTCTATTTGGTTTTCACTTTTCCAGAATCCATTTTGGTAAGTTGACTGTTGAGGAGTTTAGTCATTTTGTGTAAATCCAAACTTTTATGAAATTGCTCACGATGCTCATTTGTAGTTCAGTGTCAGGAGCATCTCTACTCAGGCCTCTTGGTTTTTTTATTTTTATCATTATTATTGTTGTTGTTGTTGTTCATTTCTAGTATTCGTGCGTATTTTTGCCCAAAATGTAACATTTCAAAATTTATTCTTAATACATACTTTCAAAGAACCAATTTCTAAACTTATCTTTCCATTTATTTGATTGCTGGTAGTTAATTTTGCTTTTTTGATTTTCTTGTACCTGTTTCAAGTATACTTTTAAATCTTTAAAGTCATTGTTGACCTTTAACATTAAAACTAATTTAAAAGCATACTATATCCACATACATTGTATCAGAAATCCCTAAATCAAAGAAATGTAACCCATTTAGGCTCGAGGAATAAAAGACGCTACAGAAATCATCTTCGAGATGTCAAAAGACGAAAGAAAAGATTTCTACAGGACTATAGCGTGGGGGCTGAACCGGCCCTTGTTCGCAGTGTACAGAAGAGTGCTGCGCATGTATGACGACAGGAACCACGTGGGGAAGTATGGAAACTTGTACTGTGCATGTTTTCATGGAACAAAGGGAGTGGTTAAGGAACTGTCCATTTTTAAAGTTAATTCCTGAAGTGGAAGCAGGCAGCTATAAATAATTTTTTAATTTTGTAAGTATTAGATATATGGAGGAACCTCATAATAAGGACTTTTTTAAGAATTAGAATCTGAACTACCTTACTTAGGTTAACTAGATTGAATTGACTATGTCAGGGTTTGCTTTGTAGGTTAAACATTGGGGTGGTTAAAAATCTAGGAAGTGTTAAAAGAATTCCAAATTCATTCTTTGTTTCCTGATTTGGGAATATAGTAATACTAGGATAGTGACTTCATTTGATTTTAAATTGAAACCAGAGTAGAAAATAACTTAGCTAGTAATGGATAGATTTCTGCCAAAGGCAGCTTTCATGGAAAGGTGTTAGGGATGTTAAGTATGATTACTTTGTGGTTTTGCTACTGCCTTTGTCTCTGGGATGTTAGGTGCATAATGGGGCCTCCTCTAGCCTGTCAGCAAGCTGCCAGTGAAGAAGCATTTTATAATGGTGAAAAAAAAGAGTTATTTGGCTCAAGAATGAATGACTTGGCTAACTTCTCAAAAAATGTTCCATAGAGTACAACTGGTTGTAAAATGGACAGCCTTATATAATGTTCAGATAAATATTTTGTTTTTTTTTTTTAAATATATAAAAGGAACATTGCATTGACTGTGTAGAAATAGAGAAATGTGTATATGCTTGGCTAGAAAAAAAATTTTTTTTCTCTTTACCTATCATTTACTGTTATCTCTAAGTCTATTGAGCATTTGTAATTTCAGAGACCTAACTAGATAACATAAGGCAGGTAGCTGTTTGAAATGTTGGATTTTTGTAGAGAAAGTGATAGAGTATATATGTATATTATAGCTAAAAGTAATTATTGGGGTTTTTAAGAATGTAGAATTTATTTTAACTTTTTAAGAACTCCCTTTAAAACACTTTAATAATATTATCTATATGCTGTGTGATTTACTGTTCAGGTCTCTAAAATAAAACTGGTTTGGGATAATGTTTTGAGCAGCATTCTGTATTTAATTGATTTCTTCTCCCCTGTTCTAAATTTCTAGATATACTCCTGAAGAAATTGAGAAGCTCAAGGAGTAAGTTTTCAGTTTTGTTTTAATGACTGCAGTTGTTAGCTTTTTTGGAAGACTGGTATAATTTCATCTGGCTCTTAAAAGCATGAATTTTTGATAGAAGATACATTAGGTATACCTCTAATAGACAAATTAGTTTCCTATTGTTAGTCACCAGGTGCTTGCTGAGACCACTAATAGGTATTCCAAAAGAAATTAAGTGAATATCTTCAGTGGCCTGAACACTAAATTTCGGAAATTTATATGATCAAAGGCTTGCTATAAAACTAAGACGTGGTGAATGTTCCCTGGAATGAAGGGCTGTTACATTTCCAGAAGCGTAATATTGTTTCATTGACCTAAGGCTATAAACATGAAGTGCAGTGTGTACTTTGTGTGTCTGTGTGTATCTGAAGGCAATTGAAAGTGGATCCTATTTATAAGGAACTATTGGACTTTTTTTAAATGTCTAAAGATGCTTGTTAACAATATGCTCAAAAGGAAAAACTTTGGGGCTTGCCTGGGAATTATGTCAGTAGCCTGAGGGGAAATTTGGTCATTTTGAACACATATCCAAGTTACCTATTTTTTCTCTGACCCAGGAAAAGGGCAATTGCTGCCTGGTTTTTTTCACCCACAGACAACTGTGGACCCCACCTAATAAAAGGCCACACTTTCAAACTTTGGCTCTCAAAAGTATTGCTGCCCACAACTTCCAAACCAGTCAAAAGGGAAGAAGAAGAATGAAGAATAAATGGTGAAATTAAAAGGGAGAAACAATTGAACCAAATGCTGATCGGCAGACTCTTGTTCTAGGCTCCGGATAAAGCACGGCAATGACTGGGCAACCATAGGGGCGGCCCTAGGAAGGAGTGCCTCTTCTGTCAAGGACCGCTGCCGCCTGATGAAGGACACCTGCAACACAGGTACCCGGAGTCAGTGCGCGGGCGGGCCTTCCCTGGCACGGAGAGCAGCCTGCCTCTGCAGACCCTGTGTCTCCACTCAGTCAAAGGATCGTGTCCCACTCTGGTTTCCCCTGGCTTAATAGATAAAGCCAACTGAGTGTTATACTTTAAAATACAGTACATTGAATGTTGATAGCAAGGACATAAGTTTAAGTCTAATATGATTGAGTTTTGTATCAATTTAAAACTGTTCTACGAAACCATTCCTTTTTAAGACAGTAGTTTTGATGTAAGGCTATCTAACTGAACAACTACCTGTGTTTATGAAATCTTAAGGTTCAGGTAAATCCTGTCAGGAAGAACCTGTGCATGTTTCAGGGGTTTTTATATATTTTGTGGATCTCAAACTTGAATTGGAGTTTTCCACAAATTTATGGTTATTAGTATTTCCATATTCTGACAGGTCTGTGCATACCACCTAATATTTGTGAGAAACAGTAGTCTGTAGAAGCTCTCTGTCCTTGTCTCTACCCTTTCTGAGCCTTAATTTCCTAAAACAAGGTACAGTAGATACTTCCATAGGTCTCCTGCTCCTGATGTTCCTGAAGGGTCCATAGTACATATTCAGTCTTTTAATTAAGAAAGGTTTTCAAGTTTAGTTCCAGCTTCTAAACAGTGTTTTTCTTTACCCCCTGACCTAACTGAAGTAAAATCAGGGACCTGTCTTCCATTCCCCTCACCATCCTTATTATCAATAAGACAGCGAGAACATGATGTGACTAGCTAGCTTAAGGAAGGGAGCAGAAGCTTCGGATGGCACTCCAGGGGCTCTGCACTGCTGGAGGCAATCTTCAGAGACGTGTTTTAGGTTCTATTTCTATCCTGAAAAAGCCAATAAATTGTAATTCTAGCGAGTACATGTGGTTTCCTACTGAGTGCTGTTGTAAAATAAACTGATCAACAGAACTACTCATACTTTGCATTTGTGCTTGGACATAGAGGGCTGGGTCCTGTAATGACTGAGAAGATAACAGTGTAGTTTGGATGATTGCTTTCTCAGGGAAATGGACAGAAGAAGAAGAAAAGAGACTTGCAGAGGTAGTTCATGAATTAACAAGCACGGAGCCAGGTGACATCGTCACACAGGGTGTATCTTGGGCAGCTGTAGCTGAAAGAGTGGGTACCCGCTCAGAAAAGCAATGCCGTTCTAAATGGCTCAACTACCTGAACTGGAAACAGAGTGGGGGTACTGAATGGACCAAGGAAGATGAAATCAATCTCATCCTAAGGTTTGTTTGTATCCCAAATCTTTGGCAACAAAAGCCTGCTTGGATACTTGATTGACTTTGCTCTTGATTTCCTTGAGTGCCTAATGAAAAGCAGCCTTTTCTGTGAAGAGCCCTGTCTAAGATCATGAGTAGTTTACAATGAGCTCTTTGTTCTTTATGGTTGATGTAGTTAGTGCCAAGCAAAGTACCAAAGGAGGATGCAGAGACTAAGGCAATGGCCCAGAAGTCTTTCCACTGTCCTCCAGAGTGCCTCAGCCCTAGGCTGTGGGAGTAGGGTAGAGTGTGTGCGCGGCAGTCTCCATGCCTCAGTCCTTGGTTACTACACTACAGTTGGCAACAAGGACCGAGTAAGTCACGTGCACCATCAAGTTGATCAGAGTAATCACTTCTGCCTCACAGAAATTCAGCAGATAGCTTTAAGATAAGGGCAGCAAGGGGGTGTGGGTGTGTATGTAAATTTGGTTTTTATTTTGCTTCAACCATAAAAACAAAACAGAATGGGAAAAACTTCAGAACATTCCAGTTATAGTTACATCAAAGTCTTTGTGACAATAAAAGCTAGGAAATAATAAACTTTTAAGACCTGATTAAGTTATATTGTCATGCTGGGTTTTGTTTCATCTTCCATTTTGTTTTTTCTCAACTAAGTCATTTTTATATATTTTATATATATAATTTTATATATGGTGAATTTGATATATATTTTTTATATATGGTGAAGTTTTAGACATATTTAGCTTCTTTATAAATGGAAAAGCTCAGAGCCAAGAAATAACTTATTAAAACCCAAACTATAAAACAGTGCAGCACTGCACAACTAAGCCTGTCCTTGATCTGGTTGTAATCTTTAGCCTGCTCCCTTTCCTTCTTGGTGCTAGATCTGCTACTAGCTGTTTACGGTTGAGCACTGGCTGCACTCTAGTTTTTCTTAGCTCTCAGGCTATTTTGCACTGCCGCAGTCCTTTCTCTTTAATAATGGCACCTCATTGCCTACTGTGCCATTTTCCTTTATTGCTGGTTCTGTCACCTATAGTATGAAAAGGATTTATAAATCAATTTAAGATCTAATAGATTTCTTTTGTAATTTGTAGGATAGCTGAGCTTGATGTAGCTGATGAAAATGACATAAACTGGGATCTTTTAGCTGAGGGATGGAGCAGTGTCCGTTCACCACAATGGCTTCGAAGTAAATGGTGGACCATCAAAAGGCAAATTGCAAACCATAAGGATGTTTCATTTCCTGGTAATGTACTAATTGTTTACAGTATTGCTTCTAAAAAAAATAGTGGTTAGAAACTCTTTGTCTCAAGTAAAGGCCATTATGGCAGATTTTCATTTAAACTGCTCTGTTTCTTTGAGTATGTGTCTTTTCTGCTCTAGAGAAGAATCCATGTGATTTGTAATTCCCAAAGCCTGTAAGGGGGGGGGGCACATTTACATATGTTCATGTTCTTCCACGTAAACTATAAAGAGGAAGTAAATTCCGTTAGCACGAATCTTTCTTAAAAATGAGTTAAGTTTGTTATTCGGAGAAAAATATGGTACTCCGTTTTGTAGAAAATAGGCTCTATGTGTTTCTGCTTTTGTTACTAAATCCAGAGATTTTAAATGGGATTCACTTAAAGACTTACAATTTTGCATTTAGGTACTAACCTAAGTTATAGTCTGCTTTAGGCTATCAGACAAATTTCTCATCTTATGGCACTCCCGACTTTTCCCAAGTTTTCCAAGGAGAATTCAGTGCTGAGGGTCCCAGCTGGAGAGGATTCATGTAGATTACCATGAAGGAGCGAAAGCTGGATATTGTGGTTCACACTTGCAATCTCAGCACTAAGAAAGGAGAGGCAGGCAGGTCACTCCAGACTGAGACACCATTCCCTCACACTCGACAAAAAGAGCACACTCCAGACTGAAAGACCTTGAGTACATACTACTGTTTGGCAGTCAAGTGCAGCCCTTGAGTCATTGGTGGAAAAATGCACACTATTCACTTCAAAGTAAACTTCCTAAATAATTGTACCAGAAGACGTAGGACATAGAAGATACTCTCTTTCCATGCCCTTAACAATGTCTACCCATTTATATTTTGTTATAGTTCTGATGGCAAGAACAGTATTAATTTAGTATTTTTAAAATCTGGACAGCCTCTAAGTCCAGGTTGCTTGAGGGGCTCAGATGTAGGATCACTAGGTCTAACAATTGGAGACCAACCTGGGCAATATAGCAAGACCACTCCCATCTCCAAAAAATTTTTTTAATCCTTTTTTAATGTTGTGATGGATGTTATAATATTATCTTAACAGTTCTCACGTACAGTATACAACTATTTACTCCAAATACTTTCCCTCCTTACCCTCCTCCCACCCTACTTCCCTTGTTGCTTAGATGGTGGTCTGTCGGAGAGTCAATGTTCTTTTTGTCTACCCATCTCCCTTCAGTCTTAATAAAAGGTCTTAAACAGTTACATGAGAACCAAAAAAACAACCCAGTGCTTTTGGAGAATAAATCAGGATCTGGAGTTCCAAACAGTAATTGCAATTCCAGTGTACAGCATGTTCAGATCAGAGTCGCCCGCTTGGAAGATAATACAGCCATCTCTCCAAGCCCCATGGCAGCGGTGCAGATTCCAGTCCAGATCACCCACGTCTGTAAGTGTTGGCACCTCAAGACTCCTTGCCATTGGGCCTTAGGATCTAGTTAATGGCTCCAGTGCCTTATAGTCTTCTAGAGTGTTGATGGAAATTGAATTGGGAGATCTAAGCCATTTTATGTTTACCTACGTTAACATTTGCACAAGAATGAATGTGTGACAGGAAGAACTTCAGCCGCCTAGCAACTACAAGCATTTCTAAATCATCTCTAGATTTTATAATTAAGGATAAGGATTTTATAGAAATTAATAAAATAGTAAATCACTGATTAGTAGAAAACATTTTTCTAAAACGTTAGCAAGCAGAGAGATAGAATTCAATGTGATATGCCATTTATAATTTATCCAGAATATAAACAATATAGGGGTGTATCTGAGGTAGTGTATTTTAAAAAACGGGATCTATATAAAGGTTGGGGAAAAAAAATTAAGGTAGTAAAGGGACAGTTTGATGCAGGAAAATGTTATCTTTGCCTGTCAGTTTTGTGCTTAGAAGATTTCAGGAACCCAGCAATATAGAGAGGAAAGACTTTTTACTTTAGCTCCAAGTATACCTTCCTCCTCCCTTTCTGACATTTCTTTGATTGTAGTGACAAATGAGTTCCAGTTCTTGGAATCATCTTTATTTACCATACACCCCCCCCTTTTTTTGGTGGTGGTGGTGGTCCTACATGATGCTGTTTGCCTATGAAAAGGTTATTATCCACAAGTCTACTCTTGGTGTTCACCCGAGCATTTTATTATTGCATTTGAGTAAGTTTTTGCGGGTTACCCTGATTACATGCTGTGTTTCTTGACTTCATCTATAAGATGCTAATAGTGTTTTCTGTCATTAGTACAAATATAAATACATGCACACATATCCAAATGTACCCTCTTGGTGCCCTTGTTTAGAAACAACAGGCACGTATTGATACTTTGACCATATGTGTCTATATATGCATTGACTATCAAAGTTACCTTTGAGAGGGGCTGCACTTGCCTTGCATGGGTGGAGCCCTGCGTTTGATCACCAGCACCACAAACAAAGCTACTTTAGAAACATTTAAACTAATTATATTACTTGCCTTACTCATTATTTGGCCCTCCATGTTTTTTATAGTTGAAGTGAGAGAAGTTTCTAGTCTAAATAAATATGAGATGTTATTGACTAATAAATTGTCCAGGAGAGTGTTAGCCACCATTAGAATGACAATATCTATTAATAATACAGCAAATATTTTATAAATAGAACTTTAATTCTCATATCATCTCTTTTTAATAATTTTTAATAGTATTACTTCCAGCAAGATATGTGAGTATAGTTAAGAGTTCTGTAACCCATCCCTTATTGTTAGCATTCTGACTCCAGTCTCTTAATTTTGCTCATTAGACGCCCTCAGATATGGACTTCTGAAAAAATACTATCATAAATTCATTTGGTTTTAAAATTACTTTTACTCATAACAACCGTATAGAGGTAGGACAGATAAAATCTAAATGTTAAATTTGGACTAAATTACTTTTCAGTGTCCGTGGAAGAAGCAGTGTTATTAGAACTAATATCTTATGTTACGAGAAGGCCAGTCCACATCTATAGTGCTTACTAAAAATTTCCAGAAAATGTTACTCTAAGTTTCTTTTTCTCTTTTCACATTAGCCTTGCTTCCTAACATTTGCAGCTCTGTCTGATATACACCAAGAGTTAACAGCAAACCTCTTGTACGGTTTCAATAGTATCTTTGGCTTTATGAGGCTTATGGTGTTTCTATTGCTTTCTGGAAAGTATGAAGGCATACATATTTAAAATATATAGTAGGCATGACTGTTTTAGTAAAGCTGGCAGGCAGTGGGCTAAAGTTAGCTATTGTGTGTGTCTGATCTTTGTGCCATCCCAGATAAGTTCATCATGTAACTTGAGGTTTACAGTCAAATTATTCATTATGAGATTTCCCTCATGACAGCTGAATCCATTGGAGAAACTTCACAAAGCATTTTATTATTGTCCTTGTTCTTACTACAGCTTCAACAGACTCCCCTGCTGCTTCTGTTGACTCAGAAACAATAACACTAAACAGTGGAACACTACAAACATTTGAGATTCTTCCAGTGAGTAATACTTGAGATAATAGTTATTGGCTGTTCTTATGCAAAACAAAGATCAGGTATCTTTAATAGAACTGTTATTATGAAATTAGAATTCTGAGGCTAGATGGATAGTCTAGACATAAATGAGATGTCCCCCTTGTGTCATTGTCATGCTGTTTCGTCTCCATGTGAACATAAACCAATGCTTTTTTTACATCCCAAAGTGACAGTAGTTTAACTTTGTGCTGACTCTTAGGTCAGACTGATTATTGAGAGAGCTGGTGGAACCTTCAAGAGCTGTTGGTAGCGCTGAGTATGTTGAGTAAGCAGTTAACACTAGTCACTGCATACAAAATTTCTAGTTCCTGGTTAGTTAATAAAACCTTGTTATTTGTAAAAATGTGAAACAGTTTATCAGGATCTGGGAAGATGGCTGTGTAAGCATAAGGACCTTAGATGCCCAACACTGATGTAAAAAAAACTTGGGCATGGCAGCACATACATACCTGTAATTCCACCATTTCTGGATTTAATGGCCAGCCAGTCAGTCTAGCCATGTCAGGGAGCTCCATTTCAGTAAGAGAGACTGTCTTAAAAAGTGAGTTGGAGAGAGACTGAGGAAAACACCTATGGCCTCTGGCCTACATATGCATTTGCACATGTGTGCACACTACACACTTGCTATCAAATGATCAAATCTAAGAAAGAGAAAGGAAAGTATCTGTGGACATAAGAACTCATAACAAGAATGCTCAATTTCCAGTTGTGGGTTAGCAATGTGATTACCATGCTGGGCAGGAGCAGAAGCTGTAGCTTCAGTCAGCCATACAATCACTGATAAACAAGCACTCATCCATAGTGTACCAGCTTGATCTTCAGTGAGTCTGGGTCTTAAAAATACACTTTTGGCTTAACAATGGATTTATCTACATGTAGCTCCATAAGTGAAAGAAAATCTCTTGTGGTTCTCACTTATTTGAGATTCTCCAAATAAACATCTGGATATGCTTGAAGTAAATTTTGGTTGCCTCTAGCTGGGGGGTGGGGGGGATGGGGGACAGGTCATAATTTAAGTGTACAAGTTTCTTTTAGGGGCAATGAAAAAAGCCCCAGTTCATGTCTTCCTTCTTAAAAGCAAGCCTAGAGTTAGTTCCCTCTATTTTATTAAGAAAATGTAAACACTTCATGTTGCTTCAAGATGTATTTTAAAGAATTAGATATTAATACAATAATTTAGTCAATAACTTTTGCTAGCTCCCTGGAAGATCACCAGAGTATATCTATGCATTCTTTTTCCATCTCTGACTTAAAGTGATCTCACAGTGGGAATGTACAGTATATGTAACAGTGATAGAAACAGAGCTTATTTATTTTTACTTGGGGGAAGGAGTTAAAAGGGAAAAATATACACGTGTATTGGGTGTTGTGCTAAGGGGTTTTACTTAGGAGGTTATACAAAATGTTTTAAGAGTCTATCTAGGGTTGGAGAAATTGCTCAGCAGTATGAGCCCTAGCTGTTCTTCCAAAGGACCCGAGCTCTGTTCCCAGCACCTACATGATAGCTCACCACCATCTGTAATTTCAGTTCCGGGATAAAATTTAACACCCTTTTCTTTCCATGGTGAGCACCAGGAATGTATTTGGCGCACAAACAGCAGGCAAAACACTCATACATGTAATTTTCTTAAAATATATAGACTTTTTTTTTTTTTTGGTTTTTCGAGACAGGGTTTCTCTGTGTAGCCTTGGCTGTCCTGGAACTCACTTTGTAGACCAGGCTGGCCTCGAACTCAGAAATCCTCCTGCCTCTGCCTCCCAAGTGCTGGGATTAATACAGACTTAATGTATATGCGTATATACAGTATTCCTTGCTATCTGTAGTAAATACTTATATCATTTAGAAAAATTGTTTTTCACTTTTCGAGAGAGCAAAGAAAAACTTAATTTCCCAGTGGGTTAGACACTTTAGCAATTTCTATGAATACTAGCCCTTTCCATGAGACATAAGATATTATCTCCTTGTTAGCAATAAAACAGACCTATATTCAGGGATCCAAGACACAGGAAAGATTTTAGCCAAGACAATATTAAACTGAAAAATAGATTATCTAGCTTACCCACTACCTAATGTATAAAAATACTCTATAGTCTATTAGGATAAATAACCCAGACTCATCATAAAGACACTTATGTTTTTCTAGTTAACCATCTTTTCAAGTAGCATCTTCATTTTCCTGAATTGCGTATTTTCTAACATTATAAAAACATTCAAGTAAATAAGCACTGCTAATATAACTTTTCAGAAAGTTAAGCTATTATTAACGCATCTTGTTATGGGGGCAGAGGGCACATGCCTTAATGGTGATGGAGGTCAAAGGATAACTTGCAAGAGTCTTTGTGGATCCTTTGTGGATCCTGGGGATCAAACTCCAGTTTGGTGGCAAATGCCTTAGCCCACTAAGACATCTTGCTCATCTTAAGACTTGTTTTGGTTTGGTTTTGTTTTTTTTAAACTACAGCAAAAAGTTTAAAGAGGTGATTGAATATTGAGTTCCTGCATTGCCCACAGTGGCTCCTGAATCTACTGTATTGATACTTACTTGAAACCAGAACATAGAAATGCATGGAAGCAAAAGGCATAGTAAATCCTTTATTCATTATGTCTCAGAAGGTTGGAGACAGTTTACATAATAAAGAATATTCACTTTATCATTTATACCTTCATGATTGGCAAGTGCAGTTACTAGCTACTAAATTCGAGACAGTCTTGTTAAATGTAGATGTAGAGTTAATCTATAGGCTTTTGTACCTGTGCTGAATCTCTTTTTCTTCTTTAGTCTTTCCATTTACAGCCCACTGGTACTCCAGGCACCTACCTTCTTCAGACAAGCTCAAGTCAAGGCCTCCCCCTAACCCTGACCACAAGCCCCACAGTAACCCTGGCAGCTGCTGCTCCTGCTTCTCCTGAACAGATCATTGTTCATGCTTTATCCGTATGTTATATCATTTTTTGAGTGCCTTATTGCTTGATGTTTGATAAAAACGTAAAGTAGTTTGGGTATCAGAGTATTTCATACTACTTGTCCTTGGTGCAGTACTTTGCATGCAGTTCTTCTCTGGGAACACCTGAAATCTCCACTGTTTCTTTAAAAAAGAGTGATACCCAGTCAAGTAGGAAATGTACAAGAGGAAGGGACTCGAAGGGGTCATAAACACAGGTAGAAAAGTGATGAAGTAGCTGCAGAGGTGAAAGGTACGGGAAAGGGAGACGGTCAGTTCTTCGTCATTTTGTCATTGATAGTTTCCTTTAATGTGTTACAGCCAGAACATTTGTTGAACACAAGCGATAATGTCACAGTACAGTGTCACACACCAAGAGTCATCATTCAAACTGTTGCTACAGAGGACATCACTTCTTCTCTATCCCAAGCAGAACTGACAGTTGATAGTGATCTTCATTCGTCTGATTTTCCTGAGCCGCCAGATGCACTAGAAGCAGACACTTTCCCAGACGAAATTCCTCGGCCTAACATGACTATACAACCATCATTTAATAATGCTCATGTGTCTAAATTCAGCGACCAAAATAGCACAGAGCTGATGAATAGTGTCATGGTCAGAACAGAGGAAGAAGTTGTCGACACTGACCTTAAGCAGGAAGAGCCGCCTTCTGACTTAGCTAGTGCTTATGTTACTGAGGTAAGCTGTGTAGAAGAGTGTAGCTTGTTTTACCTTGGGTTTCACGGGTACTTTAAAGGAGAGATATTCTGTAGTACAGTGATTCTCAACCTTCTCAACACCAAGACCCTTTAATTCAGTTCCTCATGTTATAGTGATGCCCATACATAAAATTATTTGCTACTGTTATGAATTGGAATGTAAATATCTGATAAGCAACCCCCAAAGGAGTTGAGAACAGATGCTCTAGTACCTTCCTTTTTTCTTTCAATTCAGAGTTTAAACTCAAAAGGTCTTAAGTGAATGAGTTCTTGTTGCTGGCAGAAATGAGCAGGCAGAGACACCTGGGCATAGTTCCTTGCTGAAGTGTCCCCTCTCCACAGGCAACAAATTGAGAGGCATGTGTTGGCATCGACTCCTGGATCACCTTTGGGTAGTATGAGTAACAGATTTTAGGAATTGCATATATCCCACAGTGCAACATAATTCTTTTCTCTAAGGTTTTAACCTTATGTTCTAATTTTAAGATGGAATATATTTGAGAGCTGAGTACTACCAAACATGGACTTACTTGGGGAATGTAAATCAGTTTCTCTCTCTCTCTTTTTTTTTTGTTTTCTCTTTTAAAACATTATGTAGGATTTAGAGTCTCCCACCATAGTACACCAAGTTCATCAGACAATTGATGATGAAACAATACTTATCGTTCCTTCACCACATGGCTTTATCCAGGCATCTGATGTTATAGATACTGAATCTGTCTTGCCTTTGACAACACTAACAGGTACTCTACTAAGACTTAATCATGAGCCTGATAAATAGTGGGGAGGGAGGGGGGAAATCAGGCAGTTGTTTTATGCAGCCATGCTAATTTCCTCTTGATCTATCAAAGTGTTCTCTTGTTGGCTAAATCCTACACTTTGGTTAGATATTAGACTTAATGGAGACTCAGTAACATACATTTAATACTAACTTTATTTAAATTTAACTCATTACAGATCCCATATTCCAACATCATCAGGAAGAATCAAATATAATTGGATCATCTTTGGGCAGTCCTGTTTCTGAAGACTCAAAGGATGTTGAGGACTTAGTAAACTGTCACTAGATTATTGGAAACAGGTACTTCAAAAAGCCACATTGTGACTACATTGTCTCCAAAGAAAGGAGCCATCCCAAGAGTTTTGGTTTGTCATTCCTCTGGCTTGTTCGAAGCTGCCATGCTTAAGCCATGCACATTGTTGCTGCTGTTTCTTTTTACCTCCTTTTAAGTAGATCATCTGAGGTCCAATTTTATAACAGTGTGTTATGATGGAGGGTAGGAAGTGTGACTGCCCAGACTTGTTCAGTTCTGTGTCAAGAGGGAGTTGCAGTCACTGCAGCTACTTACACCACCAAAGCTTAACTGCTACGGTTTAAACATAAGCAGGAACGCTCACCTCTGCACTCAGACACCAAGGCCTGTCCAGACTCAGGCTGCTCTGGTTGTAATCCAGGTTATATCATCAACATGGTCCAGCTTCCGTTAGCACTGACTTTCAGAAAGACTAACTTAGGAGTTTATGACATGACCAGCATCCAAATAGGAGATGATGGGAGGTGGTTGTGATGGTTAACCCATTGCTGGCAGTGGGAGCGTGAGGTAGGGTAAAAAGCAAAGCATTACAGAGTCAAGAAACTTCACTACAGGTCTTCGGTTTTTAACTTCTAAAGGGAATGTGGTCAAAGTGGTAACGAAACAGTTATCAACCCTCATCAGAAACCAGTCATTAGTTTACAGTTAGCACTTTGAAGTGAAATTAAATGAGGGGAAAGGTAATATTGCCTGTTTCTGATAACCATGACTTTTTTTTATTACATGTTTTACTATATAAATTGCCCAGAAGATAGTTGAGGGGTATTAGAGTATGCTGTTCACTTAGTGCATTACCTGGTGGGGGTACAGTATAGCTTCTCCCTCAGGCACTTTTAAAAAACAAAGTTTGCTTCTGTATCGAAAGAAAACAAATCAAGAGTCATTCCTAAGGTAAAGCCAAAACTAGCCTGTAGGGCTTTAATGATCCTTATAGAAAAGTCCAAAAAAAAAAGGAAACTTGTATAAATTATTTTATTTATTATGGTAATTAGATCTTCACAATCAAATTTGTCTTTTCACCATCTGTTTATTAATGTGAAACTGTAGTAATAAGCAAAAGTTGGTTGCCTAGGGAACAATAATTGTATATTCAGTTTAACAGAAATAAAAGAGTATTTGTCTTAAAGTGCAAGATTTTGAGCCATGCAATTAAATTGTTAAAAAAAAAAAAAAAAGTTCAAAAGTGAAAATTCTTTGCTGTTTGAGGGCTGGAATGCTTCAGCTTTTTAAATGAAAGCAGAGATCTATGATACAGCTCCCTTGCACAAGGGGATTCAGATTCACAATTAACATGAAAAAAATCATGTACCAGACTTCTGTAGACAATTTTTCAGCATACTTTTGCAGCAGTTAAATTCACAAAGATTTCCAAGAGTCCTGTAAGTATTTCATCTCTGCAGCCTCACCTTCCCACGTCATGGAAGTACAAGTTCGCACATATACATAACATGATGATAGAAAATAAGATATAGTAAATTAGATTTCTAAATTTCGGTTCTAAGTCTCCTTGTCGATACCAGTAGATCTAAAAGAAGAATCAAATAAAAATTTAAGTAATGACCAACTGTTACAGTGTTAAATACAATTAATGCTTTTATATGAACAGTGTTAGAATTTATTGTCCTGAGATAGTCTTCAGATTAATTCTATATGATTCAAGTAGTGCTAACAAGTGTCTCCATGGCCCAAGATCATATGTATTCCTGTTTTTGTTATTTATTGGATTCTAATGTCAAAGTAGTATACTAATCAAGCTAGATGAGAATATGTATCTGGATACATTTTTAGTATGTTTTAATTACTAGAATGGAGGGCACTAATTACTCATATTAGGTATATAAGAGGGCTTACATAAGTAAATACATAATTTAACTATCTCAACCTTGGTTACTCAGGGCTGTAGGACATAGGAGACAAGAAAACTTCAAAGATTCGATGTATGACTAGTTCTTTTAAACCGATGTAGGTTTGAAACAATTTGAGGATTTTTTTTTTTTTGAAAAAAAAAAAGCTTTTGCTTTTTTAAAAAAATGGTGTTAAAGGTCAAACCCTCTGCATATTAGATCATCTCTCCCACTGAGCAACAGCCCCATACCAAAGTTTACTGTATCAAAAAGTGAAAGGCAAACCCAACAGTTAACCTAAATAACACAGAAGAAACAACCACCAACCTCTGGGGCGGGGGTTGGTTTTGGTACAAATGTCTATATTCTGGGAAGATCACAAATCAAAGTGGACCTATGTATAAATTATTGGAAGCAAATTTGGGGGGATTAAAGGAGAGATGTCCTATTCTATAGACCCAGGGACTAGCAATCTTGTCTAAGCACTACCACGTAAGTGCTTACAAGCATTTAAATTCTATATAGTACTCACAAGTATGCAGGCAGTAATACTACTCAAAGAGATGCAGACGGCAAAAAATATATTCAGTGGTTTGGGAGGTAGTTGAGGGAACACAAAAGCACTGATCAGTGTTACCTGTATGGAGAGAAATATGCAAAGCCTTGAGTGTTATGCCAAGGTGTGGTTAGACTGAGGCAAGGCAAGGTAATAAAACAAGTCTTGAAACAACCAACCAACATTAACAATAAATCCCATTCCCAAGGTTAATCTGATTATTTTGGTATTATAAATATTCCTGCCAAGTGAACAGTACTCATTTCAGCAGAACATACACTAAAATTGGAACAATAGAGAGATTAGGGTGGCCCCAGCACAAGGATGACATGCAAACTCATAAAGCATTCCTTTTTATCAAAACTACCCCCAAAATGGGGTGGCACACACACACTCAGGTATAAACTGTTAATATCTATTTGTTTTCAATATTGCCAAGATTGGAAAATTAAAATAACAGAATTAGAAGAGAAACAACAACTGAATAAGTGCAAAGCTGGCTTGGCTTAGTTTTATGGACAATAGGTGTCTGGTCCTCATTTTGTTTCTACCTTAAAAAGCAATGGACAAACTAAGGTTTGTTCTCTTTACAAACTTAATCCTTGTTTATCAGACTTTAGAAACTAGCTTTTTAGTCTGATAGACCTATATAGAATGTGTATCACATGTATTCTAATGTGCTATACAGAATTTAAAAATTTCCTGGCCAGAGTAAGTTTAAGGCATTAAAAGAAATGGGAGAGGTGATGATCACTGATAGAGGAATTGGTTATTGTCGCTATCGCTTTTACAGATTTACTAAGCAGGTGACAATGGCAAACTCGGTTGACTGATTTACTCTTTACTATGACTACTATATTCTACAAACTTGTACCCATCTCTAAAAGTCTTTTGTTTGGGGAGAATTGATACTAAAAGTTCTCAAAACTTGCCAAGAGAACAAATGTGGCAAAACAAAACAAAGATACTTACTAGAATCAACAAGGTGGTTAAGCTGCCAACGACTAAATTGATGATTCGGTCCTGAAAGAGACAAGAGTTTGTAAGTCAGATGACTTGTATTTGGTTGCTGCCAGAACAGAAGCTGGAATCAATCGTACAGAATGAAAAGACCAAGAGTTGGCCCACCATCTTCCAAACAAAAAAGCTGTGGTGATACGAATATGGAAATGGTTCTGGGAAATGAGGCAACTGAGGAGAGCATGCGGCGTTAGGGATGCCTAACGTGAGGAGTAATGGGGCTGATGCCCAGACTGAGAGATATGAATCTCTGTAAGCGGCGCAGGAAATGGCCCTGTCTACCTAAACATACTTGGTGCTGTTAGAAAGGACCAGAGTGCCGTACTAGAGGGAGACAAAGGCTATGTAGTCCAGTGATTTCCTTCCCCAACCCACTAAGACTCCAGTAATTATTATTTACTATTGTAATTATTATTATAGTAACAATTATTTGACCCAAGAGTTTTCTTATAATTTTCATCCCTAATCCTGCCAATTCTATAAAAAAAATATCTAAAGTGGGGATAACCTATGTGAGCTCAGTGTGGTTTTAAAGTACCCGACAAAAATTAGAACAAATTCTGAAACCAAGCTTAACTATGTTACAAAGTAATAAGGTTGGTAAGTTATAAGATTATAGAACAGGGGCAAGAGTTGCCGCTCAGTAATACAGCACTTCCCTGGCGTGTACAGGACCAGACCCTAGGTTTGACTTCTCAACACCCACATCCTCATGGGGGAAATATTATATATACAACAAAGTTGGGATTTAAGACTTGATTAGAAAACCACCAAGGCCACCAAGAACAACTTATTTGTGAAAAGGCAATGCTGAAATGAATTCATATTTATGGAGCTACTTCATATTTAGGGAATTTCCATATTCATACTGGAATTCATATTTAGGGGCTACTGGTCTTCTAGCCAAGGCCTTGTGCATGATGCTAGGCAGACTCCATACCACTCTGGCTCTTGAAAGGTTGTTTTATTTCTACAGAAAGAGCATATGGAAAAAGCAACACACTAAAACTTTTCTTTCAAGTTCTGTACTTTTGAAAAACAGAAAGTGGCAGACAAAGCTGAGAGTGTATTAAGTTTGGGGTATGCCTGGTCTATGCGAGGACATACCCTAACTTCACTAAGAACTCAACAGATCTTAACAACACAACCCACCAAAATTAAGACAGTTTCTTAGTACAGAGACCTGGGACCAATTTATGAGTCACTTAACTTCCTTCCACACATGACTAATGTATATGTGTTTATAAGGATAAAACCTGTGCAAGTCTGTGAAACCTTCAATTGTATTCTGAGAATATCTGCTCTCAAGAGATTTGCAGAAATTTACTATGGGTCTTCATATTCTAACAGCTCTGTAACTAACAGGTATATAAGAACCAAAGTAAATCGTAGTTTCCAAATGTTACAGCACCTTGTCCACCAAAATAAAGAGGAGAGAGAGAAAAAAAATCAAAACTGATGGTGAGCCAGCTAACCAGACAACATGTCTTCTAAAACTAGGGATGAGGGGAATAGGGAGATAGCTTGCTTGGTAAAGTGCCTTCCGCACAAGCCAGGGGACCTGAGTCCGGGCTCATCCCCAGCAATCACCTCAAAAGCTGAACATGAGGCCTGGAGAGTTGGGCCCAAGTTTAGTTTCCAGCACGTTCTCAAGCAGTTCACACTTGTAACTCTAGCTCCAGGGGATCTGACATCCTCTCCTGGCCTCTGGTCATACACAGCATACACACACACACACACAGTTTTGTTGGTTTTTGTTTTGTTTTGCTAGGCATAGCAATGTGCATCTGTAAGTCCTCCCCTAGAGTTAGATGACGTATAGAGACAAATGGGTCTGTAGTGCTCATTGGCCAATCAGAGTAGCTGAGTTAAGAGACATAATCTCAAAAAATAGATGGAGAATGATGAGAGAAATCATGGAACATCAACCCCCTGGCTTCCAATGTGTGCGTGTGTACGTACATACATACAAACATACATGGATAAAATTGCAGTATGATCTGCATATGGAAAAAAAGGCTCAGGAAAATCAAAGTGCCTAAGGTCTATTGTTCTAAGTTAAAGAAACAAGATTGTCAGGCCTACTCCCCCATACAAAGCTTCACATTCCTTGCTAGACAGCATATCCTAAAAGCCACTACTGTAGTCAGCTGACAGATGGCACCTCACAAAGCCTATTAGCATGTCCTGTTAAGCCTATTATGGTAGCATAACTGCTGTGATCATGTAATAAAAATGCACCTAAATAGATATTCCCCTGCCTGCCTTCTAGATGGTCACTCGACAGAATTTCCTGGATCAACAGTTGCGCTGCTAAAAGGCAGCAGTTCTCTCTGTTGTTCCTGAGGGCAGCTGTTTATAAAGATGTGGCAGAAAAGCTTAACAGTGTTTGCTTCCTCCCAGCCAGTGCCTTGCCCTCAGCTCCCCTGCTCTTGAGTACCATAAATCCAGGTTAGAAGATCCACAGAGTTCTTTTAGAGATTTCTTCTAATGCTGCATCCAGGCTGGTTACTCCAATATGGTGTATGTATGAGCCATTAGCCTCACCTAAGAGCCTGTTTAATGCAAAAATCAAGCCTCTCTATTTTTTAAGATATGCTGAGTCAAAATACTTTTAAAAAGATCTGGTATGAGTCTTGAGCAAACCACTTTGATAGTTCAGAGCTTTGGGTAGAAATCCTTTGTCTGGGACAAAGATTATATCCCAGGGTTCAGCAAGCTCTTCGAGCCAATCTCCAAATCAAAGAACCGAGGACTAGTTAAGATGTCAAAGGTCATTTAAGGCAAAAATGTGCTCCAAACTGAACTAAATAGTACATGGAGACAAATGATGGATTTAAACTTTGTCATTTGTAAGATAAACTGAAACTCAAGTTTTTCTATCTGCAGCTAGTGTTATTTTTCCCAGAAACTATGCCACACCCTCCAAGGTTTGGGGGTTTCTTTGTTCTGGTTCTTAGATTACTCTGTCACTGTGTGACCAAGTGGATCCTTTAACCCCATTTTGTTAGATAGAGTAAAATGAACTGAATGATGGTTTCAATAATTTACAACTCTGAATTTGCTCCAGACTACACTTGGGGTCAGATAGGACTAGTCACCTTGTAACTTAAAAAGTCCCCAATCTTGCCTGGCCAGTCATTATTCAGCACAGTTAGAAGGGTACACATCGACTCAAACTCAGGTAGCGAAGGCGTTCACAGGATACTGACAGTACCATCCAGGAGCCAGCAGCCATCACCCACTCTTGGGAAACAGTCTGTTGCTAGCTAGAGAGTTTAGAACACTCACAAGCAAAATGTTCAGTCTTCCATTTCCACAGCAACTTATGTTGTCCCTATCCTGAAAGTAGATTGTGTGTGAAACAAAAAACCATGTAACAATAAAAAGATGAAGGCGAAACTCTAAAGGAGTTTTGAGAACACTTAAAAAGTAGGAAGAGGTAAGAGAATTTATGGGTGAAATTGCCTATGAAATAATTTCTGACTTAAATTCATGTCTGTTCTTCAATGACGCTTTGCTTTCCATGGCTTCAAGTTACCTGTGGGTCAGAAATCCAAAAGAGAAATTCTAAAATTAAACAATGTATCTGCTTTAAACTGTATATTATTCTGAGTAGCATAATATAATCATGTCTACCTCCATCCTGCCTAAGATCTAAACAACCCTTTTCAAGGTCCTGACACTACACAGTACCCATGCTCTTTGGTGTAGCCAACCCAGCTGTCAGATTTCAGTTACAGAATTTAGTTCAGTGATACTTGTACTTAACAGAGTGAGCTGTCAATTAAGATAAGGCACTGAGTGCTGCCTTTACATAAGATGGTCGAACTTCTCAAGTTGGCGAGGGGGGAGTTGCTGGGGTTAATAACATCTACTGTACAAACACATCTCTGTGAAGTTCTGCAAAAGGGAATGTTCGTGCTCATTTTACTGTTGCTCCTCAAAAAGGAAGATACAGCCACAGTGTATGGTTAGTACTTAGCTAAGAGAAAAGGACATTTTACTGTACATAAAACTGGGTATCTCTTGAAGACAGACACTTCTGAGATATGTGGCAGTTCTCAATCATCAAAGTTCGTAAGCTGTATCATCAAATGAGGCAAACTTCTGGCTCTAGGCAGAATTTGTTACTTGACATTGCATATAAAAATGCAGTTTTTCATACACAATCACTTCTCATTCTGGGCCATAAAATAAGCTAAAGATATGATAGGTACATTCGAAAAACAGTGAACTGTGAATTGGGAGGTGAGATGGTTGAGAAGCTGCTCCCAATTTAACTATCCCTCATCTGTAGCTAAACTTAACATCTCTTCAACTTCAAACCCTTTCTGGATATCATCCCTCAGGAGAGAGATTCCCACTTCAAGAACCCCAAAGATCACCCATTTTAGACTTACTTACATCAAAGTAAGACACACTACCTGTGTGTTGTCTGTCAGAAGGCTGGCAGTTAAGACTCTCCTTCAGCATTGCACACTATTGGTATCTAGGGAATTAAACCACAAGTAGCAAACAGCATTTCCTTAAAGCCTCTCACCAGTAGAGGGAGCTCATATCCAACTTGGGACCTGACTTGTACAGGGCCAACAGTGGCCACTATGCTGGAGGGATAGCCACATAGCAGAACAGTGCCATCTGTGACTTGGTCCTGCCCAACATTCTCTCAAGTACTTCATGAAACAGCAGTTCAGGCATCTCTTGATGATGAAGAGACACTTCCAACGTGGCAATTCCAAACCTCCCCAAAACAGCTCACGCTCCTGTGCCCTAATCCTAGACTTTGCCAGGCTGGACATTTTGTTTTCCAAGCCAGCTTAAGACACTTTTCAGTCATACCAACTTCACTTCATCTCAACTAAGTGCTATGCCAAATTCTTCTTTCCTAGTCTTTCACCTTCTCTCCTCCTGTTCCCAAAACTGGACCACATTCATTAGCCAAAGCTAATGACCAAAGCTCTGGACCAAAACTGGACCAAAGCTCTGACTTGCAGACCTCCCTTGCAGACTAACTGTGGGGTTAGCAACTTCAGAAACGCACAGAAGACTCCCTAGAGGAAGCATCTTGGGAAATCTGGCTCTGAGCCACGTGGTCTAAAAACCCCCCAACAGCCACTGGGGACTGACACTAAGCCTAGCTCTGGATAATTCTGAATATCTTAAAATTATTCATCTCTTCCTCTACATGTCAATGCTGGGCGTGGTGAGGTCAAAGATGCTTCTATTTTCAGACTTTGAGCCACTTCATATAATAGAAGCCCAGGGCAATGGTATACTAAGTTTGTACCATGGCGTATGTCCTCATCCTCCCAGGAGAGCACCTTTTCCTATCAAGCCATGAACCCATGTAGGCCGCCAATGTTCACAGTGACTTCATTATATCTTACCGTATTCCTCTGCCAACAATACCCAGAATTATCAAGACGTAAAAGGAAGAAACGAGGCTTGCTACCTATTCCTGTTTTCTAGTCTTAGCTAGTCCCTCGCTATGTTTCACTGGTCTTGTGAGTTGACTGCTTCTGACCTCTCCAGAAAGTGGCTGGGAACGCTCTCTCTCCTTGGGTTCTCAGTCCTATTCTCGAACCCATTATTATATCCTTAGCCACCCCCACAAAACAAATGCTGAGCAGCAAGAAAGGAGTGCCCAGTCTCCATTCCATCCTAAGGAGGATCTCAAAGTAGCCTGCATTGCTGTCCCTCCTGTACCCAAGCCTTTCCTCAGTCCGTCATCCCTATTTGCACTACAGGTCACTGGTTCTCAATGAGGAATACCACTAGCCATAAAATCTCAAGTGCCTCCAACATCAGAAGAATTCCTTCTACCATGCTTCCTACTCAGACTTTAAGCTTTCACTTTATGCTCTATTGACTGAGAATAGTAAACAGTAGATGAAGAGTGACCAGGACACCGATGGGGGCAACGAGGAATCACTGCAGTATGAAAGTTGAGAAGCCATTTTTAAGGAAAAGCAAGGAAATATACAAGAATCTAGAGACAGGTGTTGCCAATAAATCTATGCAGCATTGGCCAAAAATGAAACAGAAATGAGCTTGAAAGGCTGTACTTCACCTTATACAGTGACATCCTCCAAATTTAATATGGAAATAATCCCCAGGGCTAACTTAAGAGGTCCTCTTTGGAGCCAGGCATGGTGGCTGTGGTGGTCTGAGTAGGTTTGGCCCCATAGATTCACATGTTTGGATGCCTGGCCCATGGGGAGTGGCACTACTATGAGGTGTGGCCTTGTTGAAGGAGGTGTGGCTTTGTTGGAGGAAGTGTGTCACTGTGGGGCGGGACTGTGAGGTCTCCTATGCTCAAGCTCTGCCCAGCATGGAATTGCGGTCTCCTCCTTGCTACCTATGAATCAAGATGTGAAACTCTCAACTCCTCCAGCACCATGTCTGCCTACATGATGCCAGGCTTCCCATCAATATGATAATGGACTGAATCTAGGAAACTGGAAGCCAACCCCAATTAAATGGTTTCCTTTACAATAGTTGCCTTGGTCATGGTGTCTCTTCACAGCCATAAAACCCTAACCAAGACAGTGGCACATGCCTTTAATCCCACCACTTAGAAGGCAGTGGCTGGTGTCTCTCTGAATCCATGGACAACCTGCTCTACAGAGTGAGTTCCAGGACAACCAGGGCTATGAATAAAAACCTTGTCTAGAAAAAAAATAGAGAGAGAGGAAGGGAGCATCTTTGGGAAGTGATTAATACACAAAGGTGGGGGGTGCCCTCTTGCATGGGATCAGCACCTCCCAAAGCCTTCTCTTGTCATTCCATTCTGCTATATTGAGAACACAGCATCACTGCCCCCCAGGGGACAGCAGCAAGTCACCATCTTGAAAGCAGCCCCCACCGGATACTAATCCTGCTAATACCTTGGTCTTGGACTTCCCAAGCTCTTAGAACAGTGAGAAAGCTAAGTTCTGTTCTTAATTTACACACCAAATGGCCGTTTGTTCCAGGGGCACCAATATACAAGAAACAAGGCCAAGTAGAACCTAAAAAGCAATGGTAACAGAAGAAAAAGTACATTCTGTCATCCTTTCAGCACATATGATCCATGAGAAAAGACATGTGAGCAAGCATATTTTCTGGGATGTAGTTGTGGACTTCACTGATTTGCACTGCGCTCTTCGTGAGACCCACTGTCACCATGCCCAGCTAACTAACATTCCACTCATGCTTCCAGATCAAGACTCAGAAGTCTAACCCGATTCTTGAGAACTCCAACTATGAAAGGGTAAAATACAACATCTCTCAGTTCTTAGTGTCTTAGTCCATAAATGTCTCTGAATCCTGGGGTACTCCTAGTAAGGGAGCAAAGCAATATGCTAATATGCAAAGCCTACTAGGCAGACTTTCTTCCCACTGTTCACCTTAAGTGAGGCAGTAAGAACTGGAGCCCCGTCCTAGCTTCCCATTTCCCAAACTTAAGGATTTTCATGCTATAAGTTAGAGACGGATTTTCAAAAATGACTTTGCTTTCTTCCAGTCACAGAGGAAAACTTCAGGTCATACAAACTCTAGAAATGGCTGGGTAAGAGAGCCCTGAGAGGGGGGAAAAAAAACTGAGAAGAAATGAAACATGGGAGGTTTCCTTTTGCTTAATGAAGAAAACTCACACCCTATCAGTGGGTTTGTTTCTTCTGAGCTGTAAGGTTCTGCCTAAATGGGACTTTCCTCTTATATGGTCACCAGATGTGGGACCTTAATGAGACTTGTGGCCATGCCCCAGGTTCTAGCCTGAGTCCACCTCAGCAGTCACCTGCCTGCAGCCACACTGTCCCCGCCTCCTGGTCAACTGACCGCCCAACTCACTATAAATAGCACCCCTCAGCGCGTGTGTGCTCGCTCTCCCCCCCCCCCCCCCCGCTTGTTCTTCCCTGGCCCTCTTTGTCTAGCTCTCTGTCTCTCCATTTTCTCCCCTTTCCACATGGTCATGGCTTTTCTTATCTATTTTCCTCCTTTTTCTTTGTCTTTCTCTTTTCTCTTTCTATTTTCTTAATAATAAAACATCAAAGCTATGGGCCGCCTCTTATTAAACTCGCCATACGGAGGGAGCTAGCTGGTACGCGCCCTCGGAGATTCAGGAACGCAGACAGTCTGTGAGCACAGGTAACAGGCAGAGAAATCCACACCAGAATGGCCCCGCCTTCTGCGTGACATTTCTCTATACCCCGCGCGAGCACGGCCACGCGCACAGACCTGCGGTGTGACTGCCCGCTCCCCGTTGTGCAGAGCCCGAGAGCGAGGCCCACGCGCGCCGGCCCGGCCTGGTGCGCGCCCCTTTCCACCCCCACCCCCACCCCCCCCACCCCCGCATCCGCGCGTGCCAGGGCCCCTCGTCTTCCTTTTTTTTCCCCACAACCAGAGACAACTTAGAGGGACATGAGTGGAAAATGAGACTTCTTGCCTCACTGGCTGACTCTAGTGAACAGTAAGCCCTGCCCATTGGTAGAACCGTTCTAAGACCTCCCAAGGGAACAGTGAACTCTAACCAGAACCACAAATAGAAACAAAGCATGGAGAGGAGTCTCAAGACTGCAGGTGGCCAGCATGGTGGTACATTCCTTTAATCCCAGGAGTCAGAGGTAGGCTGATTTCTGTGAGTTTGAGGTCAGCCTGGTCTGCACAGTACACAGCAGCCAGGGCTATGTAGAGAGACCCTACCTCCTGACAATTTCACACATTTTCCATTACCACATATGAATCTGAATACAAAATTTCATCTTCATTTTGATCAACTGAATTCAGACATTTGTTAATTTTCTATTATTTCACCATATTCACAGTTTGAAGCATCTTCAGGTTATGAATATTTTTGTACATTCATCCTACCAGATTCTCCTCACAGATAAAAATGTACCTGAAATAGATTGTGTTCACTGAAGCACCATTTATGGAAACTAAAGTAAAAATAGATCACAAACACGGTCTACATGTTTAAGGGGAGAAAAACAACTATCATCGGTAACCACAGAAGCACACAATAATGTGCACTCAAGCTTCAGAACGGCAGACTAGACGCGCTGAGGCAGGGGCATGACAGACGTGACTCACAAACTTCTTCTGCCATGTAGCGACTGGTAGGTTTGGATAAGTCACTTAACTTTTAAGATGTCCTTTTCCAGTTATGTACAGATTGCTAGGTTGCTGTAAAGATTAGGAAATAAAAGTCCTCACAACAGGATAGTCATTACTCAATGGAGGTCATGTCTAACGGGAAGTCTTTAAGGACCGATTAGACTCCTCGGAGCTTAGTGGGAGCCGAGCTGACTCCTCCAGGCTTAGCCCCAATTTCTAAAGCAGCCAACAATTTTTAATTCATTTTACTTCCCATAAGGACCACTCAAGTCTGTCAACAATCTGAGCTCGTAAAATATTATTACAAAATATTATATGCATGACCGTAAGAAAAATATTCAGTTCATAAGAAGAAGGCAATTATGACACCTGTGCAAAAGTCCAGTCCTCCTGGGAAACAGTAAACGTGGATGAGAGCTTCCAAGAGGAGAGGCTCAGTTTGTTTCTTACACAATACTGTATTACACACCCATTTAATACTGGCCTCTGCTATATATACCTCAACAGGAAGACACACTAATTGAATTGCCCGAGAGTTTGAAACACCACTTCCTGTTTGGGCAGTCAGTGTACCCAAGTTTCTCAACAGAAGCCTTTGTGGTCTGTTGTTTTAGAATCTCCGAAGCATACAGGTCATGTTGGGGTGATGTTAATCCCTCACATCAACTAAACCTTAATATATTTAAAAGCCATACATAGGAAGAGTCGAGAGTTTAGGGAACACATACTCTAGAAGCAGTCACATCTACCCAAGTTCCTCACAGTACACAGACCAGTGCCAGGATGCCCCCTTGACAGCCAGGTTCGTTGCAAGAAAGCAAAGACAGAGCAGGGCTGTAAGGTTCCAAAGTAGAAAGTAAGACTGACTGAACAGGATTCAGGTTTGCGGGAGAGGGGACAGCACTACAGGAAGACCACAAAAATGAAGAGGCTCTTAGCTACAAGGCCAAGGAAAAGGTTCAGTGAGTGAAAAGCACTAGCCACACAAGCCTGACATCCTGAGTTCAATCCCCAGAATGGGAGCGGGGCGGGGAGGGGGGGCTCCAAAGGTCAGTTGCAGTAAATCTACAAATCAAAAGATCCGGTTAAAAAAAAATCACAACTCAATCGGAATACAAGCTACATGCCTAGATTGGGCAGACCTACCACTCCACTACTCTATTCCCATCTATGAGATCCCATATAACTTGTGGTTTCTCCAAGTCACGTGCTTCCTTCCATTCTCCTTCCACCTCCTCCTCCATCGTTGTCCACCCCTCTCCTCTCCCTTCTCCCCCAAACTTTCCAGCTCCACCTTCCCTCCATGTCCAATCAGTGGCTCTAGTCTTTATTTGAAAAGTTAAGGTGGGGAGAAGGTTCACAAGGCACCTGTATACAGGATTCACTCCTTGTCTGCAGCCCCTCCCAGGAGGAGTAGAATTAGCATAAAAATACAAGACCAGGGCTATCCACAAGAGAGAAATGTGACCTTGGACAGAGCCAGCACAGAGCAAGGTATGACTAGTGCATCTCAACTCTCTCCAGGCGTCTTCCGCAGAGCTTTCCGAATGCTCGATAACTGGCCGAGGCCCATCCACAGGGATCCCCAAGATCTTGACACAGGAGAAAGAAAACTTAGAGTAGAAAGGGAGAGGGTTGCTGCATCTATCTGTCCAGAACCACAACTCTGGCACAAGAAGGGAACGTGATTTGGCAGGCTAGATGAGACGATAACAGTAGTTCCTTTGAGGGAGACAGAGCTACGCTCGCGGTATCACAGAAACTAGGTTGTCAAGAGAAACTAGAAGCTTTCACTGCTCGGAGAGCAGCCTCGTGGGGGCCTAAGCAAGAGAAGGCAGGAAAGATACAGAGATCTTAGCCATAGCTTTGTCCTTCAATCAGCAAATAAATAAATACACTTAAAGGGGCTAAAACTCACACAAAGAGCATCTTACATTTCTCCTCTTCCAGTTCTAACAACTTGACTAGGACACTGCAAGTAATGAAAGACATCTTGGTTTCACCCCTTCTCTTACCTTGCGTATTTATTGAGGAACATGGAAAGCGCATCTTGCTCTTAGAACCAGAATCAAAAGCCTAGGAGCCCACTGCACTAAGCAGAAAGCCTCCCTTCCCTTTCCCATCTGCTCTGGAGTCCACTGCAACAACTCCCCAGCCTCACTTTCCACCATGAGTAACAGGATCTCACTGCTCTTCTTAGAGTAACTGCATACTTTGTGATCAGTCACCATCACTGGAACACATTTTCTAGAAACCAGGTCTCATTACATCCCACCAAGTGAAGTGATTGTCCTCTGCCCATCTGCATTATTAGCTGTGGGGAAATGCTTGGCTCTCTTCCACTGTCCCTCTTTACAAGGTCCCTCTTTACACCCAGGTCCACACAGCCTAGACAATTGAAACAGATTTAAGATACCTAGCTAGTAATTATGGTGTCAAGAAATGATGACACCCAAGCCTGGGCAACTGGACCCCCTTCTACTGCAGAGATGGGTGTTTTTCTAAAACCAAGGACTAGACAGAGGGACTATCTCCAGGTTTTAGTTCACACTACAGCAAGGAAGAAGGTGGAGGAGCAAAGAAAAGAGTCCTGGGTCCACCATAAATGGCTCTAGAGAGCCATGTCTTGGAATGTTTTTGCAGTGGGCATAAAACACTACCAAAGTAGTTAAAAGTACTACCTACCCACCCACCCTCATCAACTATAGAGAGAAAACCCAGCCTATTGAGCTTCTCACCACAAGGGGAGGCATTTCTCCAACAGAGCTAAAAAAAAATGCTACAGCCATAAGCTACTAGCTTTGGAACACATTGTCCGAATGATGGGATCTTGGTGCCTGAAAAGCATCCGCTGTGAACTGCAATGGACTCCAAGTGTAAAGCATACACTGACATCGAAGGCAGTACAAAAACATTTTTAAAATTTCATTTATACTAGTTATATCCTGAAGCAATGAATTTATGAGTCTAAATATTTCTGCTAGGTCTACAAAGAAATTCTAAATTACATATAAGGCCCAAATATTTCTTTGCAAAGAGAGTGTGAGAGAGTGTGTGTGTGTGTGTGTGAGAGAGAGAGAGAGAGAGAGAGAGAGAGAGAGAGAGAGAGAGAGTGTTGATCTAGGGATCAAATACACAGGACCTTGTCCACATTAGGCAAGTGCTCTACCAGGAGCTTAAGTCTTTTCTGGGTGTTTTGGTTAGTTGGGTAGGTGGTTGGGGTTGGGGTAGGAGTAGGGAGTCTTGTGAATAAAACCTGGAAGTCTTATGCCTGCTAGGAGAGCAAACAGCCCCTGCACTTGTGGTCCTCATATGGGTAGCCCTGTTTTAAAAGCTACAATATGGCCACAGAAAAACATCAGACATTCATTATTTTTCTCTCTGACATGCTTGGCTTCCACCTGAAAGAAATGCACAACAGAACAGAACTTAAGAATGCTTTTGGTTTTTGTTTCATTTGAAGCAGGGTTTCACATTCTATCTCAGACTGGCCTGGAACTATGGAGCCAGGGCTAACCTCGGCCAACTCACAGCCATCTCCTGCCTCGATGCTGGGAAGAAATGGTTAAGAGAGTGAAAATAACATTCTGATATTCTGACCAAGACCGATAACATTTTCATATGTATCAATGAGATGAAGTTTCTTACAAAATAGGACCACCATCCCTTCTGTCATCCCTCACACGGGACAAGAACTATTTTAGAGGCTCTGTCTCTGAAGCTATTCCTAAACCCGTCACTGAAGACTGAAGCAATTTGTAATTCCAGTCATTGAAATCACTGTGGTCATGTGGGAGATCCTTCAGGTCTGCCTGCCTGGGTGCCTCTTGAGGGCCACTAGGTTTTAGGTTTCTTCTTCTGGAGTAAATCCCAGTGTCAAGAGTGAAAACTCACCACCTGAGCTGGGGCAACCCCTCACCGCTACCTTCCTGGGAAGAGGCAACATGTGAGAACATGCCACATGGGCTACATGACTGAGTCAGTATTCACACCACTGTTCAGCTCATCAAACAGAAGTGGTAGAATGCTGCCAGAGAACTGGTTGTGTGGCTGGACAAGTAATATTGTGGAGCTCACTTCACTTAGCTGTTCAACAACAGACATAAAAATATCTGTCTTAGAAAGGACTCCGAGGATCAAACAAGGAACACTGAGTGTCCAGTCTCTTGTCTAGCGCTGAGGAAACACAAACCCTCAGGATGCCCCTCCGTCTGGGCCTCAGTGCTCTTAACCTTAAGAATTAAGAGATTACACCTACAACTGAGAGCCTATACCATGTTGATTGTTCTAGAGAAACGAAATCACTAAAAGCTCTGAGACTTTATCATAACAGAGTGGGCTTTCCCGTCCTAGATTTTCTCTGCTAAACAGTAGTTCCCTATTACCAAGTTTCCACTTAGGTGGCTACTGTGTCTAGTTCCCTGGAATCTGAAAGGGAATAAGCCAGAGCTGTCCACATACAAGAGAGAGGAGAAAGGAGAGAGAGATTGATGTCTCAGAATTCCCAAGACTCCTCCAGCTCCAGCAGTTCCCCCCATCCAAGGGAATGGCTAGACTGAAATCTGTCCTATCACTGACAGATTTCATTCCTGTTCCTCGCCCCACTCAGGCCTACATATAAACCTCTTGCTATAAATGACGACAGATGCTTCTCCAAATTACACATCTCAATTTATTGGAAACATGCTTTGCCCCACATCAAACCATCCATCTCTTTCCTTTCTCCATTCCATGGAATTTAGATGTAAGGACCCCACCCATCTCACAGGGCAAGTTGTAGCAAACTTATAATTACATATCATTCTTAACTTTTCCCTTTGTGACCAGTGCTAGAATGCTCTGAAGCTGACCTCAGTAGAGAGTGCAGGGCATTCTAATCGCTGTACGCTCGAACTCAGGTGTGTCATGAACAGAGATATATTTGGATAATGATGTCCTTGGATGGGTTTCAAATGGATGACGGATGGTAGGAAACTTTCAAGCAGTAGGCATTTGGCTGGCCAATAACATCAATTATTTCTCAGTAGCTACATATTTGTTAGGGGGAGGGGTTGCTATTTTGCTTTCAAGGCTTCTGGTTTTGATTTGGGGTCAAGATCGCACTGTGTACCTCAGGTTCATCTTGAACATCTGAGATCAAGTGATCCTCCTACCCCAGCCTCCCAAGTGCTGAAACTAACACAGTGAGATACCTCAGCCAGCCCAGCCAGATTCAGTGTCTGCATCAGTCAACAGGTCCACTGGGAAGCCCAGTGCTGCTGGATTACAGGGCCTACGAAGTTAAAAGTCTCAATCCCATCAGTGCTCAGAAAGCTATGTGCAGGAGACAGTGAACCTGATTTGTAGACAGTTGGACAAGCTTCTCATATAAATGAAACCAATTTCATCTTTGTACCCAATACACATGCCCCAGGCTGTGACACAGGACATATCCACCAGAATCTCCACATTATGCACAGATCTCCCATTCCTGACAGCTCTCCTTTAGCACCCAGGACCAAATAGGTACACAGGATCGCTCAGTAATGTCTGCATTAATAGGAGGAACATTACTGAACTTGAGTTCCCAAGCACAGTGAACGGAGATTATGTGAAGTCACAAGAATCTGGACACCCATCTTGAAATAAGATAAATCAAAATCTATTTAAGAATTTAAGAATCTATTTAATCTATTTAAGAATCTATTTAGGAATTTAAGAATAAGTAATCTTCATACTAGGCTGGCAGCTTCCAAATTTGGGATTACCCATGACTGCCAGGTGGAGAAGTTCCCCGTGTGCACTCCTTACATACTCTTCCCACAAGGATAAGAAATCCAGCTCTACAATTTAATAAAAATTAATAAAAATCTCACAACTTTTGAAAGGCTTACTGCTCTTATCGGGGTCATGGGTCAATAGTCACATGCCATTTACAAGCTGGGGGGGGAGGGAGGGCGGGGAGACTGCAAGTTACTCTTGCCCAGACTTCTGAGAAAGTTTTAAGCTGAGTACAGAGTTTCTTGATTGTCCCCAAGACAAGTGGGGGGAAACCGCAGGTTAATCTTACTCAGATTTCTAAATACTGAGAAAGGCTTTTGTCGACTGCTGGCCAGAGGCTCTCTCTGATCAAGCTTCTTGAAAACTGTTATACTTTTGAAGGATTTATGTAGTACCTCTGTCTATTTGAGGGCTGGGACCCTTTGTTTGATCAACTCTGGGATTGTAGCCAACATCCACCTTCACGGAACTGCTTCACATCCTCGTACCCTTAAGAACTCGAGTTAAACAATCATCACAAACAACCCTGGGGCTCTGGACGCACTCCTGAAACCACTAAAGCTCTGGACACACACCTGAAGGTGTGTAGCTGGAAAGTGCGCTTATGCAACCTTCGCAGGACTCTCCCTCCACAGTGGGGTTTCCGCACTCTCCTAAAGGGCTTCCCACAAACTGCCTAGAACTTTCTGAACTTTTTCTCCACTCGAGTGCAGGGCAAACATCCCAAGAGGGAGGCAGGATTGCAGGACCAGCTCTTTCCACTTCCAAGTACCATTCAGGCCGGCTGCAAGGAGCCAGTAGCATGGAGGGAGGCGGGATTCCCACACTCTGGCCCGGCGCCCACTCCCACACTCACCTTGGCAGACGTCTCCCCGAACAGAGGTCTGTTATCCAGGCCGCTGGTCCCATAGGTCCTGGTAGCAAAGTCCTCCATTTTGGGGCTGCTCCGCTCGTCCCCAGTCGCTCAAAAGCGAGTCCGCATCAGCTCGCAAAGTCAGGACGCCCGCCCCTCACGGCGCACGCATGGCCCCGGGTCCTGGGAGGGGGCGGGGAGGGGAGGCGGGAAATCCCGACGGGGCGACTGTCACTCCCGGGGGCCCCGGCCGCTCCGCCCCAGCCCCGCCGTCCTCATCTCCAGCGGCTGCCGCGGGAAGTGAAAGGAAACAAACAGCGCTTGGCCGCCGCCCCGCCCGCGCCCGCCGCCCCCGGTCTCCGCCGGTGTTCCGCGGGGAGAAAGTTTGCCTGACGCGAGTCCCCCGCGTGGCCGGGCGACAGGAGTGAAGTTGCGGGCCGAGCGCCCCCGCACACCACCCTAGCTCGGCTGAGAGCTCCGCAGCCGCCCGCTCCGCGTCCCGTCCCCGTGCTCCCCGCAGCCCCGGCTGCGCCCGCAAGCCAGACCTTGGCGTCCCGCGCCGCGCGCGCGGCGGATCCTGGCAGCGGCCGTGACCCCGAGCCGTGGCCCCCAGACGCTGGCGGGATCCCAGCGCCGTGCGGCGAGTCCCCCCTGGGCTCTCCGGTCCGGGACCCGCGGCCACTGTCGCAAACCGGTCGGGCCCGCCCAGACCGCGTCACGACTCAGGCAGCCAATCCCACGGGCAGAGACGCCGCCCCGGCTGCAGAGCTTTATTTACAGAGGTGCGGGTCCTCCTACCCAGGCTTGGGTCTCCGCCGCTTCGCGGTTCTCCGCTTCTGGCAATTAGCGACTGCGCGTTGCACGAGGTAGCTAAAGCAGGGTTCTGAAGACAGACTCGAATTTGGCGTCTTAAAAACCATCAGCCTGCTTTGACCACTCCAGGATTTGGATTTGGACACTTTACAATACCGGAGGCAATTGGGTATGCTTGTTTTATTCTGTATTACATACAGAATTAGAGGTCCTAGTTTACATAAACAATTAGACATGGTGCTAGGTATTTCGTTGACTGGTCCAGTGGGGGTGCTGACTAAACACGTTTGCTGCCACGGGCCAGAGCTTCGCATCTTGGGCCTCTTTGGAGTCTTGGGGCTTAGACGGATGGAAGTGGACAAGCCGCACAAGTACCATCGCTCTACATTTGAAGTTCTTCCTAAACACTAAAAACCCAAACAACTACACGGGATTGGGCTGACACTAATACCTAGATTCAAGAAAGCTCTGAAAGTGTTAGTGTGCAGGAGGCTCTAAGCTGAAGCAGTACAGCCACGAAACGCTTAGAATCTAGACAGGGGTTCCAGTGCCACGCAACAGTTTAGAATAAGGGATGGGAAAACAACCACAACGAACTTCCAGCGCGCGGGGTGGGAGGGGGGGCACGTAAATATTATACGTATCCCCATCGTCCAATCATTACACGTGTTTTACTCACGACTGTTCCTTAACTGCAATGCTACATAATCCAGCACCCACTTCTATTTAAAGGTTCTATTTAAAGATTCATATTAAAAGGTCCTACAAATTAATTCACCCACTTATATTCAGCTCCATTCAACAAAATATTTTTGAGGCTCTAGGCTGTAATCCTTTAAATGCCATGAACAGTTCCAGGTCAGTCTAGACTAGGTAGCAAGACCCTGTCTCAAAAAATAAAAATAAAAATAAAAACTAACAATACTTTGAGAATCTGCTGTGTGCTCAGCAACTATCCACCAGAATAGCAGTAATTTTGGGCCTTGGTCAATAACCCCAAAAGACAGGCTTTGGTGCTTTAATACCAAATTTGAAATACAGGCAACAAAAATCCATAAAGTCTAAACTTCTGAAAGGTAAAAATTCTGGAAATATAATTCTGGGAAAAAATAAAGACTTTAAATACAAGTATATTTCTATAAGTATAGTTATTTGAGAAACAAGAGAACATAACATAGGCAACTTTTTTATAGTAAAATAGATAACATACCTATTTGGAAATTATATTCGCCTCCTCTGTGCTATGCTGCTTTCGTGCTTGGGGTGGGGAGGAAGCATTTAAAATACTCACATATAGGTCACAGACTGGGCAGAAATCTTTCTGGCAACTGAACAGAATAAGTATCTTCTTGTTCTATTGGTACATAATTGTTTTCAAACCAGAAACTTCACTGGCTCCTCGGGCACATATTACTTTGGTTCACCAAAAGCTACTAAAATTTCAGGAGCTGGAGATACTGCTCATCACTTAAGCATGTTTATTACTTTTGCTGAGGACCTAGGTTTGTTTCCCAGCATCCACATGGTGGCTCACAAACATATCTATCTTTTAAATATCTCTATGACATATTTAAAAAAGATTTTAGTGAGTGTGTGTGTGTGTGTGTGTGTGTCTGCTTATGCTTGTACATATGTGCTCCCAGTCAAGGAGGCCAGAAAGGGTATAAATTTCCTTAAATATGGAGTTACAAGCAGCTGAGAGCCACCCAATCATTGGTGCTGGGAACCAAACTCAGGTCCTCTACAAGAGCAGTGAGCACTCTTAATTGCGGAATCATCTCTCCAGGCTCCCAAACAACATATTTTGAAACTAAAATAAGTTTGTTGTTACTAAAGTCCACCGTCAGCTTTCTTCCAAGAATTAAAATTTCTACCCCTGATACAAGAGCCTCTCTCCTTGGGAACTGCAGTTTTCAAAATTTGGCCTCTGTAGCAGTTTGAATGAAAATTGTCCCATAGCCACATAGGGAGTGGGACTATTAGAAGTTACTGTAGCCTTGCTGGAGGAAGTGTGTCACTTGGGGGTGGCTTTGAGTTTGCAGATGCTCAAGCCAGGTCCAGTGTCACTCTCTCTTCCTTGCCAATCTTGATGTAGAACTCTCAGCTATCTCTCCAATACCATACCTGCCAGCATGCTGGCATGCTTCAGAACATGACAATAACTTACTAAACCCCTGAACTGTAAGACAACCCCCAATTAAAGGTATCCACAGCTCTAGAAACCCTAACTTAGACAGGCTTCAATGTTTCCAAATTTGTCATCTTCACCTTTTGAGATTATAATTGGGGGATTATAGACTAGATGTTCTGGTCATTTGGGTTATGTTTCTTAGGCTTGTGATCAGCACCAGGTCAACCCATAAGCATGGGCATAGTCTTGAGGCTAAAATAAAAGACAGAGCAAATACATGCTCACAATCTAGGAAAAGGAGAATGCACAGAAACAAGCTTTAAAATAGGTGGCATTTGACCTCCCACCCAAGGCCATCACACCCAAGATGTGTGTTGGACAAGTTGCCTAGCCCTACTGGAACTCCTTCCTGCGTAAAGGCTAAAAATGAAAGTCCTGCATAGTGGTGCTTGCCTTTAGCCCTAGGATTCAACAAGCAGAGTCACTTGGATTTCTGTTAATTCGAGGCCAATCTACTCTACATATCGAGTTCCAGAATATCCAGTGCTACATAATGAAACCATCTTGAAAAGCCAAACCAAACCAGACTAGCAAACATAAGTAAAAATGATAATAACTGGAAATATATAACTTCAACTATATTTAAAATATTTGATATGAATACATTCTCAGAACCAGCTAGTGAGTGAGTGGGAAAACGATGACTGGGAAGTGTGAATGATTTTAAGAAAGGCAGAAGGAAGATGCGAGAGTTAGATATGGGAGAGCTGATGGTCAATACTAACCCAGTGGCAAGTATACTTTCTTAGTGTCTTTTAAAGGCAAGCAAAAGAAAGCATGACCAATTCCAGGAAAATAAAAAATGACCGCAAACGCTTACATGGGGAGTTTATGGTACACAGTATATATGTTTGACCAACGCCATTTCCTTCAGGCTTAGACAGTCTCTCAAGGACATATGCATAAGCAGAGGAATTTGAAACACATCTTAACTAAAAACAAAGACAGATATAGGCAGACTCATTCAGGATTAATCACAAACAGGAAGTCAGTCAGAGTTAACTCCAGATATGCTCCCCACAAGACATAATATACTAACAAGTCTGATGTTGCTAAAATTTTTTTCTCTAGTGAGACATACACAATGTCTAACTCCTCCTGCTGATGTCCCAATGATCAGGAGCTACAATTCTACCAAAGTCTCCCTAGGAAACCAATGATTTTATTAGACTTCTACAATGGATGAGGGGTTAGGAGCAACAGCACAAATGACCCTGATGTGGCCACAATGAATGAAAGGTCTGCACTCAGTAGGGATGATGGATTCCCCATGGCTATGAAAATGGAGCCTCCTTCCTCTCCTTCTTCCCCACCTATATCCTCTAACCTTTCACTCAAGAGTCCTACCTAGTCTATGTGCAAATAGGGCATAATCATATGCAACTGTGTGGGAGAGATGGCTGGTGACTCAGAGGAGAATCTCAAGACCCTCTCCACACCATTGCTTTTTTAAGGGAGGTTAAATAGTCAACAAGCCCAGTTGTGACAGTCTTTTGGAAACATCCCAGCAGATGAAGATTCTGCTAATCTGGCTAGGATGATAGTCCTAGATAGTGTGTGCATGATGGCATGTGTAAGGGATGCCCACTGGCTTCAAGTGACATAGGAAAAGCCTCGTGAGAGAAGGCTCCTAAATCAAGACCCCAAAAAAGAATACGAAGCAAGATGAGAAGAGCAAGAAAGTAAGCCGTCAAGGCCAGATCCTGTGGGCTTGGAGAAAAGGTTGACTCAGAGGTGATGACTTCACTCCATTGATAGTTTTTTCTCTGGGTCACCAATTTTCTAAATGCTGCTTCCTTTCCCCCCTTAAATTCCAGTTTTCTATGATATCTACTCCTCCTACACTTTCCCATTTGGCTTTCACTTTGGGGTGCTAAATTTGGGGGAAATGGACCTATATTATGGTGCCTCACTGCTGGCAGCCTCAATGTGATTTTCTACTTCAGTTCCCATTGTCTTAAGTCACCATTCTGTGGCTGTAGAGACCCCCAAGTTAGCATGATAGCTTGTGAGAAATGTCGGACTTCTTTCCCATCAAGTCTCGAGCACGTGGGCAGGGAAAAATTTCCTGAACAGAACACCAATGGCTTATGCTCTAAGATCAAGAATTGACAAATGTGATCTCATAAAATTGCAAAGCTTCTGTAAGGCAAAGGACACTGTCAATAGGACAAAACAGCAACCAACAGACTGGGAAAAGATCTTTATCAATCCTACATCCGATAGAGGGTTAATAACCAATATATAAAAAGAGCTCAAGAAGTTAGACTCCAGAGAACCAAATAACCCTATTAAAAAATGGGGTACAAGTGAGGAATACCGAATGGCTGAGAAACACCTAAAGAAATGTTCGACATCCTTAGTGAACAGGGAAATGCAAATCAAAACAACCCTGAGATTCCACCTCACACCACTCAGAATGGCTAAGATGAAAAACTCAGGTGACAGCAGATGCTGGCAAGGATGTGGAGAAAGAGGAACACTCCTCCATTGTTGGTGGGATTGCAAGCCAGTACAACCACTCTGGAAATCAATCTGGTGGTTCCTCAGAAAATTGGACATAGTATTACCTGAGAACCCAGCTATACCACTCCTGGGTATATACTCAAAAGATTCTCCAACATATAACAAGGACACATGCTCTACTATGTTCATAGCAGCCTTATTTATAATAGCCAGAAGCTGGAAAGAACCCATATGACTTTTAACAGAGGAATGGATACAGAAAATGTGGTACATTTACACAATGGAATACTACTCAGCTATTAAAAGCAATGAACTCATGAAATTCTTAGGTAAATGGATGGACTTAGAAAATATCATCCTGAGTGAGGTAACCCAATCACAAAAGAACACACATGGTATGCACTCACTGATAAGTGGATATTAGAGCAAAAGCTTGGAATACCCAAGATAAAACTCACAGACCACATGAAGCTCAAGAAGAAGGAAGACCAAAGTATGGGTGCTTTGGTCCTTCTTAGAAAGGGGAACAAAACACTCATGGGAGCAATTATATATGGGGACAAAGTGCAGAGCAGAGACTGAAGGAAAGGCCATCCAGAGACTCTCCCACGTGGGGATTCATCCCAGATACAGTCTCCAAACTCCAACAAAAAAGAAAAAGAAAAAAGAATTTCTTCCCCATCAATGTTTACTGCATCACTATTCCCAGTAGCTAAATTATGGAGGCAACAGAACTGCCCATCAAAAGAGGAACAGGTAAAGAAAATGTAGCCTGTGCAGCACAAAGAATTATTTTCAGCTATGAAGTTATGCTATTTCAATGCAAATGACTGCAACTGAAGGTAAGTACCTGAAATGAGTTAAGCCAGTTTCAGGAAATATGGTTCTAGATTTTATGCAGATACATAAAATCATGTATGTACAGATGACAAGAAAGCAGAACTGAAACTCTCAGGGGACTGAGAACAGGAAAAAGGGAAGAGAAAGAAAAGGGGGGTGGGGATGGGCTTATGCTGGAAGCATGTTATATGCTTGCATGAAAAGGTCCTTTCATAACTCTACTTAATACATTGATAAAAATGAAGAAGACAGACAGAAATTCAAATCTCACCTTAAACAGCTAATAAATTATATTTGCTGTTACTAACTCTCCTGAGGGGTCAGATATACAAAGCTTGAAAATGACTTCATTGTTACAAAATGAGTTAAGGTCACATAATCAGCCCTCCACCCCCATCTAAGACACATACACAGCCACTGCCACAGCCGCCACCTCAGCTTCTCCATTCTTGATCTGTGTCCTGTCTCTGCTGAATGTTTTGCACATTTTGAACTTTGTCAACACTCAGGATCTCAGCGTGTCTGCAGTAGCATTTCCAGCGTTTGCTCCCACCCATGTCAGTCTGTCTTTGATCCTTTGCTGGTACGTGAGGGAGCCACACCGGTTTCACTTTCTTCTGCCTGAGATTCCCTGTTCTATCACTGTGCTTTCTCTTCCCACAAGTCTTCAGTTCCTTTTTTTCAGTAACCTGTCTCCTCCTCCTCCTCCTCGGCATTTGTGGCCCGACGTCTAATAAAGATGGGGAGTTTAGCCAGCTTCATCTGTGTGCTTAAAGACACATGGAATTCCTGCATTGCCTAGGCAACTCTTTACAGCTTTACAGCTTTCGTGATGGAAAGAAACACAACCCTCATCTCAAAGTGATTAAATAGATAATTTATTCTAAAGCCAAATTTGAGTGACCATGGCTTGGGAGCATGGATATGTTACCCCCAAATTCCACGTTCCACTGTGGAAGCAGTTTCATGAGGGTTTTATAGTTTTACAGAACAAAGAAAGCCATAAGTCAAGGCAAGTTTAAAATACCTCAGAGAGGTACATCGGAGAGGCAGGTGCATAATTACAGGGAACTCTCTCCTATAGGGCTCAGATGGTGTCTGATGACATTCTTAGTTTCTGGGTCAATAGAGCTAGTGGTCTGCCATGTTAGTAGCTTCTAAATGGAGGTTGCCTATTCCTTACAAGATGTTAGTTCTGACCCAGAGCTGAGTAAGGTATGGCTATTCAGATGGCTAAAGCTTAGCCTGAGATAAGGTAATTAGTTAACTGAGCCAGCCGCATTCCAACCTCTCCGCGTTGCGTTACTACAGTTCTAATCAGTCATTCAGACTGCAGATACAGCTTCTTTCCAGGAATCTCACTGACACATTATCTACTCCAAGCCTCTGGGCCCTTTCCACTCAGCAGATGACTCAGACACCTAATGACCAAAAGAAGACAGAAGCCATCATATGGGAATTCCCTCAATCCCCAACAACCTCTTTCCATCTCTCCTTCCAACTAATCAGACATGCCCACCCATTTCATATGTTTAGATTCCATGGCATCTCACTATTATAGAAGTCTCACCCTATAAATATTTTCTGTGACAAGACCTTTAAATGTGTTATTTCAAGCAGAAAGAAACAAACAAAAACCTTTCGCTGAGTCGAAGTCCCCTCAGATGCTACGTGACTTTGCATCCCCTGTGGAACTCTTATTTCCACAACCATGTCGTCCCTCTCAACCTTCCTTGAAAACAGCACCTACCTAGTACAAGGAAAATATTAGACTTCAACTTTTCCTTGAAGCTGAGGGGAGGGCTGAATGCTTAGGCCAAGGAGTTCCTTGGGAAGTCTGTTTAATCTCCTCAGGAGGTGTGTCAAAGTCATAAATTAACAGCAGCTGTCAACTTAGACACTAACCTAGAGCCACTAGAAAAAAAGGGAACCTCAATTAAAGAAGTGCCCAGGTAAGACTTGCCTTTGGACTTGTCTGTGAGGCACTTTCTTAACTACTAATTGATGTAGGAGGACCTAACATACCACTGAATGAGGTGCCACCCCTAAGAAGGTAGAGCTGGACTGTGTGAGAAAAATAATGGATGAACAAGCCTGAGGGGGCAAGCTTCTTCCGGGAGAGGGGCAGGCTTGAGGGAGCAACCAGCAACCCTGAGGGAGCAGACCTAAGGGGGACAGGCCAGAGGGAGTAGGCATAAGGGGGACTAGCCTGAGGGGAGAAGCCTGAGGGACTAACCTGAGAGGAAGTAGCCTGAGGGAGTGGGACTAAGAAGTACTAGCCTGAGGGATCAGGCCTGAGGGAGACTAACTAGAGGGAGCAAGGCTGAAAGGTACAGGCCTGAGGGAGCAGCTCTGAAGAGGACTAGTTTTAGGGGGACTAACCTGAGGGAGCAGGCCTGAGGGAGCAACCAGTAACCCTGAGAGAGCAGGTCTGTGGGTGCATGCCTGAGGGAGCAGGCCTGAGTTAGGCAAGACTGTGGGAGCAGTCCTGGGAGACTGGGGTGGGGAGGCAAGCCTGAAAGGGCAGGCCTGTGAATAGTCTTCCTCTATAAGCTCTGTTTCAGTTTCTGCTTCCCAGTTCATTTGAGTTCCTGTTGTGTCTTTTCCTCTATGTTGAACTGTAACATGGAAGTGTAAGCCAAATGAACTATACCCTCCTCAAGCTGGCGATGGTCAAAAAGTTTTATCACAGCAAAAGAGAAACAAACTGGGGCAATCAGAAACATGTTCTCTCTCTCTCTCTCTCTCTCTCTCTCTCTCTCTCTCTCTCTCTCTCTCTCTCTCTCTCTCTGAGACAGGGTTTCTCTGAGTAGCCCTGGCTGTCCTGGAACTCACTCTGTAGACCAGGCTGGCCTCGAACTCAGAAATCCTCCTGCCTCTGCCTCCCAAGTGCTGGGATTAAAATAAAAAGGCTATCTGAGGAGAATTTTCCTGTGAGAACATATCTGGACATGATTTCTTTTTTTTTTTTTTTTTTTTTTTTTTAATTTTATTTTATTTTATTTTTTTAATTTACATTCCAAATCACTTCCCCTTTCCCGTTTCCTCCCTCCCCGAAAGTCCCATAAGCCCCCTTCCCTCCCTCTTTTCTCCGTTCAACCCCCTCTCATTACTCTGTCCTGGCGTTCCCCTACATCCAGTCTTTCCAGGACCAGGGGTCTCTCCTTCCATCTTTTTAGAAATCTATTGATATGCTGATTGTGTCTAGGGTATTCTGAGATTCTGGGTCAATATCCCCTTATCAGTGACTTCATACCATGTGTGATCTTTTGTGATTGGGTTACCTCACTAAGGATGATATTTTCAAGTTCTGACCATTTGCCTAGGAATTTCGTGAATTCATTGTTTTTAATTGCAGAGTAGTATTCCATTGTGTAAATATACCACATCTTCTGAATCCATTCCTCCGTTGAGGGACATCTGGGTTCTTTCCAGCTTCTGGCTATTATAAATAAGGCTGCTATGAATATAGTGGAGCATGTGTCCTTATTGCATGCAGGTAAAGTCTCTGGGTATATGCCCAGGAGTGGTATAGCCGGATCCTCCGGAAGTGTCATGCCCAGTTTTCTGAGGAGCCGCCAGACTGCTTTCCAGAGTGGTTGTACCAGCCTGCAATTCCACCAGCAGTGGAGGAGTGTTCCTCTTTCTCCACATCCTCGCCAACAACTGCTGTCTCCTGTGTTTTTGATCTTAGCCATCCTGACTGGTGTGAGATGGAATCTCAGGGTTGTTTTGATTTGCATTTCCCTAATGACTAAGGATGATGAACATCTCTTTAGGTGCTTCTCAGCCATTAGATATTCTTCAGGTGAGAACTCTTTGTTTAGCTCTGTACCCCATTTTTTAATAGGGTTACTTGCCTCTCTGGAGTTTAACTTCTTGAGTTCTTTGTATATCTTGGATATTAGCCCTCTGTCGGATGTAAGGTTGGTAAAGATCATTTCCCAGTTAGTTGGTTGCCGCTTTGTCTTTTTGACAGTGTCTTTTGCCTTGCAAAAACTTTGTAATTTAATGAGGTCCCATTTGTCTATTCTTGATCTTAGAGTATAAGCTATTGGAGTTCTGTTCAGGAAATTCTCCCCTGTGCCCATATGTTCAAGGTTCTTCCCTAGTTTCCCTTCTATTAGTTTCAGTGTGTCTGGTTTTATGTGGAGATCTTTGATCCACTTAGAATTGAGCTTAGTGCAAGGAGATAAGGATGGGTCAATTTGCATTCTTCTGCATGTTGACCTCCAGCTGAGCCAGCACCATTTGTTGAAAAGGCTATCTTTTTTCCACTGGATGGTTTTAGCTCCTTTGTCAAAGATCAAGTGACCATAGGAGTGTGGATTCATTTCTGGGTCTTCAATTCTGTTCCATTGATCTACATGTCTGTTACTGTACCAATACCATGCAGTTTTTAACACTATTGCTCTGTAGTACAGCTTGAGGTCCGGGATACTGATTCCCCCAGAGGTTCTTTTACTCTTGAGAATAGTTTTAGCTATTCTGGGTTTTCTGTTATTCCAGATGAATTTTTGAATTGCTCTTTCTAACTCTATGAAGAATTGAGTTGGGATTTTGATGGGGATTGCATTGAATCTGTGTATTACTTTTGGTAAGATGCTCATTTTTACTATATTAATCCTGCCAATCCATGAGCATGGCAGATTTTTCCATCTTCCGAGGTCTTCTTCAATTTCTTTCTTCAGAGACTTGAAGTTCTTGTCATACAGATCTTTCACTTGTTTGGTTAGCGTCACGCCAAGATACTTAATATGGTTTGTGGCTATCGTAAAGGGTATTATTTCTCTTACTTCTTTCTCAGCCTGCTTATCCTTTGAGTATAGGAAGGCTTCTGACTTGCTTGAGTTGATTTTATATCCGGCCACTTTGCTGAAGTCGTTTATCAGCTGTAGGAGTTCTCTGGTGGAGTTCTTTGGGTCGCTTATGTATACTATCATATCGTCTGCAAATAGTGATAGTTTGACTTCTTCCTTTCCAATTTGTATCCCTTTGACCTCTTTTTCTTGTCTAATTGCTCTAGCTAGAACTTCAAGTACTATATTGAAAAGATATGGAGAGAGAGGGCAGCCTTGTCTAGTCCCTGATTTTAGTGGGATTGCTTCAAGTTTCTCTCCGTTTAGATTGATGCTGGCTACTGGTTTGCTGTAAATTGCTTTTACTATGTTTAGATATGGGCCTTGAATTCCTGATCTTTCCAAGACCTTTAGCATGAAAGGATGCTGAATTTTGTCAAATGCTTTCTCAGCATCTAATGAGATGACCATGTGGTTTTTTTCTTTGAGATTGTTTATGTAGTGGATTACATTGATGGATTTCCTTATATTGAACCATCCCTGCATCCCTGGGATGAAGCCTACTTGATCGTGGTGAATGATCGTTTTGATGTGTTCTTGGATTCGGTTGGCAAGAATTTTATTGAGTATTTTTGCATCGATATTCATAAGAGAGATTGGCCTGAGATTCTCTTTCTTTGTCGGATCTTTGTGTGCTTTTGGTATTAGTGTAATTGTGGCTTCATAGAACGAGTTGGGTAGTGTTCCTTCTGTTTCTATTTTGTGGAACAGTTTGAAGAGTATTGGTGTTAGGTCTTCTTTGAAGGTCTGATAGAATTCTGCACTAAAACCATCTGGACCTGTGCTTTTTTTGGTTGGAAGACTTCCAATGACAACTTCTATTTCTTCAGGGGTTATAGGACGGTTTAGATGGTCTATTTGATCCTGATTTAATTTTGGTACTTGGTATCTGTCAAGGAAATTGTCCATTTCCTCAAGATTTTCTAGTTGTGTTGAATACAGGTTTTTGTAGTAGGATCTGATGATTTTTTGAATTTCCTCAGTTTCTGTTGTTATCTCTCCCTTTTCGTTTCTGATTTTATTAATTTGGATACTATCTCTGTGCCCTCTGGTTAGTCTGGCTAAGGGCTTATCTATCTTGTTGATTTTCTCAAAGAACCAACTCCTCGTTTTGTTGATTCTTTGTATGGTTTTATTTGTTTCTACTTGATTGATTTCAGCCCTGAGTTTGATGATTTCCTGCCTTCTACTCCTCTTTGGTGTATTTGCTTCTTTTTGTTCCAGGGCTTTCAGGTGTGCCATTAAGCTGTTAGTGTATGCTGTCTCCCGTTTCTTTTTGGCGGCACTCAGGGCTATGAATTTTCCTCTTAGCACTGCTTTCATTGTGTCCCATAAGTTAGGGTATGTTGTGCCTTCATTTTCATTAACTTTCAAAAAGTCTTTGATTTCTTTCTTTATTTCCACCTTGACCAAGTTATCATTGAGTAGAGCATTGTTCAGCCTCCATGTGTACGTGGGTTTTCTTTTGTTTTTGTTGCCATTGAAGACCACCCTTATTCCATAGTGATCTGATAGGAGGCATGGGATTATTTCTATCTTCTTGTATCTGTTGAGGTCTGATTTGTGACCAATTATATGGTCAATTTTGGAGAAGGTACCATGAGGAGCTGAGAAGAAGGTGTATTCTTTAGCTCTAGGATGAAATGTTCTATATATATCAGTTAGTTCCATTTGGTCCAAGGCTTCAATTAGATTCACTGTGTCCCTGTTTAGTTTCTGCTTTCCTGAACGATCCATTTCAGAGAGCGGGGTGTTGAAGTCACCCACTATTATTGTGTGCGGTGCGATGTGTGCTTTGAGTTTTAGTAAAGTTTCTTTTACGAATGAGGGTGCCCTTGCATTTGGAGCATAGATATTCAGGATTGAGAGTTCTTGATGGTGGATTTTTCCCTTGATCAGTATGTAGTGTCCTTCTGTGTCTTTTTTGATGACTTTGGGTTGAAAATCAATTTTATCCGATATTAGGATGGCTACTCCACCTCGTTTCTTGGGGCCATTTGCTTGTAAAATTGTTTTCCAGCCTTTTACTCTGAGGTAGTGTTTGTCTTTGACACTGAGGTGCGTTTCCTGCATGCAGCAAAAAGCTGGGTCCTGTTTACGTATCCAGTCTGCTAGTCTATGTCTTTTAATTGGGGAGTTGAGACCATTGATATTAAGAGAGATTAAGGCATAGTGATTATTGCCATCTGCCATTCTTGACGCTATCTTTATGTTTGAGTGGTTATCTACTTTTGGGTTTGATTCAAGAAGGTTATTATCTCATTTTTTCCAGGGTGTTGTTTCTCTCCCTGTATTGGAGGTTTCCACCTATTATCCGTTGCAGGGCTGGATTTGTGGAAAGATATTGTGAAAATTTGGTTTTATCATGGAATATCTTGGTCTCTCCATCTATGGTGATTGAGAGTTTTGCTGGGTATAGTAGTCTAGGCTGGCATTTGTGCTGTCTTAGTGTCTGCATGAGATCTGCCCAGGATCTTCTGGCTTTCATAGTCTCTGGTGAGAAGTCTGATGTGATTCGGATAGGTCTTCCTTTGTATGTTACTTGGCCCTTTTCTCTTACTGCATTTAGTATTCTTTCTTTGTTTAGAACATTCGGTGTTTTGATTATTATGTGACGGGAGGTATTTCTGTTCTGGTCCAGTCTGTTTGGAGTTCTGTAGGCTTCTTGTATGTTCATCGGCATCTCTCTCTTTAAGTTAGGGAAGTTTTCCTCCATAATTTTGTTGAAGATGTTTACTGGCCCTTTAAGTTGCAAATCTTCACTCTCATCTATACCTATAATCCTTAGGTTTGGTCTTCTCATTGTGTCCTGGATTTCCTGGATGTTTTGGGTTACGCGTTTTTTGCATTTTGCATTTTCTTTGACTGTTGAGTCGATGCTTTCTATGGAATCTTCAGCACCTGAGATTCTTTCTTCCATCTCTTGTATTCTATTGTTGATGTTTGCATCTATGACTCCTGATTTCTTCCCAAGGTTTTCTATCTCCAATTTGTCTCCCTTTGTGATTTCTTAGTTGTTTCTACTTCCTTTTTTAGTTCCTGGATGGATTTGCTGAGATCCTTCACTTGTTTGTTTGTATTTTCCTGTATTTCTTTAAGGTATTTTTGCATTACCTCTTTCAGGATTTCTTCCTGATGACCCACGTTCTCCTGCATTTCTCTGAGCGATTTTTGTGTTTCCTCCTCATGGGATTCCATCTGTTGATCCATCGTCTCCTGCATTTCTTTAAGCAGTTCTCGTGTTTCCTTTGTAAGGGCATCTAACCGTTGATTCATTTCTTTAAGCAATTTTTGTGTTGCCTCCTTATGGGCATCCGTCTGTTGACCCATATTCTTCTGCATTTCTTTATGCAAATTTTGTGATTCCTTTGTGAGTGCATCTACCCGTTGATTCATCTCGTTAAGTGATTTTTGTGTTGTCTCCTTGTGCGCCTCCATCTTTTGATCCATGTTCTCCCGCATTTCTCTAAGCGATTTTTGTGTTTCCTTTGTAAGGGCTTCTAACCGTTGATTCATGGTCTCCTGTAACTCTTTATGAGATTTATTTGTGTCCTTCTTGTGATCCTCTAATAGCATCATGAGAAGTGATTTTAAATCCAGATCTTGTCTTTCGGGTGTGGTGGGGTATCCAGGACTTGCTGCTGTTGGAGAGTTGGGTTCGGATGGTCCCACATTACTTTGATTACTGTTAGTAACATTCCTACGTTTGCCTTTTGCCATCTGGATACCTCTGGTGTTAGTTGGTCCTGCTGCCACTGGCTGTTGGTTGGACCTCCTGTGAGCTTGCAAAGCTATTTCTGCCCCCCCTGGATTACCAGGATTCCCCTGGCACCGATTTCTGGGGCCTGCCTGCTCCTGAGTGACTTTGGAGCCCTAATGTGCTTTGCCCCAAGTGATCTTATATTGGGGAGGCCTTGCACATCTAAAGGCTCAGCCTAGTGGATTCCTGGAGCAGAGGTCGCCAAAGGGAGGCTGGCAGGCTCCTGCCCTGTGCAGGGGTGTGTGATCTCTCCTGGGGGGGGGGAGGGGGCGTCCCTCTGCCAGGCAGAAGTCCCACAGCAGATCTGGCGCGCTGGTCACTGCAGATCAGCCCAGCACCTGGGAGCAGGTTACACACAAGCTGCCTGAACCCGAAGCGATATTATGCCTGTCTGTCTCTGAGCCTGGTGGTCCCAACTACCTGGTCACTGGAGCAAAGATGGCGGAGGGCACTCTCCGTGGCGCTGCTCACCCTGTGGTCACGATGGCCCGCCGATCTGGCACCCAGACGACCACAGCGCCAACCCGCCCTCGGGCACAGAAGGAAGCCCCAACAGGCCGTGTCCCAAGTGATGTTATATTGGGGGGAGAGCCTGGGTACCGGTCTCTCCAGCGCAGTCCGCGGGAACAGAGGTCGCGGAAGGGAAGCTGGCAGGCTCCCTCCCTGCGCGGGGTCCCTCCACCAGGCAGAAGGTCCCACAGCGGAACTGGCGTGCTTGTTACTGCAGATCAGCCCAGCACCTGGGAGCAGGTTACACACAAGCTGCCTGAAACCGAAGCGATATTATGCCTGTCTGTCTCTGAGCCTGGCGGTCCCAACTACCTGGTCACTGGAGCAAAGATGGCGGAGGGCAGTCTCTGTGGCGCCGCTCACCCTGTGGTCACGATGGCCCGCCGATCTGGCACCCAGACGACCACAGCGCCAACCCGCCCTCGGGCACAGACGGAAGCCCCAACAGGCCGTGTCCCAAGTGATGTTATATCGGGGGGAGAGCCTGGGTACCGGTCTCTCCAGCGCAGTCCGCGGGAACAGAGGTCGCGGAAGGGAAGCTGGCGGGCTCCCTCCCTGCGCGGGGTCCCGCCACCAGGTGGACATGATTTCAACATCTTATAATCATGAGACTTTCAAGAGTATCCCAGAGAAGTCATCCAGTCTAAAACTGTGACCTGCCTTCCTCTGGCTTCTAGTTTTATGGTGTGTGTGTGTGTGTGTGTGTGTGTGTGTGTGTGTGTGTCTAATGTAGGAGGGTTTCTATTAGATAAGTCATCTTCATTTCAGTATTCTTATAAATACAGCTACAAACATTAAAGTCAAAATTTCTATTAAGAGATATGTACAGTACTATAGACTATATCTGCTTTCTTACTTTCTGTAATTGCATCAGATGACCAGAATCAGGTGTGTATGCATAGTCCTCCCACGAGCACTGCAGTGAAAATAAATGCCAATCCCAGGGTACATGTATTTAGGCCTTCTTGTGTCTAGACTCTTGGCAGCACTTTGCATTACCTTTTATTGTAGATCTTCCAGTCTTCTCTGCATATCTGTTTAATGTTCTCCCACAGGGCTCCAGTCTGCACCATTCTTTACTCTTTTCACTACCTATTTTCCAGAGTTAATCATACATACTCCAGACATGCACACTTGGACCCCCAACAGCTTGGCAGGAAAGATACAATCTGTAAAACATTTTTAGAAACTAATATAAAAAACTGTTCATTTCGGGTGAGACTTATCTGTGTTTCCATTTTCACTGAACAGTAGAGCTGTCTTGGTAGAAAGCAATGGCTCTAGATGCTGAACATTAAAATATTTGGCAAGCTATTTAATAGCTTAAGGCCACAATCAGACCTATGAAATCAGAATTGCAACGCTCAAGCATCAGTATTTTTAAAAGCTCCCTAAACACTTCTTATTGGTGGCACAGATAGAGAGCTACTGGTTAAAGCTGGACTTGTATTGACTGAGGATCCCAGGTCATCCTCAGGCAAGGCAGTGGTGTAGACTGAATCAAGGTGAATTGTACTTGCCCTAGAGCATTTTTATGTCAACTTGACACTGGCTGGAGTCTTCTGAGAGGAGGGAACCTCAGCTGAAAAGAAGACAGCCATAAGATCTGGCTGTAGGGGAGCTGTGAGGATGTATACTAAATTAGTGATTGATGTGGGAGGGCTTGGCCCATTGTGGGTGTGGCCATCTCTCAGTTCTGTAAGAATCCAGGCTGAGCAAGCCAGTGAACAGCTTTCCTCCATGGTCTCTGCGTCAGATCCAGCCTCTAGGACCTAGGATTTTTCTGCCCTGACTTCTTTTGATGATGAATTTTGATGTTGAGTGTTAGCAAAGTAACACCTTTCCACACCAAGTTGCTTTTGATACCCTCTGATACTTAGCTGACAGGAGTCTTTTCTGCAGTGCTAATGTTAGGTAAGTGCTATACTACATTTCTTATCTCTAGTAGTCTATTTTTGTTTTTGTGAAACTATCAAATACTAATTATCCTATAGAATTTTGTGAAAATTAAAAAAGAAAAGAAGAGAAAAGAAAAGAAACTACCTGCATATAGTTAACACTGTAGTTAACTTGCTAGGTCCAAATATCCAAAATTCAGCTCAAGTTGAACTATAGAAGGATTTCTGATAGATCAAAATCAGTATTTCTCAGGAACTAAAGCTGGTTCCAGTCTATCAAAAAGGGTCATTTTCCTTACCTCTGGCAGAAAGGACATATGGCTATGCGTCCTTTCTATATATCAGCGCATCAAAGTCCATGCTGGCCTCCAGTCTCCCTCAGTATCACACAAATACTTGTTAAGCATTTCAAAGTCCACACTAACACCTTGGTCTTTTCCGCTGCACAGCAATTCATCTTCCTTATAGTCCTCATGACCTATCCACCCACACCTTCTCTCTATCCCACTCCTGATAGCCTCTCGTCTCCTGCTATCCCCATGCTCTCTTTTTCCATGTGCTCTGTTCTGTACCTCTTGTCATTGCCTCTGTTCCCTCCCACTCTCCCAATCCCCTAGCCCTGGTCATGTCCACTTTGCTTTCTCTTTGTTCTGGTCTCTTCCAGATGCCTCTGGCTATTTTTCTCTCTTATTCACAATTAAAACCTTCCCCTAATAGAGGATTGATCAGGTCAGCATTTTTCTCTACTGTACCTCCTCATATATATAAGCTATGAATGCATATTCTGACTAACAAAAAAAAACCCCATGTTTAGTCTGTGCTATTAGTTTATGACATATCGTTTTAAACGATATGTCATATCTTGGTTCTTTTTTTTTTCCTTTTTTTTTGATGTTTTCTTTATTCACATTTCAAATGTTATCCCCTTCTCCCATTTCCCCCCTCCCAGAAACCCTCTATCCCATTCCTTCTTCCCCCTACTTCTATGAGGGTATTCCTCTACCCACCCCACTCCCACCTCCCCACCCTCAATTCCTCTACTCTGGGGCATCTATCAAGCCTTCATAGGACCAAGGACCTCTCCTCCCATTGATGCATGACAAGGCAATCCTCTGCTACATATGCAGCTGGAGCCATGTGTACTCGTTGGAGACAGGTTCTTAAATGGCCCAGGCTGCCTTCGAACTCACCATGTAGCTGAAGATGACCTTGAGTTTCTGATTCTTCTGCCTCTACCTCCTTAGTGCATGCACTTCCTCTTCCAGTTTTATGAGACAGTCTGGGGATCAAACCCAGGACTTCAGGCATGCTAGGCAAGGACTCTACCAGGTAAGTCACAACTCCAGATGACCACATATAATCTTGCCTGGTGACTGAACTCTTTCAAGCAGCTGGATACTGGATACTGGCAGGGTCACACTCAAACCCTGCTCTGCTCCTGGTGTTGAAGGATGCAAGACTTGCAAACCTGGAAAAGTGCCTGAGGTTTGCTGACCTGCTGTCTCTCACTTACCTGCTGTGTCTCCCCCCAAAAGCAACATCGTCTCGAAGTCTCGAAGCATTTCTGCACTGATTGTGGCCTACGCAGCCTTGCTTAGTGGACCCCCAAGAAATAAAATACATACGTAAAATAAAATGCAGTATGGGAGAACTGATTGACAGATGCAGTAAATATTGGAATTGCAACAACCTGTATACAAACACTCTTTGTGCACCTGAAGGCAGGCAGGGCCTGTGAGGCTCCTGCACCACCTTGAAAGTATGATAGCTGCTTTGGAAAAAGCAGATCAGCCATTTTCGTTTTCAGTGCTAGCCGTCCCCATGTGCTAGGCAAGTGCTCCTGCTCAGTAACTGGAGGATTCCAATCTGGTTTGATCTGGGAGGGTCTGCTTGGGTGGTAATTTCTTTATCTCTAAGAAGAAAGGTTATAGCTTACCTGGATGCTATGAGAATAGAGGGACTGCTTTTGAAGATAACCTGTACAGTGCAGAGTATTGCAAACCCTCCTCTAGCATCTCCACCATTGGCATCTTAGAAAACAGCAGGGCATTTAGCAAAGCTAAAACTCAGTGGTGTCCTGATACTTCAGACTCTACTGGAGTTTCTCTCTGAGGCAGATGAATAGCAAGAACTATAACCCTGAACAGTTCTCAGAACTGTTTCATTTACAATCAGAGGAAGGAAAGTCCCTTCTTTCCCAGGGCAGTTGTGAGTAAAAGGGAACACAGTAGGTGAGCCGGGGTTTTATTCTCTGAATTGCTACTCACTAGAACAGCCTCAATGGATGAAAGGCAATTAAAAAACATTGAGTGGCTGATTTTTAAAATACTAGATTTTTAAAATGTGTTCATTGAAGCCAGTCCCTTTGTCAGCCATATTGAAAAGATGCAGCTTCGTGCCACTCCAACAAGTGAGTTACCCCCAGGGGGACACCAATGGAAGTAAGCTAAGTCCTGAACTATGCTACAGAAACGAATTTCAGGATTAGTCACAGTAAAGCAAAGTCATTAAGTTTATTTGGTTAAGTGATAGTACAGACTTTAGACTTCAGCATGGGGGGGAGGGGTTGGAGACAGAGAGAGAGACACATAAAAGACAGTAAATAGCAAGACATGGGTGCAGGCTTCTTGCTCAGAGAATAGAATTTCAGTAAGGTTGGAAAATTAAGCAAACTAACCCTGGGAGGATTGTAAATGCGGTTGTAAGGTATTTTGTGAGGAATGTTGTTTAAGATTTAGAGATGAGAGAAGAATGCATATAAAACTCAAGGGCAAGAACAAGCTGGGTTTGTATAAACATAGTTCATTTGTTGTTGAAATGTCTTTGGGAAAGAGGGCATTATTATCTCTGCAGGCAATCTTGGCTTCATCAACGGTCTTCAAGTTTTTTGACTCTCAGCCACCAGGAAAAATCTCTCTCAGGTTGAGGGACTTACCCACTTTTCCAGGTCCCTTTAGTCTCCTCTTTCTTTTCTGCCTTACTCTCAGATATGGCTAAACAGACTCTTAAGTAGACCTTTTATTTAAATAAGTCCTCTCCTCTCCTCCCTTCTGTTCCCTTCCTCTCCCCTCCTCTCCCCTCTTCTCCCCTCCCCTCTCCTCATCTCTGTGTTGATGGGTGTTTAAAATCTCTTTCAAAAGAAATTTCTCCATTGTAACTTGATGTTTTTATACCGAAGCACAGTAAGGCACAACACAACACAGTGAAGCCGAAACCTGACAGCCTTGCCTTCCCACAGTTACTCTCTAAATAGACACGACAATGGAGCCATCACACATCTTTTCTTAGGATAATGCCACCTGTTTATTTTTAAGACCACAAGGGAATACAATCTTATTGCTTAAAAAACAATGTTCACAGTGAAATACAAATGAATAAGAAGAAGTAAATGGTACTGCTTACCATATTGTGATGCTCAATCTGGGCAAAGGGCAGAGACTAAGGGGTCTGCGGAGTGCTCAACTGTAAGTGAGACATCTGTGTGTCACATCTACGACCCCTAAGGCTTGAAGAAAGGGGTGGACAGACTGAGGAAGATGGCTCCAAAGCAGTCTTCTAAGCATGACAGGCTGCTGCAGTCATGAATTCACAGCCTCTGTGGCTGCCTGCAGATGATCTGATAGGCAACATAGCTCTTTGGTTTTCTAAGTGTAGCGATGCAGCAAAGTAGCACCTGGGAGACTGGCTCTGTTGGTAAAGTGCTCAATACTCAAACACGAGGATCCAAATTCTGTTTCTTAGCATCTATACATAAATGAGTGTGAAGGTACATGCTTTTAATCTCATCTAGGAGGCAGGAGTTTCCTTGGAGTTCAATGGTCTCTCACTGAGTCTGGAGTTCACTCATTGGTCACCAGACCATTGAGTTGGAGAGCAATAGAGGAAGAAAAGTACCATTGATGTCTGCTCTCTATACTTGCACATAGATGCAAACACACACACACACACACACAGAGAGAGAGAGAGAGAGAGAGAGACAGAGACAGAGACAGAGAAAGAGAAAGAGAGAGAACACACCACACACCACGTATAAATACAGAAAAAGAAAACAAAGGAGCAAAGAACCCAGTGTGAAAACTCAATATTTTGCCATCTTTACTAACGACTTTTTAGATGAAAATAAATAACATTGCAAGACAGGTTTCAAGGTCAATTTGTTTTATCCTCCTAATAACATTTGAGATTTTAATTTTTAAGAATGATACAAAGATTGGAAAGTAAAGCAAACACAGATTTTCTTGGGGTTAGAGAGATGGCTCAGTGGTTAATGTGGGAGGCTTGTAGCTTCTTGGCCTCACAGACAAGAACTAGGGAAACCGGGAATGTTAAACACGTCTTGCTATCTCTCCAAAGGGAGAGATTTATAACCTGAATTCTACCCAGAAGGCTGGGAGGAGAAGTGGTTAACAGAAGGTGACTTCTGCCCTATCTATGTGGCCAGGGCACACCAGGTCTACTGCCAGACCTTTATCTTGAGTTTTTCATCTCAGTCATTGCTAAATTCCCTGAACCTCTTGTCAGAAGCACTGTTTACCTTGATCCTGCTTTCTCAGTTAATCTATAGAACCTATCTTTCTGGAAGATGGCACTTGGACTTTACAAGAGTTTTAATGCAGTCAGGTCTTAAGCTTTGTTGTACACATGAGATTGAGTTACCTGTCACTAGGAAATTTTTTATCCAAATTGTGCGGTGTTTAAATATGTCTAAAATAAAATAGCCCAGTGTTAGACTCTTCAAGTTTAAACCAATTCCAGAAACTGAGTTGGTTAAACCAGGCTTCCTTCTTGCCTCCTGTGGTTCAACATTCTGTTGGCCATGGTGCTTGCAAAGACCTACTTAGGAGAGGAGCATGTACTACAGAGTTTATTTCTAAGCACCCATACCAGGTGGCTCACAACTACCTGTAATTCCAGCTCCTGCCTATTCTGACCTCTACACACACACACACACACACACACACACACACATTTTAAAAAGAAATTAGTTTGTAATCTGTCCAGCAGTATGCATACTTTTTCTTAAGTTATTTGTCTTCTTAGCAGTGAAAATATTAGCACCAATTCCTGTGGCTTTGCAGTGAGAGCAAACATCTGTTCCTGAGCTTTATTTGGGAAAAGGTATTAGCTTTGAGAATATAGGAGGAGAGGAACCTCATCTATACCACCCAGTATGCTGTTTTCTCATCCCATTTTTAAGATCAATATGAGCACAGTCTCTAAATCTCTAATGAAAACACCTTCTTTCACCAACAGGTCTTCTGACACTGTGATCAGGAAATCAAAGATCTGTCACCCCAAACCTGTGATTGTGGCTGTGTGAAAGAAACCATACTCCAAGGGTTGAAGATGTAGCAGTGGTAGAGTGCTTGCTGCCTACCCTACATATAGTCTTAAGTTCAATGTCCACCCCCTTCTAACCCTCCCAACTCAAATACTTGTGGAAGATTATTTAATCACTTATGGAAAGTAAACTGAGGAAAATTCTATTCTGAATCAAGTATACCAATAAAGGGGTTCTTCAGTGGAGAGAAAGACTAGTCTCAGTTCTTAATGCATTACAAAGTAGGGATTTACAGCTAAAGAGCAGAAGGAAGCTCAGTGAATAGAAATTCCCCAAATGGTATTATCAGGAGTAAATAGATCAAACAGCTATAAACTGGGATAGATTCTTGCTTAGGACAGACCAAGATGATCAGACATTACCCAGGGTTGGTGGAGGACAAGGAAACCAACCAATGAGGGGTTTTCATATATAAAGTAGAGGGTTCTTAAGTTTCAGGAGCCTGAGTAAAGTTTTGTGAAACATCAAAACTTTGTTAACTATGGGAGATGGAATGTTTACATCCTCTCAGAATTCATATGGTAAAGATGCTCCCAGAGCCTGCTGGTCAGTAAACATGAAAGCCAATACTGGGGCAGTGAGGATAATTATAGGAAAGGCAGAAAGAAGATGCAAGGACAGATATGGGAGGGCTGCTGGCCAATACCACTCCAGCAGTGAGTGTATTTCCTCAGTATCTTTAAAGGCAAGCAACAGAAAGTATGACCAACTCCAAGAAGTAAAACAATGACCACAAATGGTGAGTTTATGGTACATAGTATCTATGTTTGATTAAGGCCATTTCCTTCAGGTTATATGTGTAAACTGAGGAATTTGGCAGGATATAACACATGTCTTAATTAAAATGAAAGGCAGATGTTAGCAGACTCTTTCATGATTAATCATAAGAAGTCAGTCAAAGTTATCTTTGGCTTTGCTCCCCACATGCCTCCCTTTTTTTATCTATACAAGCCAAAGATGTCTCAGCTATTGGCACAGAAAGACTGGGCCAGTCTTAGGCATCCCCTCAAGAGGTGTGTACCTTTCCCATCATCAGTACATGAATCCTAGCATTCATGCACTGTCTTAGGTTGATCTACCTCTGAGAGAATCTTATGAGTCGTTTTTATCTGTAAAAGCCACACACCTGATCAATCACAGAACAGAAAGTTGTGCCTGTCTTAGGTTGCCATCTGCAAATACAACTCTTACCTGTCATTGGCACATGAATAATCTTGTATTCCTGGCCTGTCTTAGGTCGAGAAAATTATCTCATTATAAATTAGAAGGTTTTCAAGATGATCTTACCCGTCATTGACTACCAACTTCTGCTAGGGAAGACACTGGAGCTTGATTTGTGTAACTCTGCTTTGACAACTGTAAAAGCTCTGATGATTCCTCTCAAAAGAGCAGGTAATAGACATGCCATGAAAAGGATCATAAAGCTATGTCCTGCTATACCCAATAAGAGAGATGTAAATGAAGGCCATAAAGAAAAAATGGCCTGTAATTTTTTTTTCAGAATATCATTTGCAATGCTAGCAGCATCAAAAGACAAAGGCTTTGACTTTCTTAAATTCACAACCTCCTTATGCAGGGCTAATAAAGCTAAAGAAGTATTAGTATTATGCCATATACATTGAAGTTGCCTTTTACTCCCATTATATGCTGCCTCTCATAAATTAGATTAGGGCTGCCCCGTGCAGTTTGGTTGTGAGATTCCTGTTATAGAAGGTGCATCTACATGTCATTACACCATAGGTGAAACATTAACATGAAAGTCCAAAGTGCCATCTGGAAGTGGAGGACTGTGACAGATTCAGGGACATATGAGACTCTCAAAAATATTACTCATGTTTGAGTTTTTAAAACTTAGTTATAAATATACATTTGTTTTATTGCCAGGTTTCATAATCAACACAAATTATACCTCTTTACATAGCAAACATTTCATATTTTTTACGTCTAAAAAAAAAACAACAACACAAAATCTCCACTGAGTTCTTTCAAATCTGTGAGCCCTTCGATGGAGTTTTCCACTCTCTGCTCTCCTCTACCTCAGCTACAGTCAGCTTCCCAACACCAGGAGGCCCTGCCTCTCTATCCTGCTGGGGTGGCTCCCCATGGAAATCGTTCTTCCGGGCACTTGTCTCAAAATTTCCTTGTAGTCAAAGTTCCTCATAGCCAAAATCTTGGGACATTTTCTGGGTGTGTTGGCAACCTTGAGCTATTGTCTTCAATGTCAGGAGCCATTTTGTCTAATTCTATGGAAGCCTGCCTATCAGGCAGAGTCAAGGCTGGTTGGGGTCTGCTGGCAGATTTTCTGGCCTGCTGACAAATGTTCAAGGCTGAACATTCTAGTAATCTTGGTGGAAAGAACAGGGAGGCCTCCAGGTGGGAACAGATATTCAATGTACATCAGCCATTGTTTCTGCTAGCTTGTGACTTTGTTTCCCATGACACCATAAAGTATATAAAGCCTATGAGAATTAAACTCGAGGCTGCTGCAGTACTCACTGGACAGTCCTCCCAATTTCTAATTTTTTTTCCTCTGAGTCATCTTTCCTATAATCATCCCCTCCCCCACCTCAGAGGACTGCTCAACTTCATACTGGCAGGCCAGGTGCACTTCAACAATCTTGTTCCTTAAAATCCTCGCTGCACATAAAAACATTAGGATTCATTTATTTACAGGAGAAAAAGATTACTTGTGAAAAATACATACTCACACAACCATTCTGCCATAAACACAGCTCTCCTGGAAAAAGGCATTTTCCTCCAATCCATCCCTTTCCTATCTTGAGGGTATTCATCATCTCCTACTTCAGCTAACTAAAGCTGGCAGTACTTTACTTACACAGGGCACTGAGTCTAGTGGAGCCCATCATTCTATAACAGAGCCAGGATTTTTGATATCAAGATTAAGATTAGCTACTCTGGGCTAGGGGCCCATTCCTAGTCCATTTGTCCATCCCTACAAACAGCTTCAACATCCTTTCACTTGCTCTCCAAAGGCAGGTCTTCAGGATGGTGTGCTCTAGCTAGAATTGTGGTGCCCTCTCTCGGATACTTTATATATGACAAGAACCTTGGTTTTCCTTTAGGATTGTCTAAGACTGCATTAATGTGGGATGATGAAATCAATGAGAAGCTGACACCTAGAATTTTAAGAAAGGAGCATATAACTGAATACAATAGTGCATGACATTTACTAACACTGAATATTGTTCATGACATTTTCGTTTCCTATGTGTTCACTGTATATGTGTGAACTGTATATGATGTTTACCAACTGAAATGATACTGAAACCCATGCCCACCTCCACAGTTATACTGGTAGGAATCAGCTGACATTTGACTTCTTATGGATGGGCAGGGTTGTAATGTAACATTTTTATTTTTTGAAATATAGTCATGTCAAAAGTTTCAAAGACTTAGGGTCAGTGTGTGAGATGAGTCAATGGATAGTGGTGCTTGCTGCTCAGTCTGATGATTGAGTTCAATCCCTAGGACCTCAGACTTTTACATGGGTACCTTGGCATAAGTGTACCCATATATATATATATATATATATATATATATATATATATATATAATATGTATGTATGTATGTATATATATATGTGTGTGTGTGTGTGTGTGTTTGCTATTATAGATTTTAATGATTGCATTTGTGTGCCCTTCCCCCACTCCGAGTTCTGAGCAGGAACTTCCAGACCTCAGTGAGCCACAACTCCCCCACCTGGCGGAGCTCTAGGACCAAGGTGAAGTCCATTGTTCTTCAAGGATTTGCAGCGTCCTGAGAGAGGAGCCAGCTGCATGCATTCTTCTGAAAAACAACTCAGCCTCCCGGCAGAGCAGCAGACCTGTGGAACCAACATCCACCTAACAGTGGAGCTGAAGCCCCGCTGAGCAGACTCTCAACTTTGGGGGAAGGGTCTCACCCCCAAACCTTAAATTGTTGGTCTCAAAGTAAACCATGGATTTTGAACAGCGATGTTGTCTGTTTTCCCCTCGTCACCCCATTTTATTTCCCCAGCTCTCCGTCCAGAGAACCCGATGATGACCCGTTCGTATGTAACCACTGGGAGGTTACACAATTGTATAAATATGCTAGGAGTCATACAACCCAGTAGTTCTCCTGCTTTTCTCTTCTGCATTACTCCTGAGGAATATAGGCCATGCCTTTATGTCCTGTCATTTCTGTACAGCGAGGATATATTTCTCCCCATCTGACATACACGTTCATACTTATATTTCCATCATTGGCAGTTGTACAGGGAGTGGAGTTAATGGCTAGGAGCATATGCTGTGCCAGAGTGCCAGGAGAAATGGTGACTGCCCACGCTCGGTATATGACTAGATTACCTGTTTTAGCTCTGCACTTCAGCACCTTGTCTGTTAGTTGTTTGTGAGATTTAAGTGAATTAATTTATATGCAGTATTAGACAGGTGCTTGAGATGCAGTAAATGCTCAATGAAATGTAAACTATTATTATTTAGGTTATGTCCAGCTTTGATGCAAGAATCATATTTGTAGCAAAATCTTGGGAAAACAAACTTTGTTAAATGTAGTTGTACAAGTGGAATTGCCTTTCACTTTCCTTATTGCTGTGATAAAATACCTAATCAATGCAACCTAAGGGCAAAGGGTTTATCAAAGTTCAGATGGAAGTCCCTCATCATGGAGAAAGTGGTGTGACAGGAGTTTCAGGTCATATCCATCCACACTCAGAAAGCAAAGAATGCCCACTCTTCCTGAGCTTACTGTCCTTTTTGCTTAGTCTAGAACTCCAACCCACAGAACAGTCACACCCACATTTATAGTGGGTCCCCAACCTTGGTTAACTAAGTGTAGATGATCTTCCACAGACACATTCATATGCTTGTCTCTTCAGAGATTTTATATCCTATTAAGTTGACAATCATTAACCATCAGGTATGATAAGGTATACTTTTTTAAGATATAAAAGAACTTTGTCAAATTACCTACTTGGCAGAATCTTCTGCATTGATGTTTGAGTAACCAATGCCCCACGCTTTTGCTGGCGTTGGATGTTATGATATAAAACAGAAAGCTTCTATGGTCATTTGAACATTTGAATGCTTGCTCATTAGGAAATAGCACTACTTGGCAGGCTTTGGGAGGCATGGTCCTGTTGGAGGAACTGTCACTGGGGGTGGGTTTGGGGGTGTCAAATGCTCAAGTCTGGCCCAGTGTACTTACTTCCTGCTGCATGTGGATTCAGATATAGAACTCTCAGCTCCTTCTCCAGTACCATGTCTGCCTGTGTGCTGCCATGTCCCTGCCATGAGGTTAAAGAACTAAACCTCTGAACCTGTAAGCCAAACCCCAATTAAATGCTTTCCTTTATAAGAGTTGCTGTGGTCACGGTGTCTCTTCACAGCAATAGACCACTAACTAAGATGGCTGCCTATTCAGTCTGGTCCTAATGATACTGCATAATTTGCTTTGCCGTGATTATTGGTCAGGTAGAACCAGTTTTCAAGGGCTTATTGCTCTTTTGTATTCTACCCTCCAGTAGATCACCTTGAGAAGTAAAATCACTTTCGAAATATGACTATTTCCCACTTACTTAGCCTTTGTGGGTCTTTAATCTCCCACTCTGTCAAACACAAGCTTTGTAGATAGAGCTAGTGCCAGTGCACAATTGAATGCGATTCAGAATCACACCACGTCTGAGTCCTGCAATGACTTCTGCAGCATAATTATCCAGCAGCCAAAGAGAGAAGACATCAGAATGATCTACTCCCTCTGCTTTGAAATGGCCTTGCGGCATCCTTTCTTTATGTTTCCAAGAAATTGATAATTGCATAGAAACAGTTGAGTGCATTTCTTTGTTACTATTGCTTCTCTCTGGTGCTTTTATGTTCTCAAAGAAAAGAGAACATTTTCATTTGACACTCCATAAATCTATAGTTCCAAAGGGCCTTGCCTCTTCCTACTCAGGGAATATTTGTAAGGGACCAATGTGTGCCAGGCACATATGTGGAAGGTGTGTAGAGGAGAGAAATCTATATACACAAAGAATAAAACATTGTCTCTTGTTGCAATCAAGTTAGCAGTCAAAGGAAGGAACATAGTGAGGGATGATGCTTCAGAGCAGGACCTGAATCCCTGAATCCAGGAAGAAGAGGGTACAATGAGACTCCCATCTTCTATACATAAGCTGGTACCCTGCAGGGCTACAGCTCCACTGTAAATGTAAACTAGGAATAGTCAGCTTCTCCAAGGAAAGAATGAAATAGATTTTCCAAACCTTGATGTTGACTGAAGAAAAGGAAAGGCAAAAGCAACAAGAATTTATAGTCTTACAATGTCTTCATGATAGGACCTTAGGCTCAAAATGGCATTATTAGGATTTCCTAAGTACAAGTCTGATTCCAGGGGAACGTTCTCTGACATCTTATGGTTCTTGTGTCCCAAGAACAAAGAATTGGACTAGGAACATATGCATAATTATAGAAATAGAGACAACTTATTTATAAAAAGAATGTCATTCCCAAGGATAGGAATGGATTATGAGGTCTAGGGCTCAAAACCTGAGATTCCAGCTTCACAACCTTCCATAAATCATTTGCCTTCTCTCACAATTGTGTAAAACACACTCTTCTTGCCCATGTTCTGCTCCTTACATGTAGCCCTCCAGGGTAGAGGGTACTAGTATTTCTGATAACTGACCTGTTATTATTATTATTATTTTGTTGTTGTTGTTGTAAATCTTGATGCCTCTTTTCCCATGCCCTACTTTCCTACCACAAAAGTAGTTTGGGACATGAAAACCTCTCAGAGCCAGAATTCAAAGTGGCTTTGATTGGCAGTGCCCTCAGGCTCTGTCAGACAGACATACAACCTGGAAGGAATACATCTTAAATTCAGGCCTCTATGAAACCCCAAATACCAAGTTTCAAGGACTGTCAAAAACCCAAAACATATAATTAGGCATGAGTGAAAAGTGACAGGAAAAGACAGGAACCAGGCACCAGACTGCCCACCCCCATTTCCCTGCCTCTAGCAGCAGAGATATCCCCAACTGAGTGCCTACAGACCAACAATCTAGCTACCCTAGCACTGGGTGAAGACCTTCACCTTAGTGAGACAGACAGAAGTTTAGGATTGTGTCACCAGCCAAAATAGTGTGGATATAATACCATCTAGAGATTTGTGTGTCACGCAGTTTAGTATCGGCCCTGGTGGCTTAGGGACTGCTCTCACAAACACTGTCCCAACCTCTGGTGGTATAGCAAAGGGTAGTAAGCACATGACTTAACCTTGGAATTTATCACCTGATTGGTGAGACCTAAGTCGGAGCAGCCCCCACCCCTGGGCCTACCTGCAGATGAAGTCTCTAGAAGAGCCCTCATGGTAAGCGAAGATGTGAGGCATCAGTGTATCCGTTTTCTATTTGAGGTAGCATCACCTGTGGCCAATTATAGCAGCATGGGGCACAAATCCATCTCAGCAGTAGGAAGACCAGGTTGGACTGGTCTTGGTAGGCTATCACATCAGGGAGCCACCCTTGTGACATAGGAGCCTGGGTTGCTCCCTCTATTGTGATGTTGCCAAGAGCTAGACATTCTCCAATAGTGCTTGCAACAAGCTGGTGATTAAGAGTGAAGCATCGGAGCCGCAGGAAGAACCTTCTTGTAGCCACTTGAAGGGATGAACTAACTTTTTTAGTTCTGTGCCAGCTCCTGCTGAGTAATATGCTCATTGATCATTTGTGACAAGTCTGGGCTTGGATCACCCTCTAGTGCTAACACTAACAGACTTACAGAAAACCAGGCTTTAGGGTACCACCTACAGGTGAAATAGTGAAAGAAAGAGACCAGGCTGCTTAGGTTTTCTGGAAACGCAGGCACACACACAAAACCTGATTACAAAAGCCAGCATGAGTACTTAACAATTCTGTCTCCTGATGGGCTACACACATATTTGAATCAGGAGCATTCAAAAGAAATTGGGAGCAGTGGACACACCAGTACTCCCAGCAACTTGGGAGGTTAACACAAAAAGATTGTGAGTTTGAGGCCACCCTGGGCAGTATGGCTGGCCCTTGTCACAGAACAAAGCAAGCAAGGAGACAAAACCTTTTGGGGAAATATGGCCTCGTTTAATAATCAGAATGTATGTACCAGATGCAGACATATGGACAATATCTTGGAGGTGGGGCAAGCTGACAGGTGCCTCCACGTGAGGTACTGAATGTTAGGATGATGTCACCTGAAACAAAACTCTGGGAATGAGCATCACTCCATCCCGAGGCTCTAAGTACAGGCTCATGTCAGTTTTCAGGCAGCTGTGGAGACGATGCCGAGGAAGGGAGATGTGGCTCTAACCTGAGTAGAAAGCTCCATTCCTGTCCCAAGGGGCTGGGAATGAGCTCTATGCTGGTCCTAAGGGACTGGGAGGTGGGGTGCCAGTGAGTGTGGGGTGGGACTCTAACCTAGAGGTCAGGCTCCCCTTGGGTCCTGGAGCACTGGGGAATCTATGAGTAATTTGTAATTTCCCTTCTCACATCTATCTAATTGGGTTAGAACATTTATATTATTAGAATTTTTTTTTTTTGGCATTTGTTTTCCACCTGTCTAATCTCTTCCCCTTGTTTCCCTTTTATCCCATTCTTCCCACTTGTTCCTTCTCATATCATACAACCTTCCCTGCACTCTATTCCCCTCACTGCCCCTTCCTTCCACCTCCTCCATTTTTATTTCTATATTTGTTCTATTCATTTTAACTTCATAGCACAGTCCACATTAGTTTGCCATTTTGTGTTTTGTGATCGTCGCTGATATCTTCGTGGGTTTTAATAGATTTTAAGTGTATTTCTTTATCTTCCACGGAGCAGTTGCTGCTACCATAGCAGTTTGTTTTATTCTCTCCGAGGGCTACCAGGGACTGAGTCCCCAAGTGTAAACTATTTAAATAAAAAGATCCACAAATAAAACTAGAAAAGATATCCAATCCAAAAGACATGCAAACCATAACACTGAAACTTAAGAACTATGAAAATGTAAAGCATATTGTTTGCATATTAATATAAATATAGATACTATAGAGAAATGGAAGATGCTTTGTGATAGTTTGTATATGTTTGGCCCAGGGAGTGGCACTGTTGGAGTAGGTGTGGCCTTATTGGAGTAGATGTGTCACTGTGGGTGTGTGCTTTAAGACTCTACTTCTAGCTGCCTGGAAGCCAATATTCTACTAGCAGCCTTCAGATGAAGATGTAGAACTCTCAGCTCTGCCTGCACCATGTCTGCCTGGATGCTGCCATGTTACCGCCTTGATGATAATGGACTGAACCTCTGAACCTGTAAGCCGGCCCCAATTAAATGTTGTCCTTTATAAGACTTGCATTGGTCATGGTGTCTCTTCACAGCAGTAAAACCCTAAGACATGCTCCAAGAAGGGAAAAACAGACTAGAGCTATGGCTAGGCAGTAATGAGTACTGGATGATCTTCCAGTGGATCTAGGTTCAATTTCCAGCATCCATAACTGCTGGGAACCATCTGTAACTCTGGTTCCAAGGAGTCTGATGCTCTCTTCTGGATTCCAAAGGCACCTGGCATGTACATGGTGCACAGCCATGCACACAGACAATACACACCCATACATAGAAAATAATGTTTAAAGAGGAAAATAGAACTTCCTTATGATCCAGTATTCACACTATTGGTTAATATAGCCAAAGAAAATAAAATCAATGTTTTGATGAGACATCTGCACTTCCATGTTTATAGCACTACCAAGGAAATTAGAGGTGAAGGAACATAAGTAGCTTTCAACTGATGAAAAAATAAAGAAATAGTACAACTATATACATAATACTATTAAACCATAAAAGTGAAATTCTGTCATTGAAGACATGCATATAATCAGACAGCATTACATAAGAAAGACAACATAAAAAGTCTGCAAATATAGAAGCTGGGAATAGAATAGCGGTTACTTGAGCCTTTGGTGACATACTTTTAAATTACTGCTATGACCAAAAGCATGGCAATATGTAACTTAGGAAGGAAGGGTGGATTGTTTGGCTCATAGTTTGAGGTGCCTCATGGCAGGGAAGGCCTCGCTGCAGGAGCATGAGAGAGCTGGTTACATCCTCTCCACAGTCAGGAAGCAGAGACCAATGAGGATGGTCCTAATCTGCCTTCTTCCTTCTTTTCTGTTTTTATTGTCTCCGTCCCACATTATGTGATGGGGCTGCTCCCACTGTGAATGAGTCATCCTTCCTCAGTTAAGCATCTCTGGGAACATCCTCACAGATATACCCAGCAGTGTTCCCTAGAGGATTCCAAACTTAATCCATGTGTCAATAAGATTAACCATCCCTACCAGAACAGGTAGGGAGAGTGGAATCCCTGGGCACCAAGTTACAGTTAGACAGGAGTAAGACATTCTGGGATGTCATTGCATAGTAAGGTAATTATAGATAGTGATAATATACAACATGTTTCAAAAAAGCCAAAAGAAAGGGTTTTGAAAAGTTTCATCATAAATGAAGCATAAATATTTAAGGACCTATGTATATCTATCCTGATGTAAATATTAGTCCATGTATGCATCTACAAAAACATCATGTAGCACCCCGCAAATAAGTACAATCTTTATATTCTGTGCTTTAGTTGGGAATCAAATGAATTTTAAAACACCATCAGACAAACATAAGTAAAGTCATAAGGTTGAAAAGGATTGAGAAGGTTGCCTGGGATAAGAGTGCCACTGACTGTCTGAGCCAACCACAGTCTGAAATCAGGTCTGTAAAATACTAAAGACTCTTAGTTTTTAAAAAATAACATTCTTAATACATTGTGTATATGCCTTCTCCGGTTTTGCCAATACTTACAATCTTGGCTTCACATTCTTTCAAGGCTATACAATAAGACTGATACTATTGAAGCATCAATTACGACTTCCCATATTTCTCTCCCGTTCGGCCACACCTCTGAGGTCTGTGATGCTGCTTGCTTTACCACCTTAATATGACGCCTGTGAGATTTATCTCTGTTTATTCGTGGAGTCCATCTGTTTTGCTCATTTTAACTAGGATATAGCTTTCTATTATTTAAAGACTATACAGTAATCCACTTATTTGCTTTTCTGCTAATGAAAATTTAGGGTATCTAAATGTTGAATGTGTGTGGCGTCTTTTTGCTACATACCAAGGCCAGGAAGGAATGAGTCTCTTAAACTTTACTGAATACATTCAAAGGGCTTTCTAAAGCGGTCATCTCTGTTCATCAGAGCAGATTTAGCTCTGTGTCCTTAACAATGTTTAATACATTCTTTTTATAGTCAGGATAAGTCCAATGTCCAGACTTATAATGAAGTGTGCTTATGTACACTTCTGCCATCCATTGATACTTCAGACATTTTCCTTATTTGTCAAAATTACAAGTTTGAAGCTGTCAGTCCGAAACAGCACTTGTAAACAAGCTCAGGATGCTTACCATTAAAAGCAACCAAAGAGGAATAAATGAAAATAAGCTATCACAGAAAGCTAGTTAATTGCATCATATAGGTTCCATGAGACACTGCATATCATGCATTAGTTGACCCACTAATAACACAACCCCTTCTGTAATCATCATTTTCAAAATTGTATTGCTGCCATGTAGAAATATTTTGTTCCATATTGATTTCTAGAAATGCACATAAACATTCTTTGTGATAAGTCTGAATATTGGAATCATCCTGACTATACAAAAAAAAAAGTTTAAAAAGGAGACTCCATCACCTGAAATTATAAAACCGTATGAATATGTAGTCAAATCTCTTTATTTACATGGTGTCCGCCTCTCTGTGCCCTTCAAAGTCTCTGTTCCTGCCCTGTGACCCCATCTCTAGACAACATCCTGCTGAAGCTCTTTGGAGGTGGTTTTTCTTCATGGGAGTCCCACCTTTTGCTAAGTCTGAGAATGAGACTTTAATGTTGTCACACCACCCTGTTTACTTCAGTTGGATCTGACAGCTACAGGTCTTTCTGCCTTTGTCTCATGAGAATGTTTGTTTTGGGGTTTTATTGCTATGACAATGTCAACGTTTATAAAGGAAAATATTTAATTGGGGATGGATTACTGTTTCAGAGGCTTAGTCCATTATTTTCATGGTGGAAAGAATGGTGGCATACAGGCAGAATTGGTGTTGGAGAAGTAGCTGAGGGTTCTAAATCTGCAAGCAGTAGTAGAGAAAGAAAGAACCTGGGCCTGACTTGAGCATTTGAAACCTCAAATCACTGGGCCTAGCCCTAGTGATGATCTCCTCCAGCAAGGCCACACCCACTCCAACAGGGTCACACTCATGTCAACAAGGCCACACCTCCCATGCAAATATATGAGCCTAAGGGAGGCCATTTATATTCAAACCACCACAATCTTCTTATTCAAGACAGCACAATTGTGGCTCTTTACTTTCTATTGGTCTGGTCTGTTGGCTGCTGGCGGCTGGGCTTGGTGGGGATCTTGGCTGGAATGTGGAGAGGCCTCCCTGGCAGGATGTTAGACATGGCTCTTTAGGGGAAGGCCTATTCCATTGCTCCAGCACAGCGAGTCCACTTGAGAAGAAGCAGTCCATTGGTTTTAGCGTTTATTGTAGAGAAGTAGAGAGAGGGAGAAAGTAGAGAAGTAGAGGCCAGCCATGGTCACCTAGAGAGAGGGGGAAGGGAATGGGGGGAGAGATGGAGCAAGGGGACAAGAGACAGAACAAGAGAGAGAGAGTAAGAGAGAGGGGAGGGGACAAACACCCTTCTTATAGTGGGCTGGGCAACCTGACTATTGCCAGGATAACTGTGGGGTGGGGCATACCTGGCTGTTGCCAGGTAACTATGGGGCAGGGTATACCTGGCTGTTGCCGGGTGACTGTGGGGGTGGAGTCCAACCAGAATACTAGAGGCCTGGGGCACTGCCTTACATGACTGATGGCCACAGAATTATGGAGAACTGAAGTCTCATGTCAGAAGCCTAAGTGTCTGGGAACATGGGCAAACAGACCTTCTGTCCCTTGTAGAACTAACTCTCTACTGGGTCACTGGGGGTTAAACCTAGCTCAACCAGAACACAGACTGCCTTTCATGGTCCAACACTGAGTGATTACCTTTCCTGTCTCTCTTACCACTTCTCTGTGAGTGAAAGGACCTCTGTGCACCCAATGTCTTTTGATGCACAGGAGTTTTAATTTTGACACAATCTATTAATTTTCCTCTGTTTGCTCTTTATCTGCTTTATTTTTTAAAAAAAGCTTTATGGTTCAAGATCCAAGATGCCCTGTCACACTTTGCTCTGACTTTCAATTTTGCTTTCCACATCTGGCCTGTAGCCTGTCTGGAATACATGTTTAGGTTTGATGTGAAATCTGAACCTTGTTTTATTCTGTCAAGCAGAAGTACCCAAATGCTCATGCTTTGGCCACAGATTCAGCATGAGGAAAGGGAATGACTCACAAGCTCAGCAACTACCAGGACAATTGCCAGAATTTGGCAGAAGTGATTACTAAGCTCCCAGCAACTGCAAGGTGGGCCCTGCCAAAGGGCAGCTTGTTCCCTTGGAGCAGAGAACTGAGCAAACCACCCTGGTTTGAAAGGAGAAGTGTTGTTAATTTTCTGTACTGTCGTTAGCCTTGTCAAAAACTTAAGGGCTCCTGGCCCTTCACAAATGCTGCCCCTGTGTTCTTGCTTCTGCCTGTCTTGTCATCTCCATGGTCTCACATTAGCTAAGACCCTGGACTGACTGGTTCTGTGTGTCAACTTGACACAGGCTGGAGTTATCACAGAGAAGGGAGCTTCAGTTGGGGAAGTGCCTCCATGAGATCCAGCTGTGGGGCATTTTCTCAATTAGTGATCCAGGGGGGAGGGCCCCTTGTGGGTGGTGCCATCCCTGGGCTGGTAGTCTTCTCTAAGAGAGCAGGCTGAGCAAGCCAGGGGAAACAAGCCAGTAAGTAACATCCCTCCATGGCCTCTGCATCAGCTCCTGCTTCCTGACCTGCTTGAGTTCCAGTCCTGACTTCCTTTAGTGATGAACAGCAGCATGGAAGTGTAAGCTCAATAAACCCTTTTCTCCCCAACTTGCTTCTTGGTCATGATGTTTGTACAGGAATAGAAACTCTAAGACAACCACTAATTGAGATATACCTGTCTTGCTCACCATGGAGTCCTCAAGGGCCCCTTCTGCTATCCAGTAAATATTTCTTGCATGAATGTATTAAATACACCAGTTCCTCTGATATATATATATATATATATATATATATATATATATATATATATGAACTGCAGTGCTCAGAAGACAGGTAGGAGGTATATTAGTTTTCTTGTTATTGCAACAAAATTCCTGACAAAAGAAGCTTAATAGTGGAAGGAGTTGTTCTGGCCTGGAGTTTGATGGTATGATCCACTGGGATGGGGGAGCTTGGAGCCAGGAACATGAGCAGCTACTCACATTGTACTGCAGTCAAAAAGCAGGGAGGGATGGAGAGGGTTGTTCAGCAAGCCTTCTCCCTTTTACTCAGCCCAGGACCCCAGCCTATAGGATGGTAAATCTTCCCACTTCTACTAACCTAATCTAGAAAACCCATCAGAGACTGGCTTCCTTGGTGATTCTAGATCCCATCAAGTTAACGGTCAAGATCACATTGGATTAAAAGCTTGCTCCACAGGAGAAAATCCACGTCTGCTAATGTACATCTAGACAAGAACCTGCGGTTTTGGAGCTCATAGAGTCTAATGATAAATAAACAATAGCGTCAAACTGCCCTCTAAATTCAGATCGCTGTACCCCCAAAATTGAATAGTTCTCAGACCATATAAAAGAAGTTTCTTTGTGAAGTAAACAGTGGTTGTTATGGAAACTCACAACTGGTCAAAGTGCAGAGAATAAGTATCTGAGGAGTGCTGCATCATTAATGGAGCAACTACATCATATCCCCTCCCTGCAAGGCCCAGGAACATCACTGAGGAGGAAACAAAAAGATGGAAACCAGAGGTTGGGAGTCTATATATGGTGGTTTGGTAGAAGCATTACATGTAGGAAAGGCAAATCTGCTCTGATAAGTACAAATTACTGTCCATCCCATGAAGGAAGCAGTCCAATGGCAGTCAACCAGCTGCCAAGTTGCTGACTGATCACCCTGGAGGAATGTGCCATATTTGAGGCTCAGTGTTAATCTCTGCTGTTGGCATGTCTGGCACTCAGTAGTAGCTATATTCAAGTCAAAGTTTGTGAGTGGCAGTCCATGTTGTCCAGACCATGTATAACCTCCATCTCTGCTACCATGGTCACTTTGTTCATGGCCCACTGGACAATAACAGGGATGGCTAGCATAAGAAGCCAACGGTCAACAGAATGGGTCATCCTATCTATTTGGTATTGAACTCAGCTGAAGTCACCTTTTGATGAGCATTTACAGGTGTTTCCTCCTCCTCCTCCTCTGGAGTGAATAATCTTTATTAATGTTCATACAGGAGGAGGCCATGATGCTGGACACACTGTCAAAGTTGGTCTTCTCTATGATGTTCTTGGGCTTAAAGTTCTCTTCCTGGTTGCAGATCTGACTTGTCAGTGCTCCATTTATACTTTCTCATCCATACCTTCAGCGGGTTGTTAGATCTCCAAGCATCTTTTTTTTTTCTTTTTTCTTTTAATTTTATTTTATTTTCTAAGTTTTTTTTATTTACATTCAAAATCATTTCCCCTTTCCTGTTTCCTCCCTCCCCGAAAGTCCTATAAGCCCCCTTCCCTCCCTCTTTTCCCCATTCAACCCCCTCTCGCTTCTCTGTCCTGGCATTCCCCTACATCCAGTCTTTCCAGGACCAGGGGTCTCTCCTTCCATCTTCTTGGAAATCTATTGATATGCGAATTGTGTCTAGGGTATTCCGAGATTCTGGGTTAATATCCCCTTATCAGTGACTGCATACCATGTGTGTTCTTTTGTGATTGGGTTACCTCACTAAGGATGATATTTTCAAGTTCTGACCATTTGCCTAGGAATTTCATGAATTCATTGTTTTTAATGGCAGAGTAGTATTCCATTGTGTAAATATACCACATCTTCTGAATCCATTCCTCTGTTGAGGGACATCTGGGTTCTTTCCAGCTTCTGGCTATTATAAATAAGGCTGCTATGAACATAGTGGAGCATGTGTCCTTATTGCATGCAGGTAAAGCCTCTGGGTATATGCCCAGGAATGGTATAGCCGGATCCTCCGGGAGTGTCATGCCCAATTTTCTGAGGAACCGCCAGACTGCTTTCCAGAATGGAAAAAAGATAGCCTTTTCAACAAATGGTGCTGGCTCAACTGGAGGTCAACATGCAGAAGAATGCAAATTGACCCATTCTTATCTCCTTGCACTAAGCTCAATTCCAAGTGGATCAAGGACCTTCACATAAAACCAGCCACACTGAAACTAATAGAAAGGAAACTAGAGAAGAACCTTGAACATATGGGCACAGGGGAGAATTTCCTGAATAGAACTCCAATAGCTCATGCTCTAAGATCAAGAACTGACAAATGGGACCTCATTAAATTACAAAGTTTTTGCAAGGCAAAAGATACTGTCAAAAAGACAAAGCGGCAACCAAGTAACTGGGAAATGATCTTTACCAACCCTACATCCGACAGAGGGCTAATATCCAAAGAACTCAAGAAGTTAAACTCCAGAGAGGCAAGTAACCCTATTAAAAAATGGGGTACAGAGCTAAACAAAGAGTTCTCACCTGAAGAATATCTAATGGCTGAGAAGCACCTAAAGAGATGTTCATCATCCTTAGTCATTAGGGAAATGCAAATCAAAACAACCCTGAGATTCCATCTCACACCAGTCAGAATGGCTAAGATCAAAAACACAGGAGACAGCAGTTGTTGGCAAGGATGTGGAGAAAGAGGAACACTCCTCCACTGCTGGTGGGATTGCAAGCTGGTACAACCACTCTGGAAAGCAGTCTGGCAGTTCCTCAGAAAACTGGGCATGACACTCCCGGAGGATCTGACTATACCACTCCTGGGCACATATACCCAGAGGCTTTACCTGCATGCAATAAGGACACATGCTCCACTATGTTCATAGCAGCCTTATTTATAATAGCCAGAAGCTGGAAAGAACCCAGATGTCCCTCAACAGAGGAATGGATTCAGAAGATGTGGTATATTTACACAATGGAATACTACTCTGCCATTAAAAACAATGAATTCACGAAATTCCTAGGCAAATGGTCAGAACTTGAAAATATCATCCTTAGTGAGGTAATCCAATCACAAAAGAACACACATGGTATGCAGTCACTTATAAGGGGATATTAACCCAGAATCTCGGAATACCCTAGACACAATTCGCATATCAATAGATTTCCAAGAAGATGGAAGGAGAGACCCCTGGTCCTGGAAAGACTGGATGTAGGGGAATGCCAGGACAGAGAAGCGAGAGGGGGTTGAATGGGGAAAAGAGGGAGGGAAGGGGGCTTATGGGACTTTCGGGGAGGGAGGAAATGGGAAAGGGGAAGTGATTTTGAATGTAAATAAAAAAAACTTAGAAAATAAAATAAAATTTAAAAAAAAAAGGAAGACCTAGTAAACATTATACTTTCTTCTTGGTGGTAGGGACCAAGTGCAATAACTTATCCTTCACCTTAGAAGAAGTATCCCTGCATGCCCCATAGCACTGGACTCCTGAGAATTTCACTGAAATGAAGACCTTTGAATTTTCTTTGGATTGATTTTCCATCCTCTGATGTACATATGTGTTACCAACACATCCAAAGTGGTTGTTACCTTCTGCTCACTTGGTACAATCGACATAATGTCAATATGGGGAATCAATATGGGCAGGAGAGTAAATATATCCTTGAGGTAAAACTGTAAATGTATACTGCTGGTCCTGCCAACTGAAAGAAAGTTGTTTTTGTTGGTCCATATGGACAGGTACTGAGAAAAAGCATTTGTCAGATCAATAGCTTAATATCATGTACCAAAAGATGTGCTAATCTGCTTAAGGACACTACATCTGGTACAGCAGCTTCAATTGGAGTTACTACCTTATTTAGTTTTTGATAGTCTGCCATCATGCTCCACAATTCATTTGTCTTCTGCACTGGCCAGATAAGAGAGTCAGAGGACAACATGTTGGGAGTTACTATCCCTGTATCTTTCAAGACCTTGATGGCTCTAATTTCTGCAATTCCTCCAGGGATGTGATACTGTTTTTGATTCACAAATTTTCCTGTCAGCGGCAACTCTAAAGGCTTCCAGTTAGGCTTTCCAACCATAATAGCCTTCACTCCACAGATCAGGGAACCAATGAGAGAATTCTCTCATTCCAACTTCTAAGTATAACTATCCCAATTATTCATTCTGTGACTGGATAAATAACCAAAGAGTGAGTTCAGGGAGTCATAGAACCTACTGTGAGTCAGACTTCAGCCAAAATCATTAATTCATTCATCATCTGTTTATGATAATGATTAATTCACTAATCACCATAAACTCCCACTTTAATTGGAGGGTCAAAGTGTTTCTAGGAGACTCATGGAATCATTGTTAATTCAAAAGTAGTATCCAATAGACCCTGGAAGTCTGATTGTTTCCTTTACCCTGGGGTTTGCTCACCCTTGAAAAGGGCTTTAGGTCCCGCTGGGGATGGACTGGAGAAAGGCTAACAGTAGAACTTTTAGGTATTTTGCCAAGGGTCTTCTTCAGGGGAACCTGGCCTTCCCTTCATTCAAAGCGTTCTGGGTCTGCAAACTGGTACAGGACTAGAAATTGACTCATGGGCTAAGATTCTCTTTTACCGTGATCCAATGAATCTTTTCTTTGATTAGTTTCAGGAATTTTCTGTGTATACAGGTCAAACAATAGTGCAATAGGCTTCTTATCTAGTCATACTTGGAAACACTATGATTGATTAACCAGTACCACAGGTCCATTTGAGTCATGCCACCATAAAATTTTCTTTGCCTGTGCTGACCATTAGAGGCTAGGCCATTATGGACACTGCTTTGTCTAGGCTGCCCATTACAGTAACTACAATCACCTTGCCTTTGGTGGTTGAGTCCAGCCACCTGGCCCCTGCTGCATGGGGATCTATTTAAACTTCTTGCATCTAATTCATCCAACTGAGCAGCATCTCTAACCCTAAGGTGGAACAAGAAAAAGAGTAACATTAAAGCTCTTCAAATGTGCTGGTGCCACTCTTACCATTTTAAGACTTACAGATTAATGAAGAACATATCTTCTGGGTCTTCCCATGAGGGAGAATTGGGTTTTACACAGCATACCCATTCTACCATTGCACTTGCCCTGAATCTTATAATTCCTTCATTAGAAGTTCCCTTAAAGTGCACCCAACAGCACTAAACTGCCCCCCATCACCTGGACTCCATATTCTGTCCCACAACTTTGACAGAAGACCTCTGGTTTCTAGGAACCCCAGAGGCAGCATTGGCACCCGAAAACCTCAGAGGCCATGCAGGCCACAAAAATTCTAGCAGAGACACCCTATTAGACTTGAAGACTAGCTGGTCACCACAACACCAGAAAACTCAGGCCAAAAGACCAGAGGGGAAACAGAAAGCAATGGGGAAAACATCCAAAAATATCATACATCTAACAAAGACAATCTCAGAAATCAATACCTAAACCTATAATAACCCCTGAAATCCAAACAACTAGAGGATAGTATAAGCAGTATAAGAACATAGTTGTGATGGTTTGAATATGCCTATTCCAGGTAGTGGCATTATTTGGAGGTGTGGTCTTGTTGGAGTAGGTGTGTCACTGTGGGTTTGGGCTTTAAAACCCCCTCATTCTAGCTGCCTGGAAGCCAGTCTTCTCCTAGAAGCCTTCAGATAAAAGATGTCGAACTCTCAGTTATGCCTGCACCATGCCTGCCTGGATGCAGCCATGCTTCCCACCTTAATGATAATGGACTTAACCTTTGAACCTGTAAGTCAGTCCCAATTAAATGTTGTTCTTATAAGACTTGCCTTGGTCATGGTGTCTGTTCACAGCAATAAAACCCTAACTAACAACAGCCAAGGCAATATGGCCAAGCTATCTTGCTGCAGCAAGGCCTGTATATTCGAACACTGCTGAAGTACAAGAAAATAGCCTTGAATTCAATCTTATGACGGTAATCAAGGCCTTTAAAGAGGAAATGAATAAATCCCTTAAACAAAGCCAAGAAGAAACAAACAACCAGATGAAGAAAATGAATGAAACAGTTCAAGACCTGAAGATGGAAGTAAAAGCAATAATGAAAATACAAACTGAGTGTATCCTGGAGCTGGAAAATTTAGGTAAGTGAGCAGGAACTACAGACACAAGCATCACCAAAAGAATACAAGAGATGAAAGAGAGAATCTCAGGCACAGAATATATGATAGAAGAAATTGATACATCAGTCAAAATCTAAAATGTTAACTCTAAAAAGCTACTGAAACAAAACATCCAGGAAATCTGGGATACTATAAAAAGATCAAACCTAAGAATACTAAGGATAGAAGAAGGAGAAAATTCCCAGGTCAAAAGCCCAGAAAAATATTTTCAACAAAATCATAGAAGAAAATTTCCCTAACTGAATGGAAAAGATACCTATAAATGTACAAGAAGCCTTCAGAGCACCAAATAGAAATCTAGCCACAAATCCAGCCCTAAGAAGGAAAACTACAACCCAAGGAGTTTAACTACACCAAAGAAAACACAGGAAATAAATAAGTAATTTCACACCAGCAAATTCAACAGAAGGAAAACACATACACACACATATACACACAACCAACAAAGACATCAAAATAACAGGAATTAACAATTATTAGTTATTAATATCTCTCAATATTAATGGATTTAATTCCCAAGTAAAAAGACACAGGTTAATGGAATGGATATAAAAATAGTATCCATCATTCTGTTGCATACAAGAAACACTTTTCCATATTAAAGATAAACATTACCTCAAAGTAAAGAGCTGGAAAAAGATTTCCAAGCAAATGGCCCCAAGAAGCAAGCTTAGTGTAGACATTCTAATATCTAACAAAATACAATTTCAATGAAAATTAATGAAAAGAAATGGGAAGGTTACTTCATACTCATCAAAGAAAAAACCCACCAAGATGATGTCTTAATTCTGAATATCTGTGCTCCGAATGCAAGGACACCTACATTTGTAAAGAAGCATTACTGAAGCTTAAATCATACATTGAACCCCACACATTAATAGTTGGAGCCTTCAACCTACAACTCTCACCAATGGACAGGTCATCTAGATAGAAACTAAACAGAGAAGTAATGTAACTAATGGATGTTATAACTCAAATGAACCTAGCAGATGTCTACAAACATTTCACCCAAACACAAAAGAATATACCCTATTCTCGGCACCTCACAGAACCTTCTCCAAAACTCATCACAAAACTTGTTCACAAAGCAAGCCTCAACAGATACAAGAAAATTAAAATAATCCCCTGCATCTTATCGGACCACCACGGACTTCAATACCAACAGAAACAACAGAAAGTCTATAAACTGAAGGGAAACTGAACAACTCTATACTCAAATAGAAACAAAGAGAACAATACAAAAAAAATGAGGAAAGGAAACAAAGTATTGGTTCTTTGAGAAAATCAACAAGATAGGCAAACCCTTATGCAAACTAATTAAAAGACCGAGAGAGAATACCCAAATTAACAAAATCAGAAATGAAAAGGAGGACATAACAACAGATATAAAGGATATCCAAAGAATTATCAGGGATTTCTGTCTGGGCCCTGAGATGATCCTGTGCCACAGCATTCCATACCCAAATACTGCTGGGAGAGAGCAGGTCTCCCATGAGTGCTGACAAGCCTGTGAGCACAGGTAAGACCACCACTTCTGCTCTGAGGGATCTGCCTGGAGAGTTCAGGACACAGGAACTGAGGAGCAGCCTGGGAAAGGATCCTTCCAGTGTCCATCTGCACTCAGGAGCTGACCCTGTGCCACAGCTCTACATACCCAAATTCCTCCAGGACAGAACTGGTCTCCCAGGATTACTGACACACAAGCTTGCAGGAGGGACAAGCCACAGTCAGAAACAGCAAGACCAGCTAACACTGGAGATAACCAGATGGTGAGAGGCAAGGGCAAGAACATAAGCAACAGAAACCAAGGCTACTTGGCATCATCAGAACCCAGTTCTCCCATCACAGTGAGTCCTGGATACCCCAACACACCAGAAAAGCAAGACTCTGATTTAAAATCACATCTCATGATGATAGAGGACTTTAGGAAGACATAAATAACTCCCTTAAAGAAATACAGGAGAACACAGGTAAACAGGAAGAAGCCCTTAAAGAGGAAACACAACAATTCCTTAAAGAATAACAGGAAAACACAACCAAGCAGGTGAAGGAAATTAATAAAACCATCCAGGATCTAAAAATGGAAATGGAAACAATAAAGAAATCACAAAGGGAGACAACCCTGGAGATAGAAAACCTAGGAAAGAGATCAGGAGTCATAGATGGCAAGCATCACCAAGAATCATCAGGTCTTACTTTAAAATCTTTATTCAACAAAATTAGAAAAAAAGAAATGCACAATTTTCTTTTTCATTTTGCACATAGAATAATTTATTCATAAAAATTTCTAGTTACAGAACTCTTAACAGGAAATTTTAAGAACTTGAAAATCAATTTTACAATTCTGAGTTTGTAAGAACACAAATTGGGTGTCAGGATGGAAGACTAAATCAGTTGGTTTTGTTTCCGCAATACAAACAAGCTTTCATAGTATTGGATTTTGCAAATCTCCTCAGTGCCAAGAGAATTCACTAGAGGAAAACATGACCACTGTAGAAATGGAATATGGCACCATGTACCGCATGACAAGGATTACATGTCCTGGAGTACTAGCCGCACTCTGATCTAGGCTACTCGACTACCCAGGCACATGTACAGGAGAAGGCTGAAAATGATCAGTGAAGATGGAAACTGCTCTGCTCAGACAGGAGTGATGGATTTTTTTTTCTTTATATATCATCTTACGCTTTAAAGAAATTAAGCAGTTAGAAAGTAATTACTGAACAAAAGTGAAACAAAGTGCAGAAAACAGGCAAACTGAGAAATGAACTTCCATGATAAAGATGGTCCTATTCACGGCTGGTGGGTGGGAACTCAGGTGTAAACAGTGGTGTCTGCAATCACTCTCTGGGTCACTAAGGACAAACTTGGCTCATTAACTGTATGAAGCACGATCTCCAATGCATGTAGCAGAAAACATTCTCTTCTCTATACAGAGACAGGTCTTTCCAGTAAAAATTTGCACAAGTCCTCCCTTCCTTCTTTTTCATTCACATATATATTTGGCTTTTCGAGACACGGTTTCTCTGTGTAGCCCTGACTGTCCTGGAACTCACTCTGTAGACCAGGCTGGCCTCAAACTCAAATCATCCTCCTACCTCTGACTCCCAAGTGCTGGGTTTAAAGGCATGTGCCACCACTGCGCTCTCTCTCTCTCTCTCTCTCTCTCTCTCTATATATATATATATATATATATATATTATGAAATATATCCCCAGTGCTCTTCCTACTGCTTCAAGTAATAAGCTGCTCTTCACTCTTCTTAGTTGTCTCTTTGCCCTCCCCTAAGGGAGGGCCCACTGTGCTCAGTCACACTGTGAGAAGGCTGGAAGGATATCCAGTTATCCTTGGATATATGTCAGGTCACAAAGTTGTCATTTTCTTATTTTTTTTTCATAAAAAGTAGGTTTATCAGAGAAACTTATTGACCTTGATTTTTTTTAAATTATTTTTTATTTATATGTTTACACGTGGGTATGTACAAGTACGTGTGTGTCGTGCTGGAGGCTACAAGAGAACGCTGGAGTTATGAGGTTGTGGGCTGCTATATGGGTACCGGGAACTGAACTCCAGTCCTCTGCAAGAGCAGCAAGTACTCTTAACTGCCTAGCAACTTTCTAACCACTTGACTGACTGCCAAGAAAATGACACTTAGTACTTAAATGCCAACTGAGGCCCATAATGACCACCAAGGCAAAACTCCCAAAAGGCATTTCCAGTTATCACTGTAAGCAGCTGAGTAGTGATGGTGCACACCCTTAACCCCAGCATTGGGGAGGCAGAGGCCAACGGATCTTTTGAGTTCGAGATCAGTCTGGTCTACAGATTGAGTTCCAGGACTGTCAGGGATATGTAGAGAAACCTCATCTCAGAAAATCAAAACCAACCAATCAAAAAACAAACAAACAAAAACCCAAAACGAACAAACAAAAGAAACAAACAGAAAAACAAAACAAAACCTACAAGCAGCAACAACAAAAAAACTTTGTTTGATTAGGTTTATGCCACCAGACTCCTTGCATAAAAACAAATCTGGACAACAGCAAAAGCTTTTAGCAAAAGCGTGGGCACAGTTCCAACATCCTTAGACTGGCAGCCTTGCTGCAAACATTGCCACGGACTGGCAAGGATCTTTTCCCATGACTTTTGCGGATGTAACTTTCTTGTAAGGTCAGGGTGCCCCAGAATCGGACACACCTAGGGTTCTCCCTTTGTTCCTGAGACTGTTTGCCGACCATTATTTGCTTCTCCCACAGGAGGGCAGGGCATCTTGTCTTTAATAGTGACACACCAAAGTACTAAATAAACATCAGCTGAATGAATAAATAAATAAATCTCATTTAATCCAAAGTCCTGTTGGGAAAAGAGAATCAAAAGCAGCAATGGGAAGCAAGGAAGATAGCTGACAGTCTCCATTAACCGGGGTAAAGGATTTGATGTAAAAACTATAAAACCAAAGAAGAACCTCTGCATTTACCACAAGTGTTGTATTGTTGTTCACTGATACTTGCTTGGAGATTCAAAATATCTTTCTGATTCCAACTGAAAGTTAACATAAAAAGTGCTCTCTGGAAGCCCACATACGAAAGCCCTGTCACTGTGCCAAAATGCACAGCAGCCTACCACTGTCTCAACTTGGAGGGGCCTCTTCTGAGTACATCAGATGAGTGTGCAGGGTCCCGTATAGTGAGTGCAACACATCGTGGACCTTTCCCTGAATCATGTCAACTTCTTCCAGAGGACAGTAATCATCCACCTTGCAATCGTCACAAGAGTAGGTTTTGGCAGATTTTTCAATAGAAAATACACAGACTGAATAAGATACTCAATTTCTTCTTCTGTGCTGATATGATGATGGAGTTCTGAATAATCGGAGGTTAGCCCAGCCTCGTGGACCATTTCATAGTCTGGTACTTCTATCTGTTTTTTCAAACTCTGTAAAAATGGAACTAGTGATCCAATTCCAGGGTTTGAAGTTCAGCTCCATACAGTTTCTTCACTATCACTGTCACACGAATCAGCAAAAACTACTTCTAAATCTTCTAACTGATGAATTCGAGCATCAACAACATCTACCAAATCTTCCTCAGGAAGGTTACTATCAGACTTTTTAAACTGGTAAAGCTCCTGTAGAATTTTTACTCATCCTGAGTGAACATTTCTTTGAAGGGATTTTTGACAGAAAAAAAATCCAAGTCAATATCTAAAACAAATGCATCTCCTGTCTTCAATATGTCCAGAATCTCCCCAGCGCTGGCTGCGCTTTGGCTCTGCTGACTTCTAGAACATGAACAGGACAGCTCTTGGCAAGCATGGTCACTTCTTGGTGTCACTGCATCCCCATCAGCCATGGCAGTGCTCTCTCCACCTCCCAGTGCCACCTTGAGCTCCTTTGTTGAAGACACAGAGTCACTGTCATCTTGATTGCTACACAGTTTGTAAGGTTCTACCATAAGCACATCTAACTGTAAGGGCTTTTTGGTTCACTAGCTGATCTTCAGGTACAAATATTCCATCATTTAGGAAGTAATAATCTGTACTTGTAACCCTGATGGTTGTGGTAGAAATGTCTTTGCTTACCAAGAAGTGATGTTTGCCCTCTGATTTGCTGGGCCCAAGTGGGATGAAGTCAGATTACTTGAGAAAAATGGCCAGTGTAAACTGAAGGCATAATTCAATGTTCAATATTCAGTTCCCCAAAGAGTGCTTCTTTATCAAACACAGTGTCTGCTGGCATATTCACAGGAATAAGAAGGTCTGGGTGGGAGTCAAAATAGTTACATTTTTTACAACTTGTATTACTGTCAGGAAGATGCTTTGAACCTATGGCCCGGCATATGAAAGGTAGAACCTCCTGGTGGGTGATCCTCTACTACCCACACCAGGAGCTTGGGGTAGCACCTGAGGCACGTGTGGTTGCTTCTGTGTCACTCATGTCTCTGCTCGACTCAGGCCATGGTGACTCCAAGACACCCAGGAGAGGAGCCGGCACCTCCAAGCCACGTGTCCCATGCCCCACAATTTTCTTGATAGATACCATTTACCAAAGTTAAATCAAGATTAGATCAACGATTTAAATAGACCCAAAACCCCTCGGGAAATAGAAAAGTCTCTCAATCAAAAAAAAAAAAAATCTCAGGACCAGATATTTTTAGCACAGAATTCTATCAGATCTTCAAAGAAGAGCTAATACCAATATTCCTTAAAATTAGTTCACAAAATAGAAACAGAAGGAACATTGCCACATTCACTTTATGAGGCCACAGTTACACTTCTACCTAAACCACAGAAAGACTCAATAAAGAAAATTTTAGACCAATTTCCCTCATGAACACTGATGCAAAAATACTCAATAAAACACAAACTGAATTCAAGAACACATCAAATGATCATCCACCATTATCAAGTAGGCTTCATCCCAGAGATGCGGGGAAGCTTCAACAATACAAAAATCTATCAATGTAATCCACTATATAAACAAACTAAAAGAAAAAAATCACATGGTAATCTCATTCCATGCTGAAAAAGATTTTGGCAAAATCCAACACCCCTTCATGATAAAAGTCTTGGGAGAGATTAAGAGAGATACAAGGCGCAAAAAGGGCAATATACAGCAAGCCAATAGCCAGTACCAAATTAAATGGAGAGAAAGTTAAAAGTAATTCCACTAAAATCAGGGACAAAACAAGGCCATCCACTCTCTGTATAGCTATTCAATATACTTGAAGTTTTACCTAGAGCAATAAGATAAGACTACTAAAAGAGATCAGGGAATACAAATTGAAGTCTCAGATGATATGATAGTATATATAAGTGGCCCCAAAAGTCTATGAGGCAACTGCTATAGATGATAAACACCTTCAGCAAAGTGGCTAGATACAAAATTAACTAAGAAAATAAATCAGTAGCCTTCCTTTCTACAAACAATAAATGTGATGAGAAATAAATTAGGGAAACAACACTCTTCACAATAGCCATAAATATCTTGGTATAAATCTAACCAAGTAAATAAAAGATCTATATGACAAGAAGTTCAAGTATTTGAGGAAAGAGACTTAAGAAGCTATCAGAAGATGGAAAAATCTCCCATGCTCTGGATTGGTTGGATAATGTAGGAAAAATGGCCATCTTACCAATAGCAATCTACAGATTCAGTGCAATTCCCATCAAAATTCCAACACAATTCTTTATAAACATTGAAAAAACATTAGTCAACTTCATATGTAAAAACAAAACAAGACAAAACCAGGATATTTAAAACAATATGTACAATAAAAGAACTTCTGGAAGTATTACCATCCCTGATTTCAAGTTATATTACAGAGCAATACTAATAAAAAAAACTGCATGGTATTGACATAAAAATAGACAGGTTGATCAATTGAATTGAATCAAAGTCCAGGAAGTAACCTCACACACCTACAGACACTTGATTTTTGACAAAGAAGCTAAAATCATACAATGAAAAAAAAAGAAAGAATTTCCAACAAATGGTGCTTGTCTAGCCAGATGCCTGCATGTAAAATAGTGCAAATTGATCCATATCTATTGTTCAGCACAGAACAGAACACCAATCACACAGGCAGTAAGATGAACAATTAAAAAATGGGACCTCATGACACTGAAAAGCTTCTGTAAGGCAAAAGACACCATCACTAGGACAAAACTGCAGCCTAGGGAATGAGAAAAGATCTTCATTCTCACATCCAACAGAGGGCTGATATCCAAAATATATAAAGGAGTTAGACACTAACAACCCAAATAACCCAATTAAAAAACAGGGTACAGATCTAAACTGTTCTTAACAGAGGAATCTCTAATGGCTAAGAATCACTTAAAGAAATGTTCAATATCCTTATCCACTAAAATGACTCCAAGATTCCATCTTACACCCATCAGAATGGCTAAGATAAAAACCTCAAATGACAGCTCTTGCTGGTGAGGATGTGGAGCAAAGGGAACACTCATCCATTGCTGGTGGGAGTGCAAACTTGTACAGTCACTTTGAAAATCAATTTGGTAGTTTCTAGAAAACTGCAAATAGACCTGGCGCAAGTCCCAGCTATACCAGTCCTGGGCATATACCCAGAAGATGCTCCACCATCCCACAAAGACCCTTGCTCAAATATGTTCATAGCAGCTTTATTTGAAATAGAGAAACTGGAAACAACCTAGATGTCGCTCAACCAAAGAATGTGCCAAGGACCAGCCTCAGCTTGGAGGCTGTTCTGAGAAAGGGTGTTTGAGAGCGAAGAAATGACTCCAAGGCAAATTGTGGGTACAAGCTGCCTGAGTTCTGCTGGAGACAACTCTCTCTGGAGATTTCCAAACAGCTCATCCAGATAGCTCAGCTCTTACAGACCAAGGCCCAGTCTTTTATTTACATATCAACTTAGTCATTTACTCCAGGTTCCCTTTTGATTATCCCACAAATCAGCATTTGATCCAAGCCCCCTGATTCTTAGAAAAAGACAGCAAGCACATTTTCTTTTAAACATTGCAAATGAATTCAGAAAACTGCCTGCTTTTGTAAGCACAGACAAATTTAGCAGGTAAGATCCCGTCCTGAAATTACAATTCCCACCACACCAGTGTGTGGGCCTAAACTGGCTCTGTCCCAGGCTGTCCTTGAACTCAGGAATTTGCCTGCCTTTGCAAGTACAAACAATAAATGTAGCTGGGAGGGTTTCCTTTACCATTCTCCTTCCTTAGTATCTTTCTGACAAGCTGACACATAGTATAGCTACCTTTGTTCTTTTAGGTCCATGAATGCCCTTATATAAATCATATTGCATCCTTATATTTTGCATAGTTGAGAAATTATATATTTTTGAATTCATACTTTCAGAGTTCTTTCTCACAGTCTCAATGGCTGTCCTGAAGGTCACAGCATTCTACCATTTTACTGAGACATTAGACACACCCTTGTCGCCTGGACTTGTGCTGCCTCAGATGATCATGGAGTTATTAACCTTGGTAGAGAGGATATTCCCCAATAACCTTGACAAGGAGAATATTTCCTGAAGTAGGATCATGAAATATATACATATATATATATATATATATATATATATATATATATATCTTGTTTGTACAGTATATATACACTAATATATATACTACTAATATATATATACATATATACGATACTATATATATATATATATATATATATATATACACATATATATTATACAAGTAAGCTTCATGCCCGTCAACCATCAACACCTGTGGAGGCCCACGCCTGGGGTGGGAACCATGTTGCTCCATCCCTTCTATGACCATGTAGGACTTGGCCAGATACAATGGACTACTACTCAACTACTAAGATTGATGACATCATGAAGTTTGCAGGCAATGGATGGAACTAGAAAAGATCATCCTGAGTGAGGTAATCCAGACCCAGAAAGACAAATATGGTATGGACTCACATATAAGTGGATAGTAGCCGCAAAGTAAAAGATAACCATGCTCAACCCACAGACCCAAAGAAGCTAAGTAACAAGAAGAACCCAAGGGAGAAAACTTGAATTTCACTGAGAAAGAAATAGAATAGATATGGGGGGGGGTGGGGATAGAAGGAATGTGGTGAAGAAGGGTTTAGAAAGGAGAGCAAGAGGGTTCAAGAAGGAGGAACATGAAGCAAGAGAGTACCAGGAGAGAAAAATGGAATGGGTAGGGGCACATCTCTGGGACAAGCTAGTAACCTAGGATAATGGAAACTCCTAGGAATCTATGAGGGTGACCCTAGATAATACTCCTAGCAATGGGAGATATGGAACCTGAAATGGGCATCTCCTGTAACCAGAAAAGTCTTCCAATGGACGAACTGCCATAAAACCTTTGACTTACAATTTGTCTTGCTTCCAAAATGTGCAGGAGTTAAGTGGAGTAAAAACTGAGGAAATGGCCAACAGATGAATGGTCCAGCCTGAGACCCATGCCATGAGAGGGAGCCCATCCCTGACACTGTTAATGGTATTCTGCTCTACTTACAAACAGCAGCCTAGCAAAACCACCATCAGAGAGGCTTTACCCAGCAACCAATGAAAACAGATGCAGAGACTCACAGCCAAACATTAGAAAGATCTTGGGAAATCCTGCAGAAGAGATGGGGGAAAGGTTGAAGGAGCCAAGGACACCACAAGAAAACCTACAGAATACAACTAACTTGGGTCCACACATCGAGACTGAACTGCTAACCAGGGAGCACACATGAGACTGGCTTAGACCCTCTGCATATTTGTAACTGTGTGTAGCTTGGTCTTCATGTGAGACTCCTAAGAGTAGGATCAGGGAATGTCTCTGATTCTGTTGCCTGTCTTTGGGATCCTTTCCTTCTACTGGGCTGCCCAGTCTAGCCTTAATAGGAGAAGATGTACCTAGTCTGATTGGAACTTGATATACCAAGGCTGGTTGATATTCATGGGAGGCCTCTGCTTTCTGAAGAAAAGAGGAGTGGATAGGGATTGGAGTGAGGAAGAGCTGAGAGGAGAGGAAGGAGGGAAAACAGGTCTGCATATAAAGTAAATAAATACATTGGTTTTTTTTTAAAATGTGTTTTAAATCCCTTCATCAACACTAAGCCAAGGGATACCAGGCATTGCTGACTCCCTTTCATTTGGCCATCTTTGGACAAACGCTTCAGTCAAATTTTCAAACTCTTAACACCTTTTTAAAAAAATAACTGAGCTTCAATATTAAACCGAGAATCTTCACTCAGTGGTCCCATATTGAAAAACACAGCCTGATCCTGCTTTATGTTCCTTTTACTATTATCCCACACTCTTTTTTTTTTTCTGAGACAGGGTTTCTCTGTGTAGCCCTGACTGTCCTGGAACTCACTCTGTAGACCAGGCTGGCCTCGAACTCAGAAATCCACCTGCCTCTGCCTCCCAAGTGCTGGGATTAAAGGTGTGCGCCACCACCGCCTGGTTTATCCCACACTCTTAAAATTCGTTCCTATACATATTCCCCTGACTTCTGTTTGAATGAATTCGCAATCTCATTAAGCTCTTTAGTAGAGCAGCATACCCCCTTATGAAGTACAACTTCTATCTTCCCCTTTCTAGGAACCTGTTTAGCTTTAAGTCTGTCTTTAAGTCTAGAGGCAAATATTGGTGGACCACGGGGGATATCGCTATTGTCTTGTTTGGTATCTCCTTCAGAGAAAGTCATTGATGGTTTAGCAAAAAATGAAGGATTAATTTTTTTAGTAGAAGGCAGAAAAGGGAATATTTCAGGGGTTTCTCTCCAAGAACAGAAATTATAATAATTATATATTTTAATATATATATAATATATATTATACATAATATTATATATAATTATTGGATTTACTAGAATGGCTTACAAGCTGTGGTCCAGCTAGTCCAACAATGGTTGTCTACTAACAGAAATCCCAAGAATCCAGTAGTTGTTTAGTCCACAAGGCTCGATGTTGCAGCTGGTCTTAGTATATGATAGGATTCCAACGAAGCTTCTAATGCCGGTGAAGGAACAGACTTGCCAGCAAGAGTGGGAGCAAGCAGGCGAAGAGAGCAAGCTTCCTTCTTCAATGCCCTTTATATAGATACACTAAAAGGTGTGGTCCAGATTAAAGGTGTATTTTCCCACCTCAAAAGATCCAGATTAAAAGTGGGTCTCCCCACTTCAAATGATCGAATAGGAAAAATCCTTCACAGGTGTATCTAGCCGCTAGGGTTTTAATTAATTGCAGATGTAGTCAAGTTGACAAAAAAGAACAGTCATCACAGAGGGAAGTAGCTTAGGGAAAAGGAATTGGGAAAAGGAGTGGGGCAAGGGTGAAAATTATCTAAATACACTGTATGCATGCATGAAATCCTCAAAGAATGAATTACATTATTATATTTGCAAAAACATTGACCATCACAGGAAGATATTTGCAGCCACACTACTTTTGCTGGAACACACAGTGACATAGCAATAACATCTCTAAACAGGGGTAAAAATATCTGCAAAAATACTTTGCTTTCCCTTGTTTAGTGATCAAGGGTCAGGCATACCGAGGTCTGGGGTGTCAAAGTTTCTGTTGGGAGATTCTCATCAATGATTGCGAGGAGCTGAGCATCAAGAGGTGATGGCAATTCTGACAAGTCAATTCTACCAGAGATTCATCAAACAATCTTGTCTATGTTTTATACGACACCTGACACCTTATAAGGAACATAAGCTCTGTTTCACCACTGTAGCTGCTGTCATTATTCTTCATTACCAGGCACTTATAGAGAAGAACAGAAAAGACAGTTCTTACTTACCTGCAAAGCACATTTAAAAAGGTTGTCAAGGTGCAGTAGTGAGGTGAGCCCTGTTACAGATGAAGGGTAGAGAATCTAACGGGAAAGTGGGCTTTCAGGGGAGAATCATATAAAGGGAAGTGGGTGAGGCATTTCTTGTAGGCAAGGAGAAATTTAAGCATGCCCAGTGTAAGGAGAAGATCTCTGTGAACAGGGAATGACAAAATATAAGAGAAATGGAACACAATGACTTTAGAAAGACTCCAAAACAGTAGTAACAAATGACCTGGGAGGTCAAATGGTCAAATGAAGGTGTGACCTCAGAAGACAGCCACCTCTTAAAGAGGTCAGGCAATCATGGATGTAAGATTGATTGAACACCTGCTGGGCTTGCCTTACAAAGACTGAAGCCTAGAGACCAGGAGCAAGAATATGCCCAAACCCAGGGCAAACAGACCCATTATGAGTTTATGGTTCGGGATCCTTAACGAAGTTTCCTCTTTTCTCCTCTTCATTTAGATCATCTGCAAATGGAGATAAAAGAAGAGCATGGGGCGGGTGGGTTTATAGAACGTATACAATGTACAGAATCAGGGTTCATTACTTCATTCAGGTCATGCTCCCTACCCTGGGTTAGGCAGGTGATAAATCACATCCTCCCAACTCCACTGTTGCTTTTATGAGAGTATAAGTAACTTTTCATGCATTGCATAGAAGTAGCCTATGGTTTTCATTAAAAGACAAGCTAAGAGACAGTCTTAAGGACATGGTAGAAGAAGCAGCAGATGTTAGAAAGGAGTGGCAGAGTGGGAAGAGGGGAGATGTGAGAGTCTACTGCAGCTAGTATTGGAATCCTAGTGCTGAAACTTCTCTCTCTGAGCTACTTTCTGATGGTTCTCTATTATTTAAGAATTAGATTAGCAGTATGAAGTAACCCATACACCCCATAGTGCACAACTGAAATCAAAATGGCCCCAAAGTAACTAGTAACATGAAATTGTGCAGAACATTCCTTAGTTTCTTCCATAAATATTCACTCAAAGAACGCTAACTACTGCATAAAAACTAGAGATTATTAACTAAAGAAGCCTTCACTAGGTGCTAACCAAGTGAGTTTTTAGTTTTATATAAAAAGATTCTGAGGAGCAGAGATAGCAGCATAAGAAACAACTGTACCCTCATACCACGTGGGCTCAGTACATGATACTGAGTAGTAGGCTGACAATATCTTAAATGCAACTGTCGATGATGATATTGGCTGTGCAGTGGAGCACTTGTTTCCCACAGATAAAGTATTGGTTTTCATCCTCAGAACGGCCAGAAGGAAAGCTTCGTCTTATATTTCATAACCCCCTACTCTTTTGACTGGAAAAGCAGAAGCTGACCTTGTCTTTTCCACTTGTTTGTCACTGTCAACTCTTATACTTATTATAGAAGTCTTGCCTTGGGTTCTTCCACTGGAAGCAAGAGTTGATTTTATTTAAAGTGAAAAACAGAAATTCGTAACTATTTCTGAACATGAAGATGATTCACAGTTTTCTTAATCAAAAGATATTTACAATAAACTTGGTTATAGTCTTTTATTTAGTTGTCAAGACTGAATTCTAGAGTAGATTAATGGCTTCAATCTGAATGTTTCATCCTCACCATCTATATTAGCCTCAGAAAGAGACCAGAATAATGTTAATTCCTTTTCCTCAGTTTTTAGGAAACTCACGAGCCTTTTCTGAAATCTGTTTTGCAACTCTGAAATGTTAGGAACATGGCTGCTTCAGACCATCATTTGCGTTCATGGAAACAAACTTAGTGTGTGAAAGTGGGCCATGCTATTTCTTAGCAAATTAATGAATCACTCTCCACACAGCCATTGTTAATGCCAGGGAGAAATATGCATGAGTTCACTCTTGACCAGGACAATGATTTAGGTATTTTCCCCCAATAGAGTTAGGACACTTAATTGTCTAATTTTAATCAACATTCAATTACTTTGCTTCCTCCAGTTTTTATTCCCTAAAATAGAAATCTTTGGGAATGGTTAAATTTTTAATTACATAAAACTATTTGTGTTTACTCCTCCAGGAGTGGATTTTGTTAGCCGTTTACACCAACTAGAATTCAGTGTTATTACAAGTACTTTCTATTTCATTTTAACATACTCAGTCTCTGACTCAAAGAGATACAACTTCAATCTGCTTAGCAAACTCTTCTGGATGAGGAGGAATTTGCACTTCAATTGATGATTTTTCAATTTATGCTTTAACTTCTCCTTGCTTAAACTAGCTGAGCTTTCACTCCCTTTTACCTTTGACATCAAAACAGCATCACAGCCCCTCCTTCCCTAGTGGGTTGTGCATTTGGTACAACTCCCAGAGTGTACAGAAAGCATTCAGTAAAAGTGCCAGGGAAACTTCAGGATACCAACTATTGCCTCTGAAGAACTTTCAAACTTCAACCTGTGTTTCAGTAAAGCTATACTAAGAAAATACTTCTTATATCATGTCACAAATGAAGCAAAAATTTCTAAGATATGAAGTAAGGTTAAATTCCATGGTTGAGGTTTTCAGTGAAGGAAGGGAGACTTTTGGTGATGTGTTTATGTTTTATTTTTCATGTCTGTGAGTGCCACAGAATGTGTGTAGACAACAGAGGACAACTTGCAAAGGTAGATTATCTCCTTCCACCATATGGGAACACAAGGATCAAACTCTGGTTGTCAGGCTTGGTAGTAAATACTTTTACATATGGAGTCATCTTGCAAGCATTGGAGTTTTCATTGTTAATTCCACATAGTAAAGTCTGATGAATTAATGCCATAGGCACACACACATATATATATGTACATATATATTTATATACATATGCATATATCTAAGTACATATGTATACATAACATAAATATCCATATATATTACTAATATAAAAAAATCAGGCAGAACAATTAGGATTGGTTCAGTTACTAGTGAAGAAAGATAGCACCAATCTGAAAGGGAAGGAATTATAAAATTTATCAAGTAAAATTAGGAGATGAAAGATCCAGAGTAATCGGGGAGGTGGTGGTGAACACCTTTGATCCCAGCATTTGGGAGGCAGAGACAGATGGATCTCTGTGAGTTCAAGGCCAACCTGGTCTACAGAGTAAGTTCCAGGACAGCCATCTCTACCCAGAGAAATCCTGTCTCAAAAAACTAAAAAGATCAAGAGTGAGATAAAACCTTAATATGATTGGGACTGGTAGATGCCTAGGTGATATATGATACTGTAAATTTGGCAGTACATAGCTAAATCCTAACTGAAATGAGGTTTTGTTCTCCCCTCCCAATTCCATTCAACTATTGGCCATGTATGACTACAGAGCACTTACCCTAATCTGATTACCACACATCATATACATGTATTGAAGTGTCGCAAAATATACTACAAATACATAAAATTAAGATGTGTCAATTAAGAAGAATCAACATAGGAACCAAAGGGTCTAGTGTATTCAGAAATAGAGCCATTGCACTCCTGGTAAGGAAGGCTGGTGAGAGAGACAAAGGCGCTATGGAGACTTTTTCTCCCAGTGCCTCCAGGTTTTACTGTCAGAGAAAAATATATTTAAGCTATGCATGGTAGCATACTTCTGAAAATTGTACTCAGGAGAAAAAGCAAGCAGGTCACTGCAACTTCCAGAGCAGCCTGGTCTATTATATAGTGAAACACTGGAAAGAAAGTGGGGATCAGGGAGAAAGAATGTAAAGAAAGGAACACATTCAGAGATAAGACTAAAGAACGGGAGAAGATTTTATGACAGAGCAAAAGTATATAATCAAATAGGTGTTCTACAAAGGGTCACACTTTGCAAGTTTTCCTTGGCAGACTCTACATTTAATCTAGAGAGTACGATGTAATCTTACATAGGTCACTTATGACTACAGTCAATTTCATAAGAAATCATTCTAGTCTGATCTTTGTACTGTGATCTTTGATCTGTGATAAACACTGTGAACAAAAGTACCTCAGGGAGGACAGGGTTGACTTGTCTTATAATTAGAGTCCATTATCAAAGGAAGCCAGAGGCGGAGCTCAAAGGAGGATCTGGAGACAGAAACTGAAGCAGAGATCATAGAGGAATGATGCTTATTGCCTGGTTCTCCATGGCTTACTCAATCTGCTTTCTTCTATAGCCTTGACCACATGCCCAGGAATGGTACTGTCCAGAGTTGGCTCTGTCCTCCTACATCAACTGTCAATCAAGAAAATCCTCCCATGCCCACAGGCCAATCTGATGGACATAATTCCTTGGTTCCTTCTTCCTGGGTCACTCTCTCTAGTTTATGTCAATTTATGCTACTACTACTAGTACTACTACTACTACTGCTACTACTACTACTAACTACTACTACGACTTCTTCTTCTTCTTCCTCTTCCTCCTCCTCTTCCTCCTCCTCCTCCTCCTCCTCTTCTTCTTCTTCTTCTTCTTCTTCTTCTTCTTCTTCTTCTTCTTCTTCTTCTTCTTCTCCTTCTCCTTCTCCTTCTCCTTCTCCTTCTCCTTCTCCTTCTCCTTCTCCTTCTTCTTCTTCTTCTTCTTCTTCATCTTCTTCTTCTGTCATTTCAGGATATAGGATAGAAAGTTAGATGTGACAATTTCAGGTTAAATTGTTTTGTGGAAATACAGTTGGATGATTATTGATCCTACTTCTAGGTAATATGTACTTTATATAATTTCCTAATTTTTTATATCTTCTTTTATTTTCTCTTTGATATCTTCCCGCTTTCTGGTCAGTCTCTATGTCAACTGTAGACACAATTCAATAAAATGAAGTCATAGGGGAATAGGTTGGGTCTTTAATCAACTGATCAGTATCTTTATTAAAAGTCTGTGAAAAGACACACACACAAGGAGCAGGCCATCTGGACCTCTGAATCTGAAAGAAGAATTCTGGATGATGTATAAAGGCCAAGAAACACTGAACATTTCCAGAGACCCCTGGGAAGTTGGCAGATAGCAAGGGACCAGGTTCCCTGCACAGTTATCAGAAGGGACTAAGAGCTGTGACATCTTGGGCATGAAGCCTCCAGGATTTGATCTGTTGTATTTTTCTTGGTAAAGCTGCTCATTTGTGGAACTTTGTAATGCCAGCCCTAGCACACCAATACACGTGAACAGCCATAAGCTGCTTTCCTTATCAGTGTTAAGAACAGCCTTAGTGTATTTGTCTCTACCTTCTTCCCATAACCTAGGGCCTCACCAAAGTAAGATAAGCAGCAAGGCCTGTTAACAGCTCTGTGGCCTGAGTTTCTCACAATGTTCTCTGTTCTCACATAGTAGTGAGAACTCCAGTGGATCTTTGGTCCTGAGATGTCTCCTATTAGGTGGGACATGCAGTGAAGAGAGTATCTGGATAACATGTCCCCTAATGCATGCATGAAATGGGGGGGGTGCAAAGGGGAGGAAGAGGGAGAGAGAGGAAGGATATGAGTGCGTGGATTTGTGTGTTTGTCTGTATACTGCTTTGTTTTCTTTTAAAGAACTAGAAATGACTTATGAAAAAATGGAAATTATTAACCTTCTAATCAACACTGTCATTTCATCTCTGTTTATGGAGCCACAGTTGAAGAAGAAAAGAAGAAAACAAAATTGTAGCCAATCTTCTTAATGAACATAGACACAAAATTTTCAATAGAATACTTTCAAATGGAATTTCAGAGTATGTTTAAATTAGGGTTTACATCATTAGGCTGACGCACCATGACAAAAATCAACTTGAGGAGGAACGGGTTTATTTCAGTTTATAGCTTATTAATCCATCACCAAGGAAAGTTGAGATGGGACTTAGATGAAGCCATGGAGGAGTGTTGCTCACAGACTTGCCCACCATGGCCAACTCAGACTGTTTTCTTATAGGACCTAGGACCACTGGCCTAGGGATGGCACCACCCTTAGTATGCTGAGCATCTCACCTCCGGGTGAGGCTGTACATTGTGGCTAGGTGGCTACTGGGCAGAAAATTGCCACTCTCTCCTGCAGACCTGTACTGTTCTTGAAAGGACACAATTTATAGGTTAGGACAGCTTAGTTCTGCTGACCCAGAATAGGCTAGTCCTTAATATTCCTGTTTCTCTAAGGTCGGTCAGATGATCCTACGCCAGAAGGCTGAAGACTGATGCTCCAACTTCCTGACTTATCAGGCTGTATAGGTAGGCAGCTGTCTCTAAAATGTGTCTCAGTTCTGTGCTACGCTTCCTATATCTTCAGATAAGTTACACCATTTTCAGATTTCTGACGGAGTTGAAAGATTACTTACAGTCTCATAGCCAACACAGGCTATTTACATTGAGAGAACAGATTTGAGAGGATGGTTTTCAGAAGGCACACAATCTAAAGTCAGGACATAAGTCAGGTGTAGAATTATAAGTCCTTTAAGTTAGGATAGAGGACAGTGTTCCATTTTATTGACAAGAATGTTGGACTGGGTGTTAGGTCTATCTTATACCTTATAAATTACAAAGTGGTAATAGTTATGTTCAATCTATATTTGAGAGAAATTTTCTTTTTATTTGAACAGAAAGGATGATGTGTAGCAGGATTTTCCCTGTCCAATTAATTTAAACATTAGTGCAGCAGGAGGCCTGTGATTGGATAGGGAAAAGGGAGGAAGAGCTGGAGTTGCAGGGACAGAAAGTGACTCAGGAGAGACGGGAGGAAGCAAGATGGAGGCCAACAAACAGGATGATTTAGAATCCACGTGGTTTTGTCTATCTATCTATCTATCTATCTATCTATCTATCTATCTATCTATTTATTTAGGTTTTTCAAGACAGGGTTTCTCTGTATAGCCCTGGCTGTCTTGGAACTCACTCTGTAGACCAGGCTGGCCTCGAACTCAGAAATCTGCCTGCCTATGCCTCCCAAGTGCTGGGATTAAAGGCGTGCGCCACCACTGCCCAGCCCTTGTGGTTTTAAATAGCCACAGGTAGATATATTATCATATAGGGATGGCATAATTGGTGTAACTTGTCTAATCTAGGAGGGCAGATACTATTGTGTGGGCATCTTGTGAATTGAGAATTTATTGATATATAAATCTTATTAATTATAAGTTTCTAGAGTTTTGTTTCGGTTGTTGGGTGTTTTGGAGGTTGACTGTGGGGTGGGAAGTCTTTGTATGGGGCTGGTGTGACAGTGACCTGCCAAAGGAACTTGGTGAGTCTGGTACAGACATTTTGGGAGCTCTGAACCAAGAAAGACCACCAAGTTGAGAACACCCAACTGGAGCCATATGGCCCGATGGTGCATCTTGGTGTAATGTGCATCTTTTTAAATATTTCCCGCAACATTTTCTACATCAAACATTTATCAAGAAAATGTTACCAAGCTCGTCTAAAGGCCAATCTGGTGGGGGCATTTTTCACCTGAGGTTTTCTCCAAATGATTCTAGCTGAGTCAAGTTGACACAAAACTACCCAGCAGAGAGGACATCAGAAGATAGCATTCACCATGATCACACTGACTTCATTCAGAAGTGCAGAAATGGCTTAACTCATGAAAGCCAATAAATGCAGTAGATTCATAAACAGACTCAAGGACAGAAATCACCAGATCATCTCAATAGAGAGAGAAAAGTCTGTGACAGAATCCAACATCTCTTCATGGGAAAAAATGTGAATTCTGGATTTAAAAATATCTAGAAATATATAAAAAAGGGTTAATGGAAAAAAAGTGGTCTCCTCATAGGGACACTTGCTAGCATGCAGTACTCATTTTGCACCAGAAGGTGGCACTTCATCTCAGCCAACACTTGAGAGTATTTTTTTAATTAATTTTTTTCCTCAAACACAGCTCGAATCTAAGTACACTGAAAGCAGAAAAAGAAAACCAAACCCCTTCAGTAAACACATGTGAAATGTATGGGAGCTGACTGAAGAACAAGAAGAGACTTAACTTGCCAACCAGTGTATCAGTTACCCACGTACATGTCTCTTTCTGCCAAGTAGGGAATCAGTTCCCAGGGAGGTCTTGGGAACTTAAACTTTACTAGACCACTACTGGAAATGGAAATTTTATTCCAAATAGTTTCTTATATTGGTGCAGGTGTCTCTTACGTTGGGTCTATCCCAGGAACAGTTTATACCATAAAATCTAATACATGGGTGCAGAAAGTGCTGTTGGGTGGTTGTTTCAGGTCCAAGGTTACTGTGGGTAACTATACACAACCAGTTCTATTGACTTTTATCGTTATTGGTTTCCAAGGACACAGAAAATAAGAGAATATGTAATCAATTTTGACATTAGAAAGTTTCCTAGTAACAGCAGAAACATATGAGAAAGTTTCCTTCTAATGACAGGCTAGCCAGGAAACTGTTACCTAGGCCTTAACGTTTTATCTAGGGTTCAACAATAAATTAGTTTGTACGTGAAAATTAATACTTTACATATATTGCAAAATATAGAGTAAGGTGATAGTCTAGGATTGTTCATATTTTTCCTAGATGATTGCATCAAGAAATATTAATATTCCTGGAAACTTTACACGATCCTCAGTATTTCCCATGTCCCATACATTGGGTGGGCTAATGTGATGTGTGACTAATTTACACTAAAGAATACAAGAAAGGGGAATGACTCATTCCACTTGGAGGCAAGAAAGAGATTATAGCCCCATGGCTTGAAAGAAAGACTATGAGACAGCTGTTAAATCACAAGAAACCTGTGTCTGAGTGTGCACATCAGAGGCCACGAGACCTGTATCATATTGTGGTTTTCACTGTGTTAAAGTCACCAAGATTTACAGCTCTGCTATACCCTCAAACACACTTCTTCTTCCTGAGAAATGCAGAATGCTGACTTTATTTGTATATGCTGACGAGAAAATAGATCATTAAAGCTGTTTAAACCATACTAATGTTTTTGAGACTTTCTTACATGAGTACTCTAAATCTCTCTCTCTCTCTTTCCCTCTCCCTCTCTCTGTGCATGTGTGTCCATATATAAATATATGAAAATTCTCCAAAATGAGGCAGGAGATAATGTATGTTTTGCTCTTTCTGGATAAATCCATTGTTGTGGGGAATTCAGTCTCACACAGTGAACCTGTCAAAATTCCTTGAAAATATGAAGTGAACATCTGACATCAAAGAGAATGCTTCAGAGCACAGAGTCAGCTGTGGTGACTTTGTCAGCAGGACTGATGTGGTCAAAGCCAGAGTGAATTCAAGTGGCGTTTACAAACAATAAGGTGCATTTGACTGTGACAAAACTTCACTGAGGGAAATACAATACAGCAACATGTAAACCATCTGTTTAAAGAAGAAAACATGCTTCTTTAACCTACTGCCCCTAGTGTGTACCCTGACAGAGAAAAACAGCTCTTTGACCTGCTTATCTGCTTACAAAGATTAGCGGTCAAGAATTGGTTTGTACAAACTAATGACAAACTGGCAGTCTCTGATGGACTTTGTAGCCAATGGATATTCACCAAGGTCATCACTACTATTATTGGAAAAGTCGATGAGACGTCTAATTTTTAATACATATTGAAAGATCAAGAAGTTCATAGGAAGCTTCTGAAAAGAGAATGATCAAGAAGGCAGGCCCACTGTTTTACATAGTGATGCTCTGTGCACTAAGCGGGAGGGGGCCTCCCTGTTGGAGAGGCTGCACCTGCAGAGATGGTTCTTATCTTTCATGTGGGTTTAGACTCTAGCAGCTCTGAGAAGGTTCCTAGGGTGTGTGGTGGGGTAAAGGAGAGATCCAATAGGAGTCTATAGGAGGAAGAGACTTCCTTCCACACTGGTAGAGACTCTTCAAAGACCATATGACAAAGAATGTCCCAGTCCCCTGGGACCACTCTGACAAAGCTCCTTTTGAAAGTGTTGTGTATGTATGACAAATTATTGCCTTGCCATGCACTAGAGAAAGAACAGAGGTAAAACTGAAGCTCCAGCAATGGTCACTCCGGTTGCTAAGCAGTGACCTGTACTAAGAGATGCTAAGGAAACTCGACTTCCTTTCTAAAGAGCATAAAAAGCAAGACAGAGAGAGTGATTGCATCCAGAAGGGCTTAGAACCATTGTGATTAGCAAATAATTTAAGATGTTCCCCCAAACTGAAATTTATTCTAATCACTCACAGAGCATCTATACAATTGGTCACACTAGTCATCTTTGATTGCTATAATTGCCTGTAAAAATCAGAGCATCTGTGAGATAAAATGCTCTGACAGAGTCCGATCAAATATCTGATCTGTTACGAAAACACCTTGACCTGGGAATAAGACAAGAATCAGATTGCAGACATGAGAAACAATGACTGGTTATAAGAAGCCACCAAGTGTGAGGAAGTTTCCTACAAGGCAAAGATTCCTGAACAGTTTGAGAGAAGGTTACAGGGAGGAGGAGTCAGCTCCTGAGGAGGAGGAGTCAGCTCCTGAGGAGGAGGAGCTAGCTCCTGAGGAGGAGGAGTCAGCTCCTGAGGAGGAGGAGGAGCTAGCTCCTGAGGAGGAGGAGTCAGCTCCTGAGGAGGAGGAGTCAGCTCCTGAGGAAGAGGCGCTAGCTCCTGAGGAGGAGGAGTCAGCTCCTGAGTTATTTAAGCTTGTACTGACGAGCAATGAGTCTAGGCTAGAGTTACTCTGAGCTTGTTTTGAACATATTTTTTCTGTCAGGCAGGACAGTGTGGGGACACTCTAGTGACCTTGTTTTATGTTGGCCATAGATCTGAAGAATGGGGAGTGTGTTGGTCAGTTTTCTGTTACTGTAACCATTTCCTGAGATGATACACTTTAACGAGCAAAGGTTTCAGGCACAGTGTTGGAAGATTCAGGACATAGTCAATTACATTACTGCTTTGGGGCTTGTAGGGAGGCTGCACACCACGGCAGGAAACATGGACAGAAAGCTGTTCACACTGTGGCAGTGACGCAGCAGAAAGATCCACAGTTCAGTGTCACACCTGCCACAGCCCCTGTCCCCTAGGCTCTGTCTCTTAAACATCCCACCACCTCCTAATAATGCCATGGTTTGGGAACCTGTCCTTTAACCCAGGGTCCTCTGGAAAACACATTACATCTAAACCATAGCAGTAAACATTAAAGGTATTTTCCCAAGAGACCTCAACCCTACACAAAGAACTACAGGCAACTGAGTTAAGCTGGGAGTGGAAGAGGTGTCCTTTCCCAGGGAATAATCTTTGGAGCACCAACTGGTTGTTCAGTGCCAAAATATCAACCCTGAAAATATACATACAAGTAATGTTATATGGACTCAACAGGTTATATTTGGAATATGTGTGTACATACAAATACATATATACATGCAATAAGAACTTATGAAAATAAGAGGCCATGAATTTTTAGCAAATCAAGGGGGAGGGGTGTGGGGAATATGAAGGGAAGAAGTGGGAGAGAGGTATTGTAATTAAAGTACAATCTCAAAATTAACAACAAAAAAGCTATTTCCATTTTCCTTATCACAGCCCTGGCAAGCCTGGTGATAACTGTCCTCTTTATAAATGTGATTCCTCACTTTCTGGGTGGAGGGTATTGAGGATCCAGCATAGGTCCTCTCACACACTCTAGGAAAACACTCGACGGACGAGTTCTAACCCAAGTCTTCTTCATCTTTTGGAGATAGGGTCCCACTAAGTTGCCCAGAACGTCCTCCAACTCTCTCTGCAGCCCAGGCAATGCTGGAATTAGCAAGCCTTCCACCTTGACTCCCTAGGCGCTTGGAATACAGATCCGTACCACCAGGCCTTTTTGAGTCCAAATAATCTTTGAAGCACAATCAGAATTTCAGGTTCTGAGTCGGGCTCTTCAGCTGTTAATTAGCACCAGTCTAGATGGTCACTTCCTTAATTAGTAGTGTGTGTTTTGCTGCGCAGAGTATCCCTTCTACTGGAACAACCTGCCAGGAATTATCTACATCTCATTTCACAGAACCCTGAATTTAAACAAATTCATATGTTTCTCAATTCCACTGAACAACCAATTGGTACTCCAAAGATCATTCCCTGGGAAGGGACCTCTTCCACTCCCAGCTTAACTCAGTTGCCTGAAGTTCTTTGTTAAGGTTGAGGTCTCTTGGGAAAATACTTTTGATGTTCACTGCTACAGTTTAGATGTAAAGTGTTTTATTTCATGTATAAGCGGCTTAAAATATTAATTCTATAATTCAAACAGGGATCTTGTTTCTGAAAACCAGGAGCTTTGAAATTTCAAGAAAGTTTTAACTCTTTTCTTGGCTAACCAACCAGATCTCAGAAGCAAGTTAGCAACTTTCTCCCACCACTTGAAATGATCACATACAACATAAACAGACACGAACATATACACAAACAAAACCCGCGGCAGTACAGGAAAACACAGAATGGTTATGTTAGTCAAACAAAAGCATTGGACAGTTTATGAAGAAGGGGTTGAAATGAGGAAACAGCAGGTAAATATTAAAGCCACCTATTGATAGAGTTTGGTTACTGTTGCTCTGATCAGCACCATAACCAAAAGCAACTTGTAAAGAAAAGGGGGTCTGGGCAGGAACCTGGGGGTGGGAACACTTCTTGGTGGCTCCATCTCCAAGGCTTTGCCAGCTTGCTATCTTATACCACTCATGACCACTTGCCCAGGGGTGGGAATGCCCATAGTAGGCTAGGTCCCTCCACTTCAATTAGCAATTTAAAAAATTAAAAAGCCCACAGACATGCCCATTGTCCAGTTTGTTGGAGGCAGTTCCTCAATTGAAATTCCTAGATAGGTCTAGGCCTGAGCCAAGTTGACAAAACCTAACCAGCACACCTATAATCCAATATGAAGGAGTTTAACACAGTGTGCTCTGAGGCTACAGGGGTCAGGCAGGACCCAGGAGCAGTTCCAATCTCGTTTCTTTCTGTAGGCACAACTGACTCAGGGAAAGGAGCTGTTACTGTCCCAGGTGTGAGTCGCCAGCTTAGGAGGACTTTTGTTCACACCATGCACTCTACTGGAAGTTCACCTCCTGGTGTCACCTACCCAAGCTCTTCTAGGAAGGATCCCACCATACCCACCAATCCCCTGTGCACAGAAAAGAAACACCATGGCCTCTTGAGACATTGTTATCATTTGTCAGGGAAGACTACTGCACACACATCACCTGGAAAGCCTATCAAACGAGATTTGACTCAGCAGTTCAGAGGACTTGCATGAGGCTTGTACTCAGCTCTAAGGCACCAATTCACTGACTCCTGCCACATACTTTTGACATCAAAGGCCTGGAGACTAGGGTGTTTTAAAAGCAGCTTAAAATTAAAAACAAGTATTCCTAAATTTAAAATCTAGAAAACCCTTTACCCTCTCCACCCCTTTAGTACTATAATTTAATCAAATTTGGGGCAAATATTGGTAATTTCTTTGAATACCACTCCTTACCTCCTGGACTTCCCTTCCCAAGGCTCACCTCACAAAATGTGTCTAATTTGGTATTCCTTTTGTACTCTTAATACAACATGTGTAATTAGTTTCCCATTTGTTCTGGAGTTAGGCTGGGTCCTCCAGAAGTTTGTAACCTGTCAGAGCACAACATTCCTCTTGTGTATTCAGTGCTAAAAAGCTGCCATAGGCCCTGCAGAACTTGTGCAAAGCAAATTGCATTTACTTGGCTCCCTGAGTAGAAACCCAAACAATAAGGCCCTATGCATCCACCCTGGATGCCGCTGGAGAAACAAAACAAAACCAAGCAGGGTGGGTGCTCTGGAAATGAGAAGGGACAGTTTCAAGTCCCAGCATGAGTGATCTACTTAGAAAAGAAAGAGAGGAAAATAAAATAGGCAGTTGAGGATGATTTTGGCTCAAATCAGGCCTGTAAGGTGTGCGTGGCAAGTACAGGCAGAGGAGCTTGGTCGAATTCCTACCCTTCCTTGCGCTGTTAGCACAGAGCAGCAGAAACTGCCTCTGGGTGTCCCTTTTTATCTGAGGGCACAGCAGATGTGATGATGGAGCGGAGGAGCCAGGACCTGGGAGACAACCAAATGGGATGGGAATGTGGGCATGTCACTCCCTTTCCTATGCTATACAATAAAGAAGATAGCCTTTTTCTATTAGGGCTATTATTGAGAGGATTATGGGAGACAATATATGTGAAGAATTCAGTCATATAAGGGTGGCATAGCAACTCTTTGGTTTGGTCTTCACACGGCTGTACCCTGCTGGATATATTTTGGTGCCCACCAGCCATCTATGGCAGTCTGGAGGACCACCGTGTAACCATTTCCTCTGACTTGAAACGTTTTCTCCCGGAGGGAAGAGGGAGGGTATCTGAAAAACCAGGAAGCTAATGAAGCTTAGAGGTTCTGGGAGTTCTGAAAGCTGTAAGACTCACAAGGCCCCTCCCCAAGGGTAGGCAAGCAGTGAGGAATTGTTATGGGAGAAGCGACTCTTCAGCAGAGGTCCCTGCAAGCTGGGCAAGGATGTCTAGGGGGTGCAGCTTTTGTGAGTTGTCACCCGTGCTGAGTCGACCTTTTGGTCTTGGAGTCAGTCATGCGCATCCATAAATAATCCATCATACAACTCTATTACCCAGATAGACACAGCTGAAGTCACTTCTTTCATCTGTTGCCAGTGCCCTGTCTAGGCTGAATAGACATATGTTCATATATCCCAGGAAATGATGGACTCTCTTGTCTAGAAGTGTGTATGGAGGTGGCTTGCTAGGCACTGAGAGGTAGAGGGCACCTCAGTGACAATACAGCCACAATCACATTTTGTGGACAATTTTTCTTTTTTAAAAAAGGCCTCCATAAGATTGGCCTGTAGTGAGATCTATGAGAGATTGTCTCAATTGATGATTGCTGAGGGAATTCTCCATCCACTGTGGGTGGCACCAGCCCCAGGAAGATGGGCCTGGACTGTCTAAGAAACTGTGTTAGCTGAATATGAGCCTGAGAGTAAGCCGGTGAGCAGCTTTCTTCCATGACTCCTGCCTCTGCTTCTGCTCCAGTTCTTGCCCTGACTTCCCTCTGTGGTGGACTATGACCTGGAAGTACAAGCCAAATAAACCCTTTCCCCTCCCCCCAAAGTGATGTTTGGTCATGATTCCTCACAGTAACACAGAGCAAACTAGAAACCTGCTTTTTTTATTTTTAATTTTTGAGACAGGTTGACAACAAACATCTTCCTGATAGAAAGCATATAATTCACCAAGCTCCCAAAGCTAATTCTTTTGAATTCTACTCTATACCTAGCCCATGATGGCAGCTTACGTAAGTAACTGTGTTGACATCTTTGCCCACTTTATTATGAACTGATTGACTTTAAATTACATGTTCTCGTTAACAACCAACAAAGAGATATCAAGTTATAACCACCCTTTGCATTTTGGCTCAGTACCATTTCACAGAAACAGCATACCAGGTAGACTAGGTTAGAAGATATGGCCTTTCCAAGAGACAGTTAAGTTAATGTTGGGCATTTAGAGTTGGTCCCAGTTCCACAGAAAAGCCACAAAGAACGGCTTCAGAAGAAACCAGACTTGCAGGTACCATGTCCTTGGCCTTCAGATTGGCCAAGTGTAGCTCTCTGTGGAGTTTGTTATGGTGGATTTAGGGGCACTAATGTGTACATTGGGGTTTGTATCTTAATTACTTGGAGATAATTACAATATTTATAATGTCAATGTGCATACATATTCTTTCAGTGACTTTCTATTTAAGTCTCGACAAAATATTAGGAGAATGACCTTATTGCTCTTGTATTTCAAAAAGCTCCCCTGGAGTTTGGACATCTGAACTCAGGTATGGCAGTGCGCACTGGAACTAACTAAATCTAAGTAAACTTGGATTTTGTAGAATAATTTGCCATAAGTAAATAGAGTGAATTAGACATCAGCTGAAGTGGAGAGGAATTCTCATGTGACCTAACTTATGCCAGGCTTACTTCTGTGGATTTCCAAGGTGAGAGCTGTAAGGACAGGAACAGCATCTTACTTTCAAACCAGAAAAGAAGGAAGAATGTAATGAAAAAAATATTTTAAGGAGGCAGAAAGAGAAGAACCATTGGAAATCTCTGTAAGGGTTACAACTTAACCTCAGACGCACGTGTCCCACATGTGTGTGAAAGGTTCAATGTTTTCAGTGAGACTAAACTGTTAGGCAGAATGCAGCAAGCTCACCTGTGGATAAGAACCAGGTTAGAATGCCCAGATGCAAATGCTGAAAAAGTAAGGGATGGAGATGGCTCTGCCACTGTGGTAACACTCAGTTATGCTGCCTCGGTTATGTTAAAGTCAGGCATAGACAGATGCTAAAGGGACGGCATCAGTAAAGCCGTTCAGAAGGCCACTTCAGGAACAACAACCAAACTGACAGTTGCCAGCTCTAATCTGCGCAGGGGGACGGTCATCACCAGCCTTATTAAACTCTGAAGAACAAACCGCTACGAAAACCAGGGCAGTATTACCAGCCTCCCTTGATCAGTGATAATTTTGAGGACAGCAACCCATGTCCCCACTGTGAGATCTTTGTTGCTGGTTCAGAGAGAGCAGAGCAGATCTTACTCATTAGTTTCTATGTGACTTGCCTGCGGGCTGCCTAAAGGACTGAACCAACTGTTCTTTTCTCTCTCTGCTTTCCTAATTTGAAACTTACCTAGGCTAGAAAAAGTCTTTGTTCAGAACATCAGAGGGTAGATAACCCATAGCAGCCTAGGGCAAGGTTGTGCTTGAAGTCACAGTGGACTACTTCAGGGTTGGGAGGCAAAGTCAAGGAGAGAATTGCTTTGGGAAATGGTGTATTCAGAAACCGAAGTCAGAGCCAGGCAGGACAGGATATGTCTTTACTTTCAGCATTTGGGAGGTGGAGGCATGAGAATCAGTGGCCGGAGTTCCAGGCCACCCTTGTCTACATGAGACTCTGTCTCCTCCCCTTCCTCCTCCTCATTGCGCAGCAACAACAAAAAAGTAAATTAGCTTCTTTGTATTCTGAGGAACTGAGAAAGGCATATACATGGTCAGGACAAGACTTGTGTTAAGTGCAGAATTCAAAGTTTCACTTGAACAAATTCCCAAGACTCAACTCAGTCAGTACCACATGAGTAGCACTTGACTCAGTGCTGAAGATGAATCCCAGGACAGAGCCTATTGGGAAAACCTAAGACAGGATCTCCCCTGTGTCCTTCTCTTCTGTCTCCTGTTCCCTCCCTTTCTTCCTTCCTAGACAAGCAAAGACATTTTTGTCCTCCATTCTCCACAAAGAACTACAGACAACAAAGGAATACTGAGACTGATAGAAATAGTCTTCTCCAGGGACAGACGTATCAGTTGGTTATGCAAGACCAGATAGGCAGTCCTGAAACATACATAATGAGTAGTATTATACAGACTGAACAAGTTGTATACACACACACACACACACACACACACACACACACACACGATATTTAGGAACATATGTAACAACAATTAATGAAAAAGAGGTTATGAGTTTGAAAGAGCAAGGAAGAGTGAGGAAAAGAAGGAAGTAAAATAATTACATTGTGATCTCAAAAGATAAAATAAATAATTTTTATAAACTAACAAAACTGGAATGTAGCTTAGCAGGAAAGTGCTTTCTTGGCATGTGCAAGGCTCCTTGTTCGATCTCCAGGCACACATAGGCAAAGAACATTCCTATACACTCTCTCTCTCTCTCTCTCTCTCTCTCTCTCTCTCTCACACACACACACACACACACACACACACACACACACACACACGCACGCAGTAAAATCTATCAGATGAAAGAACCTTTATAGATTGGGACAACAAAAAGTAAAAACTTGAGGAGGACGAAGAATTTGATTTACAGGCGCCACACTATAACATTCAAATATTGTGTAAAAAAAAAAACAAAAACAACAACAACAAAAAAAACCAAGAAAAATCACAATGCAAAAATAAATATTTTTTTAAAATTGGAAGTGTATGAGTTAATGTTCTCTAGGGACTGGGAACCAATACAATGTGTTTACATCTAAAGTGACCTATAAGACTGATCCACACACCAGGACCAGGTAGGTCGTCTAGCAATGGTGCTGGCATCCAACAGTGTCAGAGACTCTGAAGGCTGCTCAGTTCACAAGGCAGCTGCCACAGGTGCTCATCAATGCTGAAATAATAAAAACAAAAACTTAAAAAGCACTACCTAATAAATCTGGGCGACATGGGACACCCCATTCCCCACCTCTATTCAACAAATCTGTTTATATCGATGAAGAATAAAAACAAAAGAAAGTACATTTGGTACATGATATGAAGATTCCACAAAAATGGCTAGATCTAATAAGTTCAGCACAGGAAATAAAATCAACACGAAAATGCAGAAGTAACTCTTTGGAAATAAAGCATCAGGTATGCACCAAAAGTATAAAGAGGAACATTAAAGGCAGATTAGTTGGACTTCTTCAAGATGACAAAAATACTGTACACCAAAAGGCAGTGTAAGGAAGGGAATGGAACAATGGCTGGACTTTAATTAAATTGTGTATCTCAAAGGTGCATGTGAAAAGTTTGGCTCCCAGTCAGGTGACATCCGTAGGAGTAGGACCTGCAAGTGAGGAGCTTAGTAGGAGGTCACATGGTTCTTCCCACAGAAGGGATTAAGTAGCTCTTGTGAAATGAGTCAAGGGAGCCAGGTTGACTTCCCCCTGCTTTCTTGCCTCACCATCACATGTCTGCCAAGACACATCTGTGAGAATGGGATGCAGCCAAGAGGCCCAACAAAGAGTGCCAAGGTCTTTGGGATTTTAGTCTTGAAACTAGGACTGAGGTACCTGGCTTTGGGCATTTTGTTATAGTAACAGAAAATGGGTTTATATAATAGTCAGTGTGTGTTGGGGGCATTTTAGAAGACAGATATGATAATGCTCTAGTATCCATAAAATGAAATATATACTTATATATGAAACCAAAACAATGATAAGTTTATGATTAATGGAAAGGAAAAGAAAAAGGGCGGGGAAAAAAGGGAGGGAACGAAGGGAGAAAGAACAGGCAGAAAAATGATGAAATCTTAGGCTTTTTAAAAATATTAAAACAGAATGGGAAATAGATGTAAAATATAAAATCATAACAATTGTAGGAATGAAAAGGAGAAAATCTCCAGAGTCTGCAGCTTGAGTATGGGGCGGGGGGCGGTTGATACTAAAATACGATCCATAGAAAGGACATCTGACAAATTGAACCAGGTCAAAATGTTAACATTCTGTTCTACAGCAGACATTATTAAGATGTAAAAAGCATGGAGATGTAGCTCAGTGATGTACAGCTTGCCTGCCAGGCATAAGGCCATGAGCTTGATTCCTCGTGTCAGGAAAAGAGAGTAATAATATCTTAAACTGAGTAAACAAGATGATGAGAAGTCAAACAGAAGAACTGTTTGCAAATCCTGTGTCTAAGAAGCGGCTGAAAATAGAGAACTGTAGCTTAGAACTTAGAACTGTATCTCAGGGTCAGAGTGTTCTCCTAACACACAGGAGGCCCTCTATTCATCTGCAAAACCACACCCACTCACACAGAGGAACACACAGAACTCTCAAGCCTCCGTAATCGAAGAGCAAAGTCTCCTAAGAAATGAGCAGGGTTCGCAGCAGACATTTTGCTGAGAGAAATCACAGATGGCAAACAAAACATTAACAATAAATCATAAAGAAAACACAAATGTAGATCACTGAAAAATCACTAAATACTTCTAACAATTGCAAGGCTTTAAATTAATACTACCACAGGGGTGGACACAAAACAGAACCCGTAAAGCATAGATTGTATCATATCAGAAATTGTAACATATAAGCAAAACACCTGTAAGAAAGAAGAAAAGGGGAAAAAAATCCTAGACAAAGCATTCTGAGATGATAAAGTTTCCAAAAACACCATTGAGTTTATTTTGTGTTGGCCCTCTATTGCTGGCCATGGGCCCTACCCTGAAGTGTGGTTTGTTCCTGGTGAGACTCCATTAGAGAAAACAAATGTTCCCTTTGCAAGCAGATGTCAGTTGGAGATAGCTTCTTGGTTAGGGAGAAGAGATTGTATCTACTACCCCCTAAAGGGGGTAAAAAAATAAAAAAGTAAAAGTCCTTAAAAGTCCTTGGATTATCTGATTTAGACCTGTGCAGACTGTGCATGCTGCCACACTTGTGAGTTCATATGTGCATCAGTCCTGGAGTGTCTGGAAGACAATTTCCTTGGTGTCCTTCATCCGCTCTGGCTCTTACAATCTTCCCTACTCCCTCTCCCTGAGCCCTGAGGGGAGGGGCTTGACAAAGATATTCCATTTAGGACTGAGAATTCTAAGGTCAAAGAGAGGCTTCTTTTTTGAAGGGTAAAAGTTACGCTTGTCTGTAGTATAAAAATACAATTTAAAATGCAGCAAAGCATCATGTTGATCTAGCAAGTTTAATAATAGGTTCTCTTCTAGGATCCACGGCCTTAGGAGCTCTGGGTAGTCGTCGAGGTTTTTAGTACCATCCCTGATTTGCCCTTCTGTTGAGTGGCCTTAAGTCCGATTACACAGCTTTGGTTACACCCAATATATGAGGGACACTTGTGTACCTTTAGGGATATCTTGCAATGCTGTTCATTGTTGTGGTTAAACGGCATGCCAGCTGTATAGGACTACCGATTGCTTCTTCCTTTGACAGCGTGCCTGTGCCTAGTGTTATGGAATCTGGACTGTAGGAAGGAAGGTCTTGGGTTAGAACCAGATTGAATCATCTGAGTCTTGTGTCCTAAATTTATACAGCTATTTAAAAAGGATGGAGTTATATGAATAGTAAACAAACCAGTGATCATCAGGAGTTGCACGTGGTGGGCAGGAAAAAAGCAGAAGAGACATGTTTGTATCAGCGAGTGGCACTGCAGTATTCTTCCTGGACCTTGACCATGGCTAGGGTTATGCAAACTCATACTGTAATGAGAGCAGACAGGACAGTATGCTTATGTTGGTCCAAGGTCAGTTTCCTGGTATTGATAGCTATGTGAAATGTGACCACTGGAATCTAGGGGAAAGGTCCTTCTTGTGTGAGTCTTGCGAATCTGTGTTTATTGCAAACTAAACACCTTCGAGCTTACCTCAGCAGTTAAAGTTTAATTAGTTTTAACATTGCACAACCCAGTAACAATCTTTAATGCAACAGAACATAGACTGAAAGCTACAGGATCACAGGACTCATCTCGGGAACTCTAGTCAACATTCAATGAAAAAGAAATACATGTTTTACTCCAACTTTTAAAGATGAGACAAACAGAAAGTAAAGTCCATCTCATTTTATAAGGTTAGCATAGCCTGGAGACCAAACCTTTGAAAGAATACTGCTGGAAATTAAAACTTTAGGGCAATATAATCATGAACATAAAGAAAAAAATGAAAACAAAAGTAGTAAGCTAAATGAAGCAATGTGTAATAATTTCATCCTGACCCAAGGGCAAGAATTAGAAACTGATGACTGCTTGTCATCTTCACCATTTCTTCCTCTCTTAGGACTTGGATAAATGTGCTTACATTCTGTATAAATGGTACCATTTATAGGTTCCCCTTTACTTTAATCACATTTACTAACTTGTGTGTGGAAACCTTGGAAATCAGAAAGACGCCCAGTAAACCAGACAGAGGACACAGAGGGAAGACAGGGCTGATCCTAGGTCCTGGTGAAGACAGAGGTGGAGAGTCAAGGCCCAACACCAGGGCAAAGTGGTGCAACGTTTACCCTTTATAACAACGCTCCCACCCACCACTAACAATGTCTGACCCAGGCAGGGACTCAACAGAAAACTGTAGCTAGATTTGCATAAAGCAGTCCTGAATCTTCAGGGATGCCAGGACAATTGTACTGAAGGTGAAGGATTAGTCAGTTTTCAGGGAGAACCAAAAGGGATGCAGATATTGAGAGACAGGGTAAGGGAACATGAAGATGATTCCCAAAGTGACCTAAGAGGTAATGCTTCTTTACAATGTACACTTAGTGGTTATTTCCCTATTGAGTTTCAAACGTTTCATACACCAAATGGTCCAGCAATTTGTGTAACTCAGTATCTACTGTATCTCTTTTCAAAAATAATTTAAATCAGTAGGCAATGCACAATATTAACAGTAACATTAAAATTATTAATGTATTAGCACTATCAGAAAAATTAAAACCAAGGTAAAGACTGAAATACACAAAGTCCTTCAGGGGATGATAAAGGTTGAGAGTGGCCTAGGCGTAGTACAGATAGCCAGGGCACATCAAGCTCCATGCACCACATATTTATCTCCATGTACCTTTCTTCAAAAAGAACGATTATCCCGGAGACCCACGCCTGAAAGTCACATGAATGAGCAGATTCTCCCAAAAGCATAATGTAAAGGATAGTTTTGCTTTGGCTTGAAAACAGTGAAGTGCCAATCAAATTTGGGTTAGGTTAGCTATTTTATACCTGGAATCATCTTTAATTCTCACTACTTTCTGAGGAAGTCATTATGTTTCATGGATAAGGATCCTGAGACCTAGGTTTCAGACCACAGAGTCAGTAAGTGGAAGAATCTGGACTTGAATTCAAATTTGTCAGACTCCCGAGCCCTTTCCTCTTACTGCTGAGTCTACCTGAGATTACAGAAAAGTTATGAACACTCACCCTAGTCTTATAATCTTACTGTTTTGTTATAGGCATGATTTTAAAATCAAAAAAAGAACACAATATATCTCTTTCCTCAAAACAAACAGAACATGATTGGTCTGTGTACTCCCTGTTAACTGTAGTATGAAAGGACCTAAGATCTAATTCCTGGTAGAGAAGGAAGCTGGACACATTCAATCATTTCAGAACATTAAGAATCACCCTGATTAGACTATGTTTCACCAGTATGTAGTGATCATCCCCTGGAGTACTTGGCCACGTGTCATTCATCCAGACTTGTCGCCATGTCCAGCTTCTCTTAGGCAGCAACTGCTACACCCAAGCATGCCAGAAGCTGTGGTTCTTCCTTCTGATGATATCATCTCACTGTCTTGTTTCTTCCTTGTTTACATAAAGTAGTTTGAGCATAAACCGAAAGTCAGAGACATCTAGGTTTGATTCCCGACTCATCACTACTCAAGTAACTAGGTTACTATGTCACATTAATTTTTTTTTACTGCAGCTGTAATTAAGTACTACAAACAGAAGTGATTAAAATAACACTTTTTTTTTTGAGACAGCATTTTTCCATGTAGTCCTGGCTTGTCCAGCACTTGAAAGGCAGAGTCAGGTGAATCTCTGCTCATTCTTGGTCTTCAGAGACAATTTCAGAATTCCAGGGGTGTTGAACAGAGAAACCCTGTCTCAGAAATATTGAGAGAGAGAGAGAGAGAGAGAGAGAGAGAGAGAGAGAGAGAGAGAGAGAGAGAGAGATCAGAAAATGTCTTAGTCAGTGTTCTGTTGTTGTGAAGAGACACCATCACCAAAACAACTCTTATAATGAAAGTATTTAACTAGGGCTGACTTACAGTCTCAGATGTTTAGTCTACTATTATCATGGCAGGAGCATGATGCTGGAGAAGTAGCTGAGAGCTCCCTTGATCTGCAAGCAGAAAGGTGGGGGATGGGCCTGGTGTTGACTTTTGAAACCTTAAAGCCCACCCCCACTGAAACCATTAAAGCCCACTTCCTCCAACAAGGCTGAACCTCCTAATCCTTCTCAAATAGTGCTACTCCCTGATAAGTAAGCATTCAAATATATGAGCCTTGGTGTGTGTGTGTGTGTGGTGGGGGCTTCTTATTCAAATGATTACATTTTATTCCCTGGCCCCACTAGGCTTGTAGCTATTTCATTATGCAAAAGTGTCTTCAGTTAAACTTCAAAAGTCCCCATAGTCTATCACAGTCTCAACAATGTTTAATGATAGAAGTTCAAAGACTTTTCTGAGACTCGTGGCAATACCTTAACTGTAATCCCCTATAAAATCAAAAGTCTCAGAGGAAAAGTAGGTCACATACTTCCAACATACACAGAATATACATTAACATTCCAAAAGGGGAGAGAGGGAGCACAGTGAGGAAATACTGGACCAGAGAAAGACTAAAACCCAACTGGGTACACTCCAAACTCTGCATTTCCATGCCTAATATCAAAGCACTCTTCAGACCTTCTGCTTTGTTGACGGCAACACACTTCTCTCTCTTGGGCTGGTTCACACACGCTCTGCAGTTTTCCTCAGCAGGCATCCCATGGCTCTGGCATCTCCAACATCAGTATTCCTAACCCATCAGGCTTCATCTTGACAGCTTCACACAGTGTCCTTTCTAGACCTTCATGAAAGGACGGCCCTGACCTATGCTTGTTCTCAGTAATTTTCCTTAGTTGTAGAGGGAGATTAAATAACCCCTTTCTTGTATCCTTGACTCTAAAGCTAGAACCACATGACTGCCAAGTTCTGCTGCTTACCAGGGCTGGAACTTGGCCCCCTTGTTCAAATATATTTTCATCAGCTTTTTGTTTGGGACTGTTTCCTTCACTGCCTAAGTTTGGCACATGCACACACACACACACACACACACACACACACACACACATATTCTACTGGGGGGAAAATGACTGCAAATCCCATCTTCCATTTTCATCTTTACACAAAATATTTAAGACCCAGAGATAAGTATATAATGGGACATAATTCTTCTGAAAGCAGGTTACAGGACTATATGATACCTTGAGGGCCCTGGTATAAGTGCTTATGTGTGCATATAATGTGTATTTGCATGATCATGCATATCTATGTATAAATTATGCAGTTGGAACATGCAGAAGAGTCTAAAGAATAAAATATTCCTTACCTTTATATTCCTGAGAAAGTAAATCTTTTATCAATTACTTCTGTTTGTTTACATGTAAATGCCCAGGAGGCACTGATTTTGCTTGGCATTGTCTTAGAGATGTATATATCTACTACAATGACAAGCTGAGCACAGCATGTGCCTGGAGTCCCAGCAGCTCAGAAAGTTGAGCCTGGAGAAGTGCTTGGGCCCAGGAGTTTGTTTTCTGTCTGCCGGCATACCATGATGTTGGTCCTTAAAAGCATAAATAAAGCGACGCATGCCCTACACTGAATTGTCATCTAAAAACGAACATTTATACAAAAAATAGCTTTAACTAATTAGTGACAAATGGATAAATATAGTACGTACATTTATACAAGCAAAATGTGAGATATACCATTTATACAAGTTATACATTTGGATGGTCTGATTATTGTTTTTTTAATATGAATGTTTCACCATAAAACACAGCAAAGAATATCTTTGGGTTGCCACCTTCTTTGAGCGGCCACATCCATGGGAACATGAAGCTGGAGAACTCAGGATTGCCCTACTGTTTGTGCCCTCTTTATCACTTTAATGCATGCCAAAGACCAATGCTTATGAAATGCTTATCTGCATAACCTTTTACCTACTTACTTAATCATACAATAGCTTCTATGAAACACAAAGAAAGAAATAAAAGAGACAAAAAGGAAGTGAGGCAGAAAAGAAATATTAAAAGAAAGAAAAATAATAAATGACCCTTGTACACGCTAAAGCAGAGTCCAAAGTACTTGGAATGCTAACAGAAGACTGATTTGTGGCAGCCAATGCTAACATGTATCAGTTTACCTACTCACAGCTGATGGCTGTCCCAGTTAGCCAATTTCAGTAATGTGGGGAGCCAAGGAGAAGCAGCAAATGAGATGTCGTTAAGATTACTAAAAGGACAGAACTGTGAAAAAGCAGGTTGTGTCTGGTAAAGAGAAGAAAAGAAGAAAAGGATAAAGGCGGAGGGGGGGGAGAGGGAGGGGAAAGGGAGGGGAAAGGGAGGGAGAGGAGCCAGAGCGGTTATTTATGTGTGTTTGTAGGAAAGAGCAACTCCAGGAGACGGAGCTGCTTTCCTTTCTAAGGAACTCTTCAAAGTTCTTGGTGACAGGTTGTCAGTCATATTCTCACTGCTGTGGTTTGCATGTGAAATGTACCTTAAAAGCTTATGTGTTGAACTCTCTGTCCCCAGTACAGGAGTATTCAGATGCAGGGCCTTTGAAAAGTGGCTAGATCATGAGTTCATTAATCATTACTGCTCATGGTGGAGTAAATATTTAAGATGATGGAATCTTGGGGTGGTGCATGACTCTGAGCAGGTCTAGAAAGGCTATCCTGCCTGAGTGTCTTCCTTTCTCTCTCTTCCTGACCACTATGAGGTAAATAGCTTCACTCCATCATGAGCTCCTTACCATGATAAATCTACCTCATCATAGGCTCAGAAACATGGCGTCAAGTGACCATCAACTGAAACCTCTGAAATCACGAACAAAAATAAGCTCTTCCCTATACAATTTCTCAGACATTCTATCACAACAACAGAATACCAGCCCAACTTTTCATATCCGCTCTATTTTCTTATGAGAACTCTGTTCTATGGGAAATACGTTACAATGAACTCTGCAGTAGTAGTAGAAGCACTAGGTGTTTCTCAGCTATAGAGTATAATAGATAGGGACAAGTACAGTAGAATTTACCTAGGGTAAATGACTGAATGATTTAGTGCAAGAGCTCATGTATGCTTACGGAAGAACTAGAGTTCTAGACCTCTCTATAAATACTTTAATTATGCTACCCTGCCTCATCTTCATTGTTACTATTGATGATGTTGATTATGATGGTGATCAATTAGAATATTCTTGCTATGGAATCTAGAGACTCTCCAAGGTATCTCTGGACTCTGCTGACATTGATTCAGTCAGGCATGTGGTTCATGCTTATAATTTAAGAACATCAGAGGCTGAGAGAGAAAGATTACAAGTTTGAAGTTATCTTAGGCTGTAAAGTGAGACCTTGTCTCACAAAAACCAACCAACCAAATAAACAACCAACCACACAACCAAACAACCAACTAAACAAACAAAAAACACATCAAAACAAAATGATAGACCTAAAGCCTAAATGATTTTGTGTAGGTGAGTCTCAAAATGCAGAAACAGAAGAGAAAAAAAAAAAAGCTCAAAATTTACGTGAAATACATTCGCTTTAATAATGCCCGAAGACAATGTAAATGTTGAAACACTGTTGTGTAAATTAAATATTAGAACAGTGCCATTCTGTGTTGTTACTGTTTAATGTATAACCTTGCTACGTTGTTGGGCATCGGTGAGCTTAGCTCAACGCCCCCAGCTGAGCTGTCTGCACAGGTTTCCTGAGAGCAGAGCATCCTGAGGCTTAGCTTGATTTCTGTCTCCCCGCCCGGTGTGGTAGGGACTTGCCAGGTGCCTGACCTATGGCTATGATTGTTTTTTCCTGTTGTTTTTCACCCGGCCTCTAGTATATATTGCTGATCCCTCAGTAAAGCTTTGGCATTCTCCTCACCAGAATGACCCGAGTTTTGTGTTTTCTGTTAATTCCCCCAGGCCTATGCCCGATACACGGTACCATGGCGGCGCGGGCACCATCACTACGTAGCCCTAGATGGGCCTTGAATTCATATTCTCCTATCTTGGACTCCTGAGTACTGGGTTATAGGCATATACCTCCAGACTTATCTTATTATGTTTAAAACAGGATCTCACTGTGTATCTCAGGCTAACTTCTACCTTCCTACACAGCCCAACTTGCTTCCAAATTCATGATCCTCAGTCTACTTGTGATTACAGGCCTAGATCCCCATGTGTAATTCCTTAAGCTTCTTGCATGGTGTTAGTGTTTCAATACTACTTTATTGATTTATGAGCAAGTCATTTGAAGTTTTTATTGTAAAAATCATGACGTTGCTAAATTTCTATTTCTAAGGAAAAGTTTATTAAGAAAGAGCCCTTATTTTTTCTTCTTTAATGTGTGGTTAGATGTAATGCTTCCTCAAAATCATATTCTACCAAATAATAAACAGAGCATTAAATAGCTAATATAGGAGCCTGGGGAGATGGTTCAGTGTTTTGACCTGCACAAGCAGAAGCATCAGCCCCTGAACCAACCTCCATGTTGACTGAGCACAGCAGCATTCCTGTCATTCTAGTCTCAGGAGGCAGAGACAAGGACAATCAAGGGCGAGTGGCTGGTAAGATTAACCTTATCAGAGGTCTCTGACTTTGAACGAGAGACCCTGCTTCAATGAGTGAGGTGGAAGAGTGATCAAAGATAATTCCCAACCTTGGGTCTCCACTTGCACACACAACCGTAGGCATGTGCACCCACACAAGTGTATCTACACATGTGAAAAGCCTTCCATATGTGCATGTATACACACTGAAACAAAAGAAACAAAAAACAAAGAAACCATAAACTCACTCATAAACCTGCTTTCCAAAATATGGGTAAAGGCATCTTTTAGTGTTTTTTATTTTCCTGAAATGTATCAGTGATATGAAATAGGTCATTCTATGCACTGGGAAAAAGGCTACGTACGGAAACCATTCATTAAGTACATTGGGGTCTGGCAGACCTCAGGGTACAGCTGGGACAGTTCTAAGAGGAATGCATATAGCTCTAAACCTGCAGATTTATAAGTCAGAGAAACTTCATATAAGTGCCTAATCTATACATCTCCTGTCTTAGAAAGGTAAAAACAAACTGAATGTGAAAGCAATAGACAGTAAGTAATAGTAGAGACTTAGCAGACATTAATGAAGTAGAAACTAAAGGAACAATACACAGATTCAACCAAACATTTAAATAGTTGGCTCTCTGAAAACATAATTAAAGAGAAGACCCACATTAATAAATTTAGAATTAAAAGGGACGGGGAACAACAGTTACCAAGAAAATGCAGAGGGTCCAGGTAAGGGAATACTCTAAATGTTTGTACTTTTAAAAACCCTGAAAAATCTAAAAGAAATGGATAAATTCTAGACACATATTATTGGTAAATTTTTCTTTTAAAGAAAGAGCCAGAGGGAGAGGGAGGTAAAAAAAAAATATGTCAAAGAGTGATTATAGAAACCTATCTTGGATTAACATTCTTTTTTTTTTTTTTTTGGTTTTTCGAGACAGGGTTTCTCTGTATAGCCCTGGCTGTCCTGGAACTCGCTCTGTAGACCAGGCTGGCCTCGAACTCAGAAATCCGCCTGCCTCTGCCTCCCAAGTGCTAGGATTAAAGGCGTGCGCCACCACCGCCCGGCTGGATTAACATTCTTAACCCCTATTTAACTACCTAATTCCTGTCCACTTTAGGGAGATCTGAGTCCCTCGAACCTATCACAGAGTGAGTTCTCTGAAGAACAATTTCATTTATCTTTGTGTAAGTCCATATTTTAAATATCTAGAGTGTGGCTTCTGAATATGAAGTGATCAAGAAGTAGAGACCAGCTGTCTCCCAAATCGGATGGCAATGTTCAAAGAACACTAATGGAACAAGTTAGGTAGAAACATTCCGGACACCCCAATCACAAAAGCAGAGCTTGTGAGTTGTTTTCTTGTGTTTTGTGATACAAAAAGCTAAAATAATAATGTTGCACACACTGGGGAATATTTTCTAGCTAGTGGATGGCCCTCTCTTAGCAATGAATGTTTTCTTGATTGGACACACTGAGACTATTCTGTGGTTCTGTCTCTGCAGCTGTTAAAAGCTTGAATGTGAGCTGCTGCCTGTAGGTTCCTGTGTTGAACACTTCCTTCCTCAGCTAGAGGCTATTCTGGGAGCTGGTGGAAACTCTAGGTTGTAGGACCTACTGAAGGAAATAGGTCACTGGAGGTGTGAATTTGCAGATACATCTCCTCTTACCCTTTTGTGTTAACCTCTTTGCTTCCCACTGCCATGTTTTTCTGCTTTGACAACCTGCTACTATGTGGAACAAAGACAGATGACTATGCACTGAAACTATAAACTAAAGTAATTTTTTCCCTTTTATTTTTATTGGGTGTTTGTCATAGCCATTGGAAAAACATCAACACATTGCTTTTTTTCCCTTTTCTGTTTGAAGATAAGGTCTCACTATATATCCCAGGCTAGCCTCAAATTCAAAACTTCCTGCCTTAGCCTCTTGTGTGCTGGCATTACAGGCACAAGCCACCACAACTCTGCTCACTGCTGAAGCTTCTAAACCACTTGTTGGCTTATAAAGCCACAGTAGTTTCCTGTTGCCAAATGCATGAAAGTCAGGGAGCACAACAGACAGTGATGGCAGGCAGTAAATCTGCATTCTACGTCCGATCAATAGAGTAGAAGATGTAAACTCTTTTGAATTTCTCATGTCTTACTTTCAAAATGAGGAAGGTTTTATTTCCAGCTTTACATATAAAATTTTTCTGAGATTATCACTATATTATTCCCCCTTTTCTTTCTTCCCTCCAAACTCTCGCACATACCTCTCCTTGATTTCTTTCAAAGTTATAGCCCCTTTCAGAATTAGTTGTTGAACTTATATTCCTGAATGCATACATAAGACTTGCTCAGTCTGAATAATGTTACTTGTGTGTATATTTTCAGGGCTGACCACTTGGCATTGTATAAGCAATTGTGCTCTTTTATAGGGAAGAACATTCCTCCCACTCTCAGGATTCCTTAGTTGCCTTGTTCTTTGTTTACATCAGAGGCCTCAGGGACTCCCTGATCAATGTCAGCATGTCTGCTTATGTGTTGTCCTTGTTCAGGTCGTGTTTAGGCAGTCACGCCGGTGAGACTTCAAGAGCGTAGCTTCTAACATTTCTAAGAGACACAATCCCACAGCAGACTCCATGTTCCCCCTTCTCTTACAATCTTTCTGTCTCCTCTTCTGCAATGGTCCCTGAGCCTTAGGTGCAGGACTTGTGTTGCAGATGGATCAGTTGGCACTGGCTCCACAACTTTGCATTTTGATTGGTTGTGATTTTCTATGACGGTCTCCATTTGTTGTAATCAGAAGTTTCCTTGATGGAGGTGAGGACTACACTTACCTCTGGTTATTAGGGCAAATATTTAGAATGTAGTTAGGGATTAGGAAATGGGTGATTGAAGGTTCTCTTCCAAGATGACCTCACCAGATTGGAATAGGCAGCTAGTTTTCCAATACCAGGCATGATTTCCATCTTGTTGAGCAGGTCTGAAGGGTCTTAAGAACAATGAAGAGAGCTTTTGGTTATGGCCACGATATGTGTGCTAATACTTCGTCCTTAGGGTTACTGTGCTATGCTGGTCATTGTGATTCATATGGAACTACAAAAGATTCTGAATAACAAAACAATTCTGAGCAAAAAGAACAGTTTTGGGGGAATTATAATTCCAGATCTCAAGATATAATACTCAGTCATAGAAATAAAACAACGTGATCCTTGTACAGAAATAGATATGTAGTTCAATGGAACAAAAATAGAAAATTCAAACAGAGGATACACCTTCAGCAATTTAATATGTGACCAAGATGCCAAAATCATATTCTAGAGAAAAGAAAAAGCATCTTCAACAAATGGGAAAACTGGATGTGCACATTCAGAATGAGATCAAAGTTGTAGCTATTACCGTGCACAAAACCTGATTCCAAATGCATCCAAGACCTAAGAGAGAAACCTGGAACACTGAAAGTACTGGGAGTGCTATATGTGATGTAGGTGTAGGAACACAGACAGGGTTGTATATAGGAATATAGGCAGGGATGCATGTATCTAGGTGTAGGAAAACACAGGCAGTTAGTTATACATCATAAGTGCAGGGAAGGACACTCTGAGCAGGACTTCATTTGCTCAAGAATTAGGGCCAAAATGGATAAGTGGAACTTCATAAAACTAAAAATCCAAGTTAAAGCAACAACTAGCTGAGTAAAGAGGAAGCCCACAGCATGGGAGAGAATCTTTGTCAGCTAGGCACCTGACAGAGGATTAATATCCAGAATATATAAAAAACAAGTCAGAAACCTAAATGAATCATTTGGAAAATGGGCATAGGACCTGAACAGAGAGGAGGAGGGGGGAGGAGGAGGAGGAGGAGGAGGAGAGGAAGAGGTCTAAGAAATATCTCAAAAAATTAGCTATTAGGGAAATGCATATCAAAACTATTCTGAGATTTCATCTTACCCCAGTCAGAAAAGCAAAGATCAACAAAACAACTGACATTAAATGCTGGAGTGGGAGGAAGGACACCAGTTTTCCATCTACCATATGACTCCTATTGACTAGCCAGCACCACACACTGTCCCCTTTCCTTGAGATAGTTCCTTTGCAGTCCATCTGCTCTAAAATGTCTGTTTATTGCAGTTCATAGTCTTACCCATTCTTTAACATGCTATGCTTATGGTATGGACTATACAAGATTCCTTGCCGGGCGGTGGTGGCGCACGCCTTTAATCCCAGCACTTGGGAGGCAGAGGCAGGAGGATTTCTGAGTTCGAGGCCAGCCTGGTCTACAAAGTGAGTTCCAGGACAGCCAGGGCTACACAGAGAAACCCTGTCTCGAAAAACCAAAAAAAAAAAAAAAAAAAAAGATTCCTTAGTGTTCAGTTTTAAACAGACATCATATCTCCAGTTCTCTTTGCTTGTATACTTGTTTCTTGATTCTTCAGCTTCATGCATTTTTTTTGGTAGCTCTTGTTTTTAATGCTACATCTCTCTAATATATGGGATTTGAAATGCTTTTTGGCTGGAGGATATATACACAGTTAATAATTTCTGTGGGAAGAAGAAATATTTTCTTTAGTGGTATGGCCACTGGTAAGTTGCCCCATGTTCCTGTAACTAAACTCATTGCTTCACATGCACACACACACACACACACACACACACACACACACACACACAATTAAAGAAGAAAAAAGACTAGCTGGAAAAGAGAGAACAAGACTGGCAAGGGGATAAGAGAGACAATTGAATATTATGAAAATATATACATGTACGAGAACATCATAATGAAATGTTGTTATGTATAATTAACAGATGTTTATAAGATAAAATGGGTTCAATAAAATTTTAATATACAACTAAAGTCTCAAGTCAGAGGCCCTAGTCTCAAAGTTCCAGTAAATAAAGTACAGTAGATATTGGGGTTTGAGGGAATTGACAAATGAGTTCCAGGTTTCTGTGTCCAGAACAAGAATTTTCAAAAAGATATGTGGACAGGAGCAAAACTTGGGACAGTGTAGTAGAAAAAGACACACTTCCAAGGAAGGAAGTGGGCCTGGGCCAGAGCAGGGAAAAAGAGTTCAGCAACTCAAAGGCAATGCTATACAAACAATGAGGTCTTTCTGTTACAGTTTGTGGCTCTGAGGGTCATTTGCAAAGTGCAGGCTTTTTCATCCATGTTCTATTACATGTTGTTCTGCAAAAAACTTCATGGATCCTGGATCTAGTTAGCTACTTAAATCTCTACCCAGGGACATGCGCTTTGGTATTCTAAGTCATCATGGATTACCTTCTGACACCCTAGGGTGCCCCTGCTTTTGCTCCAATGCTCTAGTCGGTTCTAGTGAGCCTCACCTAAAGTGTTTTCATCTTTCCCAATTTTTTGGCCTTGGTTTAAGGTCTTCCAGAACTCACTCCCTACCTATTCTCCTATCTCATAGCCACACCTCCCACCAAAGAAAGCAAATGTAAGAAGTTGTGAATGGCAGGAAAGAATTTTAACCTGTACGGTCACATTAAGAAGATGGATGACCATTTCAGACACACTTTTAATCAGAGGACAGAGGTGCACATAGCTAAACTATCTCAGCCCTGGTGTCTAAAGGTGGTTCCAGAGCAATCTCAATCAGTTGAGGGGACTATCAGGTTCCCACGAAATGACTGCTATGGTTTGGGGTACTGGGGGGAAGCACCAATTCTCATTCTGAAGTAAGTGCTCTCAGGTAGGATAGTCCTCTAGTGGGAGTATCTGTCTGAAAGACTTGATGGTTACTGGAATCCAAGGTGACTCCAAGTTTAAGACAATGACTGGAGACTTCCAGGTACATTTTCGGTGGACTGCATAAGGACATTTAAAACCTGAAAGTAAAACACTTCCATTACTTTTATTTGTATACATTGAACCTTGAAGGTTTTGGGATAGGCTAGGCAAATCAACATTGAATCATGTTTTCAGACATACATACCCTTGAATGATTTATATGTCTATATGCTGAGTTGGGCAGAAGCCCAAGAGTGTTATTGACAAAGATGACAGATACAAACCAGAAGCAGAGATGCCATGCTTTACTCTGCTTTTAATCATCTCTCAGGCATCTACAGACCCAAGTGAAGGGTCAGTGATTTGTAACAAAGGGAGTTTCTAAATCTGTGTCATGAATACACAAGAAAAGATTACACAACTGAAATTCTGCTGAATTGCTGGCATCAATAGCTTGAGGCAAATCCAGTGAGTTTCTTATTAGCAAAGAGAAGCCAAAACATGTCCTGACCTGAAACAAAGGTTGAATGGGACCATTATACTGCTGTAATGAGCAATGTCCTCAATGTTTATCAGTAAAGAGGCCACAGGAAAGTTTGCCCTACCAAGTTGTTGGATTTTTCTTTTTTTGTCGGGGAAAGGTAAGACAAGAACTTATATCACCTAAACTGGTGTGGTAGTTTGAATAAAAATGGCCCCATAGGCTCATTGGGAGTGACACTCTTGGGAAGTGTGGCCTTGTTGGAGGAAGTGCATCACTAGGAGGTAGGCTTTGAGGTCTCAGAAGCTCAAGCCAGGTCCAAGAGTTTACTGATACTTCCTGCTGTCTGCTAATCTAGATGTAGAACTCTCAGGTTCTTCTCTAGCCCCATGTCTGCCTGCATCCTGCCATGCTTCCTGCCATGATAATAATGGACTAAACCTCTGAACTGTAAGCCAGCCCCAATTAAATATTTAATTTCTAATAGTTGTTTTGCTCATGGTGTCTCCTCACAGCCATAAAACTCTAAGACAGCTGGCCTGGTACTTAGTGTGTATCCAAGACTGGCCTTGAATTTGAGATCCTCCTTTCCTAGTCACTCAAAGGCTATAAAGAAAAGTCTGTACTGCTGTTTGGGGATATCAGTTTTGCCCAGGAAGAACATGGCTGTGGGCATCATGGAGCTGATTTTGTTGCCGTGACTGACAGAATAACACAGTGATATCTAGGTTTGTACAACAGAAACAGGACTGCCAATATTCCCTGGTAAAATGTGGGGAGGTTCATAGGACTTTACCTGTGATCACACCTACCACTCCCTCTTGTATTCCTGGGAATGCTAAAGTTTAGAGGACTGGGAAGTTTAACTGAGGGTTGGCCTTCATAGTGCAGCTTCCTTGAAGGTTTCATTTATGCCAAGATGGAACATTTTTCTGGTAATGTAGTATTCTTGAGTCACCTATATTACTGCCACACCCTTTCCTATAAGTAAGTTTAGCAAGAACTTTATTATGATTAAGAAATAGCTGGATTATCATCCTAAAGACCATTGTGGGCTGTTGAGGTTTGATCTGTTGCTATGCATTGTAATGATAAATACTGGCCCTGGTTGTCTCAGGGACTAGAGAATCTTCACACCAAGTGATGCTATGTGCCCTTGCTCCTTAATTTAAAGCTATTGTTAGAATAAAAATGCCAACAGCCTATGGCTGGGCAGAAGAGAGGTAGGTGAGGTTTTGGTTCCCCAGCTTGGGGTCTGAGGACTATGAGGGAAGAGAGGAGAAGGTGGAGAGAGAAGATGCCCTGGGTTAGGTGAATCATGAAAACATAGCCATGGCCAAGTGGAATAAGAGTGGTCCAGGCAGATCATGGCAAATTTAACTCAGGTTATTGATAGGGAAGTAGACAAAATAGCTTAGAGGGTAGATATCTGCCAGCTCTGGTACTTTAAAGTCTTATCATAAATATAAAGTTTTGTTTCTTTTATCTGTAAGCTAAATGATCAATGGTGAGGTAGAAACCCCAAATAATTACTATAAGAGTGAACAACAACCACAAGTCAAAAGATTACATTAAAAATTCAGGGAGGTATATTTGTTATGGATTGACTGTGAAATGTCCCCCACCCTTGCTTCTGTTTCCTATATTTGAATACTTGGCTTCTAGTAGGCAATAATGTTTTAAGGGGTTTCATAATCTTTGGAACATATGTTCTAGTAGGCAGGTTGGCAGAGATGGGTCACAAGGAGACCCATTGAGGTCATAGTCATTTCTGGTACCATGATGTGGTCAGCTGCCTCAGACTCCCAGCAATATAGACAAAGCTAGTCCCCACCAATACTCCCACATAGACTGAAATCCCCTACAACTCTAGGACTAAATAAATCCTTCTTTTCTTTTTTTTTTCTTTTCAATATTCTTTATTTACATTCCAAATGATTTCCCCTTTCCTGGTTCCCCCCTCCCCGAAAGTCCCATAAGCCCTCTTCCCTCTCCCTGTTCCCCATTTACCTAAGAATTTCATGAATTCACTGTTTTTAATTGCTGAGTAGTATTCCATTGTGTAAATATACATAGAAAATATCTCTGATAAAATTGAAGAAATACATAGAAAAACACATTAAGATAGACTATTTCATGGAAAAATTATACAGATAAAATGGTAGGCATAAAAATATTCCTAAATTGATTGAAAGTGGAATTACAAACATTTTCGGATAAAATTGAAAATCTACAAGGAAAATATTTCTGATAAAACTCAGGAAATATATAGAAAATCATGTTAAAACTGACTATTTCATGAAAAATTATGCAGATAAGATGGTAGGCATAAAAATATTCCTAAATTAATTGAAAGTAGAAGTAAAAACATTTTCTGATAAAATTGAAGATTTACATGGAAAATATCTCCGATAAAATTGAAGAAATTTATACAGATAAATTGGTAGGAATTAAAATATTCCTAAGTTGATTGAAAGTAGAATTATAAACATTTTCTGATAAAATTGAAGATTTACATGGAAAATATTTCTGGTAAAATTGAAAAAAAATATGGAAAAACATTAAAGTTGAAGATTATCATGGAAAATTATACAGATAAAATGGTAGGCATAAAAATATTTCTAAGTTGATTGAAAGTGAAATTATAAACATTTTCTGATAAAATTAAAGATCTACATGGAAAATATCTCTGATAAAATTGAAGAAATATATAAAAAACATGTTAAGATTGAGTATTGCATGGAAAAATTATACCAATAAAATGGTAGGTATAAAAATATTCCTAAGTTTTTTGAAAGTGGAATTATAAACACTTTCTGATAAAATTGAAGATCTACAAGGAAAATATTCCTGAAAAAATTCAAGAAATTTATAGAAAAACATGTTAAAACTGACTATTACATGGAAAATTATACAGACAAAATGGAAGGTATAAAAATGTTCCTAAGTTGATTGAAAGCAAAATTATAGACATTGTCTGATAAAACTGAAGATCCATATGGAAAATACTTCTGACAAAAGTTGAAGAAAAATACAGAGAAACGATAAAATTGAAGATTATCATGGACAATTATACCGACAAAATGGTAGGCACAAAAACATTGATTGAAAGTGGAACTACAAACACCCTCCCCCCCCACCGCCTCGACGAAACCGAAGATCTACATGAAAAACATCTCCAACAAAATCGAAGAAATACACAGAAAAAATGTTAAAATTAAAGATTATCATGGAAAATAATACAGTCAAAATGGTAGACAGAAAAAGCATTACTAAACTGAAAGAGGAGTCACAAACATTTTCTGATAAAGTCGAAGATCCACATGAAAAACATCTCTGTTAGACTGTTTTTTGTTGGGGAATTGAGTCTATTGACGTTATAAAATATTAAGGAATAGTGATTGTTGCTTCCTGTTATTTTTGATGTTCTTTTTATGTTTGTGTGGTTATTTTCTTTTGGGTTTGTTGGAAAAAGATTACTTTCTTGCTTTTTCTAGGGTGTAGTTTCCCTCCTCATGTTGGCATTTTCCATCTATTATCCTTTGTAGGGCTGGATTTGTGGAAAGATATTGTGTAAATTTGGTTTTATCATGGAATATTTTGTTTTCTCCATCTATGATAATTGAGAGTTTTGCTGGGTATAGTATTTTGGGCTGGCATTTGTGTTCTCTTAGGGTCTGTATGAGATCTGCCCAGGATCTTCTGGCTTTCATCGTCTCAGGTGAGAAGTCTGGTGTGATTCTGATAGGCCTGCCTTTATAGGTTACTTGACCTTTTTCTCTTACTGCTTTTAATATTCTTTCTTTGTTTAGTGCATTTGGTGTTTTGATTATTATGTGCTGGGAGGACTTTCTGGTTTGGTCCAGTCTGTTGGAGTTCTATAGGCTTCCTGTATGTTCATGGACATCTCTTTTTTTAGGTTAGGGAAGTTTTCTTCTATAATTTTGTTGAAATGCACTAACTTTGTTGCTATGTACTAATGTCTCTGTGTGTTCTTTTTCTCTCGACCCTCCATCGTTTCATTCCTCAGCTCTTCATCCATCGAAAACAGCAGAATACAAGAGATAGAAAGGGAATCTCAGCGGCTGAAGATACCATAGAAAACATTGACTCAACAGTTAAAGAAAATGCAAAATGCAAAAAGCTCCTGAGCCAAAATATCCAGGAAATCCAGGACACAATGAGAAGACCAAACTTAAGGATTATAGGTATAGAAGAGAGTGAAGAAATCCTTCTTGTCTATAGTTGCTTTTGTAGAAATTTTATCAGAGTGATGAGAAAAATAATGAATGTAGTATTTTTAGCCACAGATATATGGGTGCTGGGGTAATCACCAATTCAACACTTGTCTACTTTTTTGATGCACAGATTATTATCTGAATGTTATTAGATATTCTGTGTTCCAAAAATCTAAATGACATGGTACTTCCTCTTGGTTATCACACAACAGTTCTCTCCTATTATCTAGTTCTGAGGCATTAAACTCAGATTATCAGTCTCATAAACAAGAATACTTCTTTACCAGCTGAGCATTCTAGTCAGACTTTTACATTATTTTAAAGTTGCATAACTTGGGGCTGGAAAGATGGGCAATGTTTAGATGTGCTTGTTGCTCATGCAGGGAGTCTAGGTTCAGTTTTCAGCACCTACATGATGGCTTACAACAATTTATAACTTTAGTTCCAAAGGTATTTTACACCCTCTTCTGACATATGAGTGCACCAGACTAATGTGGTACACACACACACACACACACACACACAGAGAGAGAGAGAGAGAGAGAGAGAGAACATTTATACACAAAAAACAAAATAAATCTTTTTAAAAAATTGTAAAAAGAAAGCTACTTAACTTTGGGGGTGAGTCCTTCTCATCTCATGGCTGATATAACAATACAAGGGTTTCTGAACGTACCAGATAATTTATAGCTTTGCAGATTAGTTATATGAAATAAAAGGTAAAAAAGAAACAAAACCTCAAACAAACAGAACAACACGAAACAAAGAGAACTGTAGAGAAGCTATAAATTGTTTGAGGTACATGAAAGAATAATATTTGTATAATTTGATACGTTCCTCAAATTTCACCTGTTGCAAACCTAATTCCTTTATTCACAGCTTGTCATGGATGAATGAGCTAATGAATTATCCAGGGAATGGTTTGAGAGGAAGCCTTTTCATGCTATTTGTTCAGGATGCCCCATACCACCATGATTTTTTACACTGTCATGAGTGTGTGTAAAGTTCCCACCAGTAGAACATCTCTCTGTAGAAGACCACAGAAGTGTAAGGAATAAATTATTCTTCCTAAACTACTCAGCCTGCAGTTCTCACTTATAATAATTGAAAATAGACCAAGACAAATACAATACCTTCTTTTCTTATCAGAGTTTCTCTTTGGTTTAGGATTATTTTCTGATAATGTAGGGACAGAAGACAAAGGAGAAATAATGCTTAAGCTTCCAGAAGTTTTTAAAAATAAATCAATAGCCTTAGTATACATAAGAGAAAATGTACATGCATTTTCAATAGACAAAGTACAGTATCAATATGAAGCATGAGATAACATATTACAAAATTTAGGAAGATGAATTATCTGTCTTAATCAGTGTTCCATAGTTGTGAAAAGAGACCATGACCAAGGCAACTCTTATTAAAGCATTTTGGCTACAGGAGGGGCATATGTGAGATAAGGCTTCTCTGTGTAGTGCTGGTTATCCTGGAACTCATTCTGTAGACCAGCCTGGCCTCAAAGTTAGAGGCCTCTGCCTCAAAAGTTCTGGGACTTGGTGGCTTCAACTACCACATCCAGCTAAAAGAAAACATTTAATTGGGGGTGGGGGTGGCTTGCTTACAGTTTCAAGTTTGTTCTATTATGATCATTGAAGGAAGCCTGGCAGCAGGCATGACAAGCAGGGTGCTGGAGAAGTAGTTGAGAGCTATACTCTGTCCATAGAAAGAGAGGGAGACAGTGGGCCAAAGCCAATCTCCACTGACACAATTCCTTCAACAAGGCCACACCTTCTAGTCCTTCTCAAATAGTGCAAATCTCTCATGAACATTCAAATACGGGAGTCTATGGGAGCCAGTCTTAATCAAACCACCATAGTCTACTAGCTGAAGATAAAGCTTCAAGGTAGATATCTTGACTATCAGGTTGGAGGTGCTGGGTTTCATCTCTAGCACCAGAACAAACTACTCAACAAGAGAGAGGACAGATTACAAATCACAATTAATAAATCACATTTTTTCCGGAATGATCTGGATCTTCCCGGGACTTGCTCACGAGTGGGTTCTACGTGGGGGAGAGCTAAAGGGTGAAACTATGGAGATCGAGAGAAAAGAAGACACAGAGACATTAGTGCATGTCTTCTCAGCAGGTCTCCGGCAGGCTGAGAGATGTTGCCATAACAAAGATCACAGGGTCTGCTACACAGCAGGAGATGGCGACTTGACTGCAGTGCCAGAGGGGCTCTGACATCTGTCAGGTGGGAGGAGGTGTGGCTGGAATTCCTCAGCTCCGTGTAGGTGAAATGCAGGCAGCTGAATTTTGTCTAGAGGCTATATGGCTCACTACATCTCCTCCTTCCTTAATAATTTAAACAAGTGGATAGTAAATCCGTCCATGACGGCGGGCTATTGACCAGGCGAGGGAGCAGGGGTCTAATTCCCCTCGTGGAGAACAAATAATTGTTTCCACCTTTAACAGGGCTCTTGGTGTCTTTTGGAGGGGAGGAGCAGAGCCTTAGATTAGTGGGACATCCCCACAGAGTGCATGGTGGTCACAAGACCAACACCAACCCCTATGCAAATCAGACTTGCTCCCCAGAGACTCAGAACCAGATACTTAGATCCTCTCTGTGCAATGCTTGGCTATACACCCCCTGATGCCCATGTCAGCTCGTAAGCAGACACACATAGATCTGAGTTCTATGTGGCTCCATGAAGGAGATCCACTTATTTATAAATTTTGATGCCGGAGTCATGTAATTGCCAAATGCCTTACTAGTCTTTAACAGACAGCCTGTTTTCAATTCAGGTGAGCCTGGATGGAGACAATCTGCTTAAAATACAAGACAAAGAGTTAAGCAAGACACAATATTCAGTTGCAAATTAGCTTGTCTTTGGAAGGTCCCAGGAATTCAAATGTAAATGAGTAGCTCTTAAAACACAACTTGACTTAAAACAGCTTAATTTCCCAGTATGAAGGGAAATGGTTTTGAGAGTTAACAAAGACCTGTTACTTCTCAGAAAGAATGGAGACTATATTTGAAATTAACTCAGTTGGCTGATAATTATTATTAGCCATCTTCATAATTGGAATCTCCAATATTGGACTTATTACTAGACCACTTCATAATTGAGTAAACTGATCACATTAAAGGAAGGAGAAGAGTCATTATAGCTCTTCTTTTAGATTAATTTTTTTTAAGTCAGTTTTAACAGTCTCCACTGTTCTCTGTCCCACAAGATCTAAAGCTTACAGCAAGACAGTGTATTTAATCTGGGACATAGGCAAGTAAAGTCACCATTGTCAGGGCACTCAGCAAGTTCACAGGTCGGCATAATTTTTGGCATGTCACACTCATCACTACAGCAGCTAGAATGCTTCTGTAGCATTCTGTGGAAAAACATAAACATGCCTTCTTAAACAATATGCACAGGGATACAATTTCCCTCCTTTTTGTTTTTTATTTAGAAGATATTGTTTAAAAGTTACACAATATCTAGTCCTTAAGAATTATATCGCATTAAATTGTTAAAATCATCTCAAATATTTGATGACTGTAATAAATATCTAGTTCCATTATTTGTTTTAATCTTAATTGGAACACTAAGAATAGACAATAATATAGGCAATGACTATGTAAGCACAGAAAATAAACGTAGCATTTTTAGTTGCTTTTCTAGTTAGAGCAGTTGCAACTAGAATGCCTGAAAATGTATCATTAGTCACGTGCACATATTTTAATTTTCTAAAATCAGAAATATGAGTACCATTCATTTGGAATAATTGATTAATTCCTCTAGAAGTAACACCATTATGTGGTACAGGAGAAGTTGAGGACACCAAGAACAAGCCTCTACAATTTGATGTGCACAGTTTCTAAAAATATAAAATTATTTTTAAGCCATTACTATTTTGATGATGTAAAGAATATGATTGTATGGCCAATTGTTCCTATGCAAGGCCTATAGTCTGCCTGGGATACAAATCCCTCCTGCCCCGGGATGAGCTCTTAAATGTCCAGAGGACAGTCATCTGAAGGAACAGTATCTTCTCTTGACTTGAGTTGTATTTGCATAAATCATTGCAAAATTTAAGAATTAGCAGTATCTAAAAAAGGAACAATTTCAAGCAATTATAAGCCATGAGCTATATATTTATTGGCTATCAGTATATAAATTAAAGGCTTGATAACATTTTAAAAATAGTGGCTACAACACCCAAGTCAATTATCTGTGTTGAAGCAGGGGGAAACTCAAAAAGAATAAACATGTAATCTAATTGCATGAGCTTCACTCCCACAGTAGATGCATTCTTTATAGGATGCATGTTAACAACTTGTCTTTTGGATAACAATTATCAATTTTGCCTAAAAGGCTTGCCATGTAGTAGACCAATTATCAATACTCTGCAATGACCAATTTGATTGCTGTTTGAAACAAGGAACAAATGTTTCATCAGGTTCTTAAGACATTCCTTTTAAAACACTTAACACACCAATATCTTTATCGGAGGATGTTAAAACTTTACTTGGAGATAAAAAAGGTGATTCTACATTAATGTTCCCTTTGCCAAGGAATGGCAGTGAATGCATAATATAGACCCTTCTGTAAATGCTTTTACAATTATCAGGATCCCCAAAGCAAAAAAAAAAAAAAAACCTTTTAAATCTATAATAATTTTGTAGGCCAAATTTTAATATCTTCATAATTTCTACATAGCCTCATTGATCTTTCATAGATCTTAAATTTGAACTATATTTTAAACCACACCTGGATAAAACTCTAATGTAAATACCTTCTAATCTGAGCCTATTGTCTAAAGCCAGGCCCACACCAGCCTGTGTAGGACCTTAGCCTGCAGCCAGCCAATATGGTAATTTGAGGGCTCCCATAAAGACTCTACTAAAATCGCACTGAAATCTCCTTTTAATCTTGAGAAAACAAATTTACCTTTACAACTGTATCTAATAAACTTGTGAAAAAGTAGCAACAGGCCTTTACTGGCCATAGCTGTTTTTAACCTTTATCACTCTAGAAGTTATCTTTGATAATCATGAGCCTTTAATTAGACTGAAAACTGCAGTTTTTAAACATAATTTTTAACTTTCTTTGTAATATAGAAAATACCTACAACTTTGAAAAGTAACACCCAATTTTAAACCATCTATTCCCTTTAAAATCAATGGTAAACACATTACTTGTACACTTTAAAGTTTGTCTGCCAGCTTTCATGTTTCAATGCATGACAGTGTAACTTATAATATCTCATTAAGAAAACATTATTTTAACTCTTATCTCTTATAGGACTAATCTCTTAGGATCAGATCCACATAAAACATTACGGCAATCTGGACGTATCTAGAAGCCTGTATTTTTTGGGTTGGGTCATGCCATGTGTTGCTTAAGATGGCTCCAACCCTGAATTACCAGTTTTAAACTAATTTTTTGTTACCGACATTACATCCTTTAAAAAACTTATGAGCCAATATTCTATAGTCAAAACATTTAAGCATACTTATATCTTTAACATCAATTAGAAACAAGAATAAAGCAACTATGCAAGTCTTATAAATTTAAATCAAACACATTTTTTCTTTTCTCTAGCTGTAATTTTAAGAGAAAAAGCACTTTGGACCCAATAACCACAATTATATAGCTTTTTCTAAGATAAATAACCATAAACTGAGACTGCATTAAGAGATGGACTACCAGCAGATGAAGTTTTTACCATTTTTTTCTTTTCAACATGAAACATAGAACAGTCATTCAAACAACAAGAAACAAATTGACACATTGGTGCACCAAGGACGAACAAAGGACATACACCAAGGACATGTAAATCGAGGGAAGCGCGCTTTCTATTTCTCCTTGTGCCTAGGAGACCTTTAAAATCCATTTTCTTTCTGTCTTAATCGTGTTTCTAAAATCTACTTTTCTCTCTCTTTTTTTTTTATACTTTTTATTTTATTTTATTTTATGTCCTAATTTTCTCTCACCTGGAGTTCGGTTCTAAACCGCGGCCAACTAGCCTGACAAAATTCCCGGTTTCACATCACTGTCACCCCTAGTTGATCTCAGCATCGGGCTATGCTGATTCACCTAGTATTGCCGTATCCCTTTCTGCCCCTTGCAACCATAGCCTTTACTCTATGTTGCTTACCGGGCCCTGGATACTTAACCTTTATTTCTTCTTTTCCGTGGAGCTCCACCAACAGACAGTGTTCCTCAGTAGTTCTCTCCTTTTCCACGTCACACGCTCGAGGCGCCATCTTGATCTTCCCGGGAATTGCTCACGAGTGGGTTCAACGTGGGGGAGAGCTGAAGGGTGAAACTACGGGGGTCGTCGAGAGAAAAGAAGACACAGAGACATTAGGGCATGGCTGTACAAAATCTTTCTATATTTCTTTGGGGACAAGAGCGACAATATATGTGCTGTGGGCGTGACCCTTCCTCCCAAAGCTGCAGTCTTCTCAGCAGATCTCTGGCAGGCTGAGAGATGTTGCCATAACAAAGATCACAGGGTCTGCTACACAGCAGGAGCTGGCGACTTGACTGCAGTGCCAGAGGGGTTCTGACATCTGTCAGGTGGGAGGAGGTGTGGCTGGAATTCCTCAGCTCCGTGTAGGTGAAATGCAAGCAGCTGAATTTTGTCTAGAGGCTATATGGCTCACTACAATGATCCATGATAAACTGGAATTGTTTATATTGCTACAATATTTCATGTTAATTTAAAAGACATAAATAGAACTTGAAGAGTATTATTAAAGAGTAAGATATGCAGGATAGGTGATTGCACGTGTCTATAGTTCTAGTTACTTGGAGACAGAAGCCAGAGAATCACTTTTAAGCTGATGAGTTTGAGACTGGCCTATTCAACATAGTGAGACTCTATCTTAATAACAAAATAAACAACAGAAAAGTTAGGTTCAAATGTTGGCAAAGAAGATATACTATAATTATGCAGGTAACCCACAGTTGCATGGGTGTTTGCTGAGATGATTTTCAACGTTATATTTATGATATCATATTCCTAGGAATATATGAATTGTTGACTAGTCACTACTGCTATTTATTAAACATAGATTTTCTTTTCTTTTTTTTTCTTGGATATTTTCTTTATTTACATTTCAAATGTTTCCCCTCTGGAAATCCCCTATCTCATTCCCCCTACCCCTGCTTCTATGAGGGTGCTCACCTGTGTACAGCTTTTGCAGGCTAGGATCTGGAAAGCTCCAGATAACAGAAACACAACCTCTACTGTATAGAATGGTTCTGATGATTTGATTGGGAGTCTGCATGGCAACACTGAAGCTTCTCTTCCCCAGTTGACTCTTGATTGATCACTAAAGATGCTAGCAGCTAATGGCTGGGTGGAAGAGGCAGGACTTTCAGGTTCTCACAGGCAGGCTAGGAGACACAGGAGAGGAAAAGAAAATTCAGCATGCTTTGAAGGGAGAGAGAGCCATCAGCCATGTTAGATCTCAGGTAGAGTGGCCATTGACTGCCTTCCCTGATTAGGCCTGGGGTAGCAGGCCGGAGATTAGAAGTGCAACTAAGCTGATGGCAGATTTAGGGTGCTGAGCAAGAAGAAGGTGACTGTGCAGCTATGTTGAGGGTAGATTTAAAGGTGTTGAGCTGGGAGTGAAGAGAAAGGCATGCTGTTCAAGGAAGGTGTCTTAGGGTATTACTGCTGTGAACAGGCATCATGATGAAGGCAACTCTTATAAGGACATTTAATTGGGGTTGGCTTACGTTTTAGAGGTTCAGTCCATTATCACCAAGGCAGGAGCATGGCAGCATCCAGGCAGGCATGGCACAGGAAGCACTGAGAGTTCTACATCTTCATCTGAAGGCTGCTAGCAGAATACTGACTTCCAGGAAGCTAGGAGTAGGTCTTAAAGCCTGTGTCCACAGTGATACACCTATTCCAACAAGGCTATACCTTCAAATAGTCACTCCCTGGACCAAGCATATTCAAACCATTACATTCCACTCCATGTCCCCCATAGGCTTGTTCAAACACATGAGTCCATGGGGGTCATCCTAGCCATAGCATAATAAAACAGTACATTTAGTTCAACTTCCAAAGTCCCCATAGTCTGTAGCAGTATCAACAATGTTAGAAGTCCAAAGTTCAAAGTCTCTCCTGAGATCCATCCAATAACTTAACTGTAATCCCCAAAGCAAGACAGGAAACTGGCTGGGCAAACTCCAATCACTGCATCTCCATGGCTGACATTAAAGCAGTCTTCAGATCTCCAACTCCTTTTTCATCTTTGTTGACTGCAACAAACTTCTTTTCCTGGGCTGTTTCCACTCCTTGTTAGCAGCATTACTCAGGAGATATCCTACTGCTCTGGAATCTCAAAAATCTTGGGGTCTCCAAGGCAGCTTCAATGTTACAGCTTCTTATTTCAATGTGTGGGATCCACACATGATCTTCTGGGCTCCTCTAAAGGGCTGGTGTTACTTCTCCAGCTCTGCCCTCTGTAGCACTCTACGCTCAGGTTTATCCACTCCACTGCTACTGCTGTTCTTGGTGATCATCCCATGGTACTGGCATCTACAATATGCTGGGGTCTTCTGCCTGCAAGTAGGCTTTACCAATAGCCTCTCATAGGCTCTCTTCATGGTGCCAAGCCTCAACTCCTTTGCATGACCCCTTCAGTCCTGGACTGTCAATTACAACTGAGGCTGCACTTTCACCAATAGCCTTCCATGGCCTCTCACAGTGCTAAGCCTCAGCTGCTCTTCATGACCTCTTCATGCCTTCAAAACCAGTAAAACATGGGTGACTCTTGCACATTACCAAATACAGCTGCAGCATGAAGTACAACCTTGGCTATCTCTGGAACACAGCTTCTTTGTGCTCTCAGAAAACACTTCCCAGAAGACTTTACCTCAGTAATGCTGGCCTCTTCTTAATCACCACTAATTTCTTAGCTCCAGCTAACCAGCATCAATTGTCCAGTAGTCCTTTCTATTTTTCACTCTAAAGCCAGAGCCACATGACTGAAGCTGCAGTGTTCTGTTGTCTGCTGGGGCTGGAAACAGGGCCCTCCTTATTCTATTACCAGCTTTTTGTTTTCCAACTTCCTCTCTGCCTAAGCTTGGCTTTCCTAGAACTTGCTCTGTAGATTGACCTTGAACTGAGAGATCTACGTGGCTGTCTCCTTTAATGCTGGATTTAAGGTGTGTACCACCATTCCTGGATCTAAATTTAGCTGTGTAGGATCTTGCCTCCAATTTCCTTAACTATTATCTCCTAGAACATAGGATTCAGTTCCATTTCACTTCTTGGTGCCTCTTTAATACTTGAACCATATATTTTATATTTTTCCTTTCTAAGCTTGCTTTGCTTGTTCAAAATGCTCTTCATGAGACTTAACCAGAAAACAAAGTCTCTGCTAGGCTTTTTTTTTTTTTTGAGACTTCCCTTGTCAATGAAATTAATGAGTCTCTTCACCTCAGCCTCAGGCAGACAATTCAGGTGAGAGCAAAAAGTAGCCACATTCTTCACCAAAATACCACAAAAACAGTCACTAGGCCACATATTGCAATTCTTTACTGAAACCTCTTGGGCTAGGTCTGCACTATCAAATCATTCTCAGTAAAAAAAAGTCTTCCATATTTTAATGGGCTTAATGGACTACTAGGATAGCCCATTAAGTCCCATTTAAAGCATTCCACTGCTTTCCAAATCCAAAGTCCCAAACAAAATCCACATTCTTCCAGTCAAAAGCATGGTCAAGCCTATCACAGCAATATCCCAGTCCCTGGTACCAACTCCTGTCTTAGAGTTTTATTGTTGTGAGCAGACACCATGACCAAGGCAACTCTTATAAGGACAACATTTAATTGGGGCTGACTTACAGGTTCAGAGGCTCAGTCCATTATCATCAAGGCAGGAGCATGACAGCATCCAGGCAATCATGGTATAGACAAAGCTGAGAGTTCTACATCATCTGAAAGCTGCTAGAAGAATACTTACTTCCAGGCAGCTAGCATGAGGGTTTTAAAGCCCATGCTCACAGTGACACACCTATTCCAAAAAGGCCATACCTCCAAATAGTGCCACTCTGTGAGCAAGTGTATTGAAACCATGACAGGAGGTTGAGAAGATCCTGGTCACTGAATTAAAAGCATATTAAAAAATAAGCGTGTGTGTGTGCGTGTGTGTGCGTGTGTGTGTGTGTGTGTGTGTGTGTATGTGTTTCATCCAAAGATTCAAGGGAACCTGGGCAGGGGCTGGTAGCTTGGACCACTGGAGCATAAAGCAGGGTAGCAGAAACCACACACACTCCAGACGTTATTTAATTTTATTTTTTGATATTTGCAACATTGAGATTGCAGGGGAACAGAACTGGTGAGACCTCTGCCCTTCATTGTTCTGATCAAAGCACAATTAGTTTTTGTAGAGGTTGGTTTCTCTTATTTCCATTTTGTCACCTCCATCAGTCCAAGTCTAACAGAAGTGATCAGTGCTTTACCACAGGACCAGAGAGCAAACTGACACAGAAAACATAACTACAAATATAATTAAATATTTATTTGTACACTTTAAAGGAGTGTTTTTTTTTTTTTTGGTATGTAAGTTACATCTCAATAAGCTGTAAACATTTAAATGCTCTGTTTAGGAGTAAGGAATTTGTCTGAGGTATGAAGAGCTCATAGTTAAGCTACACTTCTCCTAGGATTTGGAAGCAGACTTTATATACAATGGCAATCAAAATCTATCACTAGTGCTGAAGTGAGGCCATCTGTATGAGATAGTATGCATGTGCCCTTGGGAGGGGGGATCAGTTTTTGGAGGGCCCAGTGAGACAGCAGAGTTAATTTTTAACATCATCTATTTGTATTTAGCAAACTCTAGTTTGCTATTGACTGTTCCCCAAAATAATTATGCCCACACTATCCCCTCATTAAAAATAAGAAAATATATTTCTTCAAGATGCTCATTTTGGATAAACTTAGGTTAGATGTAACTGCCTGCAGTTACATTGAATGAGTTACCTAGAAGGGAAGCTGGGGATGTATGGGAAGGTGGCAAAAAGAGATGGAGACCAAGACAACACCTGCTATTCAAGATCTCAAAGTTTAATGGAGAACTCCAAATATATAGGCAGGGAAAAACCCTTCCCCCAAAGGCTGGAAGCTTCTCCATAGAACTGGTTCAGTTGCTCCACAAGTGACTAGTGTTTCTCAGGAAACTGCATGTGCTTGAAAAACCATGGGCTTCACCTTAATCTGAGTGCTCCACCCCAGGTGGAGGGGATTATGGCTAACACAAGAGTTCCCACTCAAAGGCTGAGAGAGGAACTTCACAATGGTCGATATCAAATTCCTGCCAGGTGGCATGGCACCCCAATAAGGCACTCTACATCTCCTCCGTTTTTATTAGTTTAAGATGAGGAGGTAACGACCAAGTGGACAGTCATCCTTCAAAGGACGGTGGGCATTAACCACGGAGGGGAAGTATCGACCTGGTCCTCCTAAATACTTTATGGTGTCTTTTATGGAGGAGAGGGTCTAGGCTTCCTTGTTTGTTGTTCTAAGGAATGCCGTTAAACACCAACCTATGCAACCAGGTTTGCTTCACAGGGGACTCAGAGGCAGAAAACATGGTCCTCCCCTTGCAGTGCTTTGCCTCACACTTCCCACTGGTGCCCATGTCTGCTCGTAAGCAGATACACATAGGTCTGAGTTCTATGTGACTCTCATAAGAGGTCCACTTGTATAGATTTTGATGTCAGGGAGTCGATTTGTTGCCAAACACCCTGCAAGTGTCTTTAACAGACATGCCAGTTTTCAATCCAGGTGAACCTAGGTGGAGACAACCAGTCTGCTTAAAATACAAGGTAAAGAGTTAGAAGCAAAACAGGATTAACTTGTAGAAGCTTTTATCACTTTGAACTCCAAGGTCTGATATTGTCTCACTCTATTCTGCTGGTCTATGATCTTAACAACAGGGAAAGCCAGCAGGTCAGATGTTTCCTGTCCTTCCCTGTGAGCCTGACTTATAGCTCTTTCTAATGGTGATTGGTGCATCTCAGGATCACTGCTCCTTCCTGCACTTTTACAGTTACCCCTTTTAGCTCCTGTAGCTCATTAGTCAATTTCTGCAACTTAATTTCAAACTCCAATTTATGTAGTTGCATATCCATCTGGGTATCATCTCATACAGTAGAGGCCATAGGTGGAGCAGAAGATGCTCTAGGAGACCAATCCTCACCATAATATTTGGCAGCTCCTTTGTCTGAATGAGCTTTCTCCTCTAATGTTAGCTCATCAGTAGTATTTCTATATCTTTTTAATTTAGCGTTGAGAGGACTCTTTTCTGAGAAAGTCCTCTCTGGCAGACTTCCTTCTTGAGATTCCTCAAGTTCTCCCTGTGTGCTATCTGATGCCTGTGAGATCTCTTCATTAATAGCATCTTTTATAAATGTTCAAACGCAGAGGGTAGTATTATCTGCCTCTGTGACTCTTAACGCTTTTCCAATTTTTTTCCAGGTTCTCTTATCTAAAGCTTTTTTTTTTCTCAGAACCAAGGGCAACAAGAATCTATCTTATCTAAAAAACCTTCTAATCATTGTTTTTAACCCTACTCCTTTTGCCTGAAGCAGCTCTTGAAGGCTGCAGACAAACGCCTATTTAGAAGCTCCTATCCCGGAAGTTCCTGTCAACCCTTAAGCGAGTTCAGGGTTGGGTCAACACCATCCCACTTAGCTCGCATCCTTCTGCACCTACAACAACAGCTTCAAAAAGTTGAAATTTTAGACTAGTGCTAGTATTTAACTCCTGTAGTTGCTCACTCTGCAGGATACCATCTTTTTCCGTTTTCTGCAAAGCTTTGCCAAGACAGGGTCACCTCAGGAGACCTTCCCGTGTCCAGCCCCACATTGGATGCCAATCTGTAACCGCCTGCAGTTACATTGAATGGGTTACCTAGAAGGGAAGCTGGGGATGTATGGGAAGGTGGCAAAAAGAGATGGAGACCAAGATAACACCTGCTATTCAAGGTCTCAAAGTTTAATGGAGAACTCCAAATATATAGGCAGGGGAAAAACCCTTCCCCCAAAGGCTGGAAGCTTCTCCACAGAACTGGTTCAGTTGCTCCACAAGTGACTAGTGTTTCTCAGGAAACTGCAGGTGCTTGAAAAACCATGGGCTTCACCTTAATCTGAGTGCTCCACCCCAGGTGGAGGGGATTATGGCTAACACAAGAGTTCCCACTCAAAGGCTGAGAGAGGAACTTCACAATGGTCGATATCAAATTCCTGCTAGGTGGCATGGCACCCCAATAAGGCACTCTACAGTTAAGAGATCTATCCCATAGATTAAGGCTACACACTACACTCCATTGCTTATTAAATTCACAAGCCTTATTAGTAGGCTAGCTTTGATGATAGATATGAGAACTTAGAATACTCTTACTATTTTTGTGGTCAACCATATCCATGCTTGTCTGTAAAGGTCTTTTAATTTTGTGGTATATGGAGAAAGAGCTACACTGAATGGAACAAACATAGCTCTGGCAGACACTGACCTTCTCCCTGATTCTCATTGTCTTTCTAAAAACCTTTAGATTACATTCACAAAGCTACCCAACAAGGTCTATTCCCCTTTTTGGTCATTTCCTCTTCCTGAGGCTGACTACCAAGATCTAGTTATCAAAGTATTGCAGTCCAGCAATCAGCCCTCCCCGCCCCCCACCCCCCTTTGACTCACCTAACATGTCTAATTAAAGTAAATGCCTCATCCTAGCTTGGGGTTTCCCCTTTACCTTTATAAACTGTCATTTGCCTATGTGCCACATCTGTCTCCTTTCTATCCAGAGGTACTTCTTTGTCCTGGGGTTCTTAAGGATCCCTTCATACACAGAACTATAAATGAATGGTTTTTATAGAAACTTTAAACAGTTATAATCACCACTAATAGTCAATTTTAAGACTTGGGACAAGTTGTTGCTATAAGATTTACTCCAAAAGCTTAGAACATCTTCCTCAACCATCGAGATCTGTCTATCCTGTACTAAGAAATACAAGCTAGTTCAAATTTAATCTGAGTGCTCCATGATTTGAAATTTGACATTAAAATATCTACTATATACATTTGGTAGAAAACATTTTGAGAACTCTGCTTATCTATAGTTTTATGGAGATGGTCATTTTTCTCACATACTCCAGGTTCCACTGATTTTCTTCAGTCCCATGGCTTTCTCTTTTTGAGAAGCCACAATCTTCATGGAAACACCGTTTTTGCTTAACAAAACCAGGAAGAAGAGAAACTCGAAGCAGGACTGGGATGTAGCTCAGTGTTAGAGAGTCTGTATAAAGGCCTGGATTGGTCCCATTACAAAACTCACAAAAATAGTGAAGGTGAGTGATCCTAACATTCAACATGCATAAACTTCTAAAGAGGTGCCAAAATGTTTTACAAAAAAAGACAATGAAGATTTCTGAGAAATCCAGTCAGTCTAAGAATTCTATCTTCTAGGCATAATATAACGTTATCTGGAACAGAACACTTAACATACTATGAGGGGAAAAAGTTCTTTAGCACAGTCACTTTGACAAACTTAGATTATTCAATCTGATTATGTAACACCTCCAGCAAACTGTACAGTCATGAAACATATTAGTAATTCTGCAGGAAACTCAAGACTATTCATACCAAGTCCTTCAACGACACAGCCTCAACTCAGTTCAGGCAGACTTTACTATCAAAAGGATTTCAGAAAGACAGCAGCTTTTAATATACGAATTTGGAATGAAGTCTTTAAACTGTGTTGAATAATTATGCATGAGCATGTAAAATATTTTTCCTTCCACGAAAATCAAACAGACGTACAAATAAACAGTGTGTATAAACGTAACATTGTAACAATTTATTTCAGGAGGTAAATGAAAAAAAAAATGCATTGACCTGTGAAACTAAATTGATTGACCTCATAGTCTTCCTCTAGAATGTGCTAGCTTCCTGGATTAAAAAACGCTACTTCTTGGACTGATAAAAAAAAATATTCAGGCAAGACCAAAATTTGAAGCTTGAGCATAGCTAGAGATTCCAAGGGTTTGCCCAAAAGGGCTGGGAGCTGGCCAAATCTGAGTCTCAAAGAGGCAACGAGGCCAAATCGGATCCATTCGCCCGCTATTCTTTGCCAGCACACAGGGTAGACAAGAAAAATGGCTCAGTACAACTCCAGTATAAATTCTTGCTTGGGCCATGCAAAGGAGGCTCGCATTCGCAAGGGGGAGCGACAGGGAAGAAAGAAAACAGCGCCAAGCCCCTAAGAGCTTGGTGAAAAGCAGACTGAGCCGCGGGCCTCCTTACCCAGCCATGGGGCTGTGCCCGAGCGTGGGCGGAGCTGCCTACATCTCGGGACCGAGGCCAATTCCCCCGCAGTATCCGGAAGGAAGCTGCTGTACCCGGGACTGTAGAACGCTAATCCGATTTTCTGTTCGCGTTTCTGGGGTCGGCAGCCTGGAATGCAACCAGAGTCAGGGGAAACCGGCGGGGACTAGTCCAGCAGGCCTTGACAGCCCACCCCTTCCAGCGTAGGGTGGGACCCTAGCGGCTTTCCGTCCAATCCCGTGTCCCGACGCGCGCAGGGCGGGACCCTTGCGACTTTCCGTTCCAGTCCGGCTTCAGGGCAGCCCCGGGCTTGCAGGCCAACGGGGCTGGTGGTTGAGTGCTCGGAGGGCGAAACAGGGTGCGGGAGGTGAGCATTCCGGGGCCTGCTGCTCGTTCTCCTTCCCCTTCCACACGGCGAGCGGTCGAGGGGTATTGCAGTAGCGCGGAGCCGAGCTGAATGCAGTCGGGCTGTGCGCCGAGGCGCCCTGGTTTGGTGTTGTCCTGGTGTCCCCCCAGCATCTTGCTCTTCTGGTTTGCGGTGCTCCCCCAACCCCAGTTGCACCGGCCTTGCTAGAGTGTCGGGGTGCTTGATCGATTGGTTGGTTTTGCGTGTGCATGTTTCTTGGATTTTCTCCCCCTTGTCCTCATCCTCGGTGCAGAGCTGCCCTTGTTTTGGTGGGAGGAGTTTCGGAACTTTATTGCTTTCTGCTTATGGGGCAACCTCGCTGCGGGCACCAGAAGGTTCCCTGTGCCCCTTGGGTCATTTAATAGGCTGCCTGGAACATAGCTAGCTCTATAGTGATATAAACTTGATGTTTAGCAGATGTCCCTTCTCTGTGTTTCCAGCTTCTTTCACTACCCTTTTCTCCTTTGCTGATCTTGGGTGTATTTCTTCCTTCCCACAGTCACCAGGCTTGACCAGTTCAGGTTCCCCGTGCTTTCCAATCAGAATTGTTCAAACAGGCTCCTGAAAGTCCTGAGCACTTCATCTTGGTTTACGGGTATGTGACTCTATTTGTTTACTTCCTGGTTCTCCTTTTCCACCTCTCTCGCGTTCACATCACCTTGCTTTCCGAAAGTCCATTGTCATCGTTTTCTTAATTTTATTGGAATCATTTAGCTTCGTTTATGTAGTTTATATAGTTGAAAACTTAAGACAACTCTTAAAGAATCTGTAATCGGCTTAACCTTGCTGGGGCTAAGCAATATAGCAAGCCTAAAATTAGTACTCTTGTCTGCTTTGTGGGGGTCTATTAAGTGACAAGGAAGTGTAATGGGAACAGCTTGCCCCACATGCTTGCATTAGTTTCCCCGTTGCCGTTAGAACAGACAATGACACGTTTAGCGGTTAAAGGAACACAGACTTTGAGTTTCTGTAGATCTGAAGTCTGAGTGAACTTAGCTTCTTATCCTGCACAGAAGCAAAAAAGGAGAGATCAGGGTTTCTGTTATGAGTTACTTTCTGAAGTTTTAGGGGGAGAATCCCTTTTTAGGTTTATTCAAATTGGTAGAGTTTAATTCTTGCTCACTTGCATTAGGATTAATGTCCCCATTTCCTGTCAGTCCTGTTTGTCTCTGAGTTCATTAAGGACTTGGATGTAGACACAGAGGCGTGGAGCCTCTCTTCCCCATGGACTCAAATGATTAGGTTAGGTCCTCTCTATTTTAAGCTCTTTTTTATTTTGTAGGTGAAACCCAGTTGCAACCATAGGAGTAATGATGTTCTATCATAATGACAAGTTCTGGCGACTAAAAAGGGGAGACAGGAGTTTAGGTCATCATAATAATTGTGCCCACTGTAGTCCATAATATAGTTGTTTCAGGCTGAGTTGTTTTTATAGCATGCTTTTTATGGCATTAAAAAAGAAAGGTGATTCTGACAAAATGGCTTCTGTAAATGGGTCCTTGTTCTGGCTCGCAGCACTGAGAAGGAGATAAAGAGTAAGGAAAGTGTATGCCGTGCATCTGAGGACTGTGACCAGGCGGTGACACGTGCAGAGGGCAGGAGAAATATAGATAGGTCACTATATACATACAACCAAAATTCTAGATTTGGTTAAGAATGGGAAAAAAGGGTATTAGTCAAAAATAATCTGCCATGCCTTTGTTTTTGACATTGTTAACTTTTATAACATATGAATAGTATATTTTATTTAACTTTGCTATTTTAAAATAGGATATAAAAGGACAGGAAGCTTTCATTCAGTATCAATTCTTTGTTTTCTTAGTTACTGGTTTTATTGGGATCTATAAAAGATTTTTTCAGAAATCTTATTTTTTTTTGTTCAATACCAATATAAGCCTATTCATATATGGTGTTATTTTTATTTTGACAAAAATTACCAGAAATGTAGAAAATATTCAAGTTTGGTTTGTAATATTCAAAGGCAATGTGATTAGGGCCCATGCCATCTGCACAGTGTTAAGTGACATCAGCCTGTCACATGAATTCTTACAGTCTATAATATCCAATGACCCATTGCTCCACACCTCTGCATATGCTTTTCAGAGTTTCTCAGACCATAATCTTGTTCTACACCTCTAATCCTACCCACTCAACAAGACACTCTGCAGGTTCCCTAATGCCCTGTAATACCGCCTCTTGTCGGCGGGGAGATTATAAACCTCTTAAACATGACTAAACCTGAGATGCTTGTTTTCATATGCTAAGTGGCAGAGGATGTTACCTCTGGAAGACAGTATGAAGGTTAGGAGTAAGCGATTTTGCTGTAATACCTCACTACCTGGTGTTTGATGGTCACAGCCATTCGTCTTCCTGATGGCACTTTGTTCCTGGCATGCTAAGTTTACATTCTTAATATTAAAGTTGGTTTTACTTATCTGACAAGTTTACAGATAGTTCATGGGTTTGAAATTGTGACCGATGTTTGTTTTATCTTTTTTTTTTTAATAGTTTTCTTACTGTGACTATACAATGGAAAATCAATTGGCTAAATCAGTTGAAGAACGAACATTTCAGTACCAGGACTCTCTTCCGTCATTGCCTGTCCCTTCACTTGAAGAGTCATTAAAAAAATACCTTGAATCAGGTATGTTCATAATCTTAATATTGTTAGAAACATAGAAACGACTTTGATCAGGGTCTCATTTCGGGTGTCTCTAGGCTCATCCTGAAAACATGCAAAGCTTTTTAAAAGTTGTTTTTCCCCCACAGTTTGAAAAGTCAGATGGTATTAATAGGCCTGTGGTGTAAATGTGAGTCCTTTGTCTCCATCTCCTTGCACCAAGTCCCACGTAGGGCAAAGATTTTGAAATCCTCTGTGTTTCTTTTGCTGTCACCATATTTGAAATAATCTTACATTTCTTGGATCTTGCAGTTTTGATATTATAAATTAATTCCTTAAAATCATTTTGAGGTTTGTTCCCTAACATCTGTCCTGAGCATATGTACAATCCGTCACATCCGTTTTCCCTCACATTCTCATTATTTATATATAAAATCACTGCTTTAGATCAGCAGCTGCCTGATCTTAGTAAATCTTTACCTTTACTCACCTGGCCATTCAGGGTCTAGAGCAGTGGTCCTTACCCTCCCCGATGCCGCGGCCCGTGCTGCCCCTCATGGTGTGGCGACCCACAGCCATAAAATTAGTTTTGTTCGTACTTCCATAGTTGTAAATTTGTTACTGTTTTGAATCACAATGTAAACGTCTGTGTTTTGCAGTGGTCTTAGGTGACCCTGTGAAAGGGCCAACACGTAAGGGTTGTCAGCCACAGGTTGAGAACTGCTGGTTTAGAGCCATATAGTTGTTCATAAATGAGCAGTTCATTTCACTTTGGTATGTATTTGCTGCATTTCCTCTTTTTTCATTGCTTAATTTTTTCCTTTGTATTCATAATTTGTTCCTAAACACTTGACTGGGTGAATATTCTTGGATATAGATAGGCATAAAATACTGAATCACTTGTATTTCCTGTTAAAAAAAACTTGCTTTGTGGAGCTCTCTTTCCCTTCTGCTCCCCCCTCCCTTCTCCTCCCCTCCCCATCCCTTCTCCTCCCCTCCCCATCCCTTCTCCTCCCGTCCCCCCTTCTCCCCTCCCCATCCATTCTCCTCCCCCCTCCCTTCTCCTCCCCTCCCCATCCCTTCTCCTCCCCTCCCCCCTTCTCCTCCCCTCCTCATACCTTCTCCTCCCCCCCTTCCTTCTCCTCCCCTCCCCATCCCTTCTCCTACCCCCTTCCTTCTCCTCCCCTCCCCATCCCTTCTCCTCCCCCCTTCCTTCTCCTCCCCTCCCTCTCCCTTCTGCTCCCCCTCCCCCTCCCTTTTCCTCCCCTTCACCCTTTCTTCTCCTCCCCCTCCCCCTTCCTTCTCCTCCCTCCCCTTCCTTCTCCTCCCCTCCCCTCCCTTCTCCTCCCCCCTTCCTTCTCCTCCCCTCCCTCTCCCTTCTGCTCCCCCTCCCTTTTCCTCCCCTCCCCTCCCTTCTCCTCCCTCCCCTTCCTTCTCCTCCCTCCCCTTCCTTCTCCTCCCCTCCCCTCCCTTCTCCTCCCCTCCCCTCCCTTCTCCTCCCCTCCCCTCCCTTCTGCTCCCCCTCCCCCTCCCTTTTCCTCCCCTCCCCCTTCCTTCTCCCCCTCCCCCTTCCTTCTCCTCCCTCCCCTCCCTTCTCCTCCCCTCCCCTCCCTTCTGCTCCCCCTCCCCCTCCCTTTTCCTCCCCTTCCCCCTTTCTTCTCCTCCCCCTCCCCCTCCCTCCTCCTCCCCTCTCCCTTCTCCTCCCCTCCCCTCCCTCCTCCTTCCTTCCTTCCCTCCTTTCTTATGAGGATAGACTTGTTTGCTCTTGCTGCACGATGCTGTGCAGAGCATTTCCTTTGATAACCTTCCAGCAGTTCTCTTCTCTTCTCTCCTACGAACTCTTTCTTAGAATACATTCTTACATTGCTTCATCCTGCCTGTGACAGAATATTTGAGGAGGAAAAAAAGAACTAAATGTTTTTACTTGATTTTCTTTTTCATTTTTTTTTTTTAGCTGAATGTAAATTTCTGAATTGGGTGTGCTTTAAGACTTTCAAAGGCCTTGTTTGTTCCTTATGGGAAATATGGTACCATTCTGATTTTGGGGTACCTCCTACTGAAGACCCTAGTGCCTCCCGCCTCATCTCCTTCCCAACTTCATGTACCTTTTAAGGTTATTTATTAATTTATTTGACTAACCCACAGATTCCAGCTAGTGCTGCCTGTCTGAGCCCTGCAGTGGGACAGGGAGCTGACTCAGTGCTACACTTCTAAAGAAGAGTAACTCTCCATCAGTAGCCATCAGCCTCTGCTAGTGGTGGGGCCTTGGAAGCCCCTCCCCACTCCCTGCTGGAATTAGCTCTCTGATCTTGGTCTTGTGCAGATGAACACATGGTCATACATGGCCGAGGTCATGAACGCATCAGCCGTGTCACCATCCAGGACACGGCATTTCATAGGACTTCTTTCTCAACTTCTGTTCTGGAAACATACACACACACATTAGCTGGTGCTGTGTGATTTCACTGGATGTATACTGTATAACATTTATAGTAGGTCAAACATCTGTCTCTTTTGACATTGTTTCATTATGTTAAAAACATTCAACAATCTGCTCTCCGAGATACTTAGTAAGCAATTACTGTCTGCAGCAGCCCTCCAGAACCTGTGTCTCATTGAGTAGCCACTGGCTGCCTTCCACACCCTCCTTGCCTCCCTCTCCAGGTATCAGTGTTTCCGAATAGTGTTGTGTTGCCTTCCGGTCCAGGTGTTGTTCATTTAGCATTTCCAGTTTCGTCTGGGTTGTAATCAGTGTTAGGATTTTTTTTTTTTGACTCAGTATTATGTCAATGTGTGTGTAGTACAGAGAGATACTTAGGCTGTTTGCATCTGCTGGATTTCGTGAATGCGAATATAGGATGTGTGTTTTCAGTGTAACCCGCTTATTTAATGTGGACAGAATCCAGGCATTCTGTTACATGCAATTCATCTTTCAGTGTTTTTCCTGGGACTGAGAGAGAGTTGTGTGGATGGTCTCTGTGCCTGTCTCTGGTTTGGGTGAAGACCCTGCGACAGTCTTGTTCATCCTTCGTTTTCCGTTTGTTTTTGGAGGTACCTTGTGCCTTGAATTCTTGGACCCTGGATTCCGCTATCAGATATGGCTTGTTTCTTGATTTACATTTGACCTCTTTTGTATTTCCTGTGACCTTTATTTCCAGGCCTTAGATACGTATTTTCTCTATTTTACAAGCCAGTCATCATTTCCCCCAGTTGGTATATTTCTTTGTTTACTGTGAGGTTTTTGAAACAGGGTCCCACTATGTTGCCCAGACTGGCCTTGAACTTTTCCCACCTCAGGCTCTCGAGTGGGTGGGTCTTTACAGACTTGCCACTGTGGCTGCCTCACAGTGTTTTCTAGATTTCTGAAATGTCCCCTTAATTTGTCTGTTGTTTTCTGTTCCTTGGCCATCTCTTCCCCGCCCCCCCCAAGATTATACTTTCCCCCTTGTTGTTTTTAGATTTATTTTTAAGTATTTTATGTATATGAGTGTTTTGTTTGTATGGTCGTCTAAATTACCAGAAGAGGGCATCAGATCCTATTACGGATGGTTGTGAGTTGCCACGTGGGTGCTGGGAATTGAACTCAGGACCCATGACGAGCAGCCAGCTCTTAACTGCTGAGCTCTCTCACGCCCCTGCACTCCTTTGTAAAGTCGCTTTGCTGTCATTTTAGTGGGATCCTAGAAGGAGTGGAGATAAATACATTTGGTTCCCTGGCGGAACTGGAGGCAGGTGTGTGTGTGTGTGTGTGTATTCTATCCCTTCTTATTTTTTATTATTATTTTCCAGATGGTGTATACCTGCTTGCCTCTATCTCATGCTATTTGTATGTTTGTGTGTTTGTTAATTTTTAACATGGGTTCCAGGTATCAAACCCAGGTCCTTATGCTAAAAAGTAGTTATCATCTCAGACCTATTTTGTTTTGCTTTGCTTTTCAAATACTTCTTTCTTTCTTTAAAACCTATTGAGCTGGTCATTGGTGGCGCATGCCTTTAATCCCAGCACTTGGGAGGCAGAGGCAGGAGGATTTCTGAATTCGAGGCCAGTCTGGTCTACAGAGTGAGTTCCAGGACAGCCACACTACACAGAAAAACCAAAAAAAAAAAAAAAAACAAAAAACAAACAAACAAACAAACAAAAACCCCTATTATAGTAGCATATTTTAAATTCACAGATTATTGACTTTTTTGAGTATTTACTTCTCTTTGAAAACAGATAGTTTGAAATGAATTATGCATTCTGCTGGTTCAGATTTTAAAGAAGTAAATATGAAACAAAAAATACATTAATCTGATCTCTAACAAACTAATTTTCATAAATGTTAATGAAAATGCTTTAATTTCTCCTATTTGTGGTTACATAGCACTTACTTTCTACTGCACTACTAGCTAGATGATAGCCTCACCTCTTTGACTATTAGCTAGACTAATTTGGGAATAATTTCCAAATATTGTGACTGCATTATTACAATACCCACTGTTTTATTTCTTTTTAAAAAGAATTACAGTTTTCGTGTTGCAAATTAAAACCTTATCGTGTGCTAGTAATGTTTATGTTTATGTTTATATAAGAATGGCTGAGGTGATATGGAAACACTTATGTCTAATCTCTTTTTTCTGTAGTGAAGCCATTTGCAAATGAAGAAGAATACAAGAAAACTGAAGAAATAGTTCAAAAGTTTCAAGATGGAGTTGGCAAAAGATTACATCAGAAGTTACTTGAAAGGGCTAAAGGAAAAAGGAACTGGGTATTTATTTTGTATACTTATAATTGAAACCTGATATTTAAAGGAGAACTTAAAGTGCTCGTATCTTTATGTCATCCTTATAAAATGCCTGAAGTCATTGTCATTATGGTCATAACAACATGACTCATTTAGCTGGGAAGCATTTATTTCATAAGTGAGCTTTTCTCTTTCCTGAGAACGTGTTAAAATGGAGGTTTCCTGGAATCAGTAGTTTTGACTCAGTAAGTCCATAATGGAACCCAGAACTCGTATTTTAATTCCTCCGTGTGGTATATGTGTTGGTCAATATTGTCATAGGATCCAGAGTCACACATGCTGGGCGTGCTCTCCACTGAGCCATACATATCTTCACCCATCCATGTGGTGATTAGCAGAGCGTGTTTGCTGAAAGCAGCTTTCCAGGCCACTACAGCCTGACAGAATCCTCAAACACTCGAGCAGACGTGTCACACAGGTGGCACAGCCTATCTAAACAGCATGGGAGAGGTAGGAAGTGGCTCAGGTCGACAGTCTGAAGAAGCCGCTCTAACTTCCTAGTCTCCATTCCCAGTCCCATCCTCCCCTGAGTCCTTTAACTCAACCATTTCTCCAGTACATGAATTAAAGGGTGACAGTTCACAATTAGAAAGCATTACCTTAGTTGAAAAATAATGATGGTGACTTACAATTTTATAGAGAAAAATGTCTGATGTTTTCATTGAGACATTGATCTTTGTGATAAAAAACAATCTGCTTCCAAATTTCTTTGTTTTCAGTTTTGAGGCGATTTTAATTAAAATGGGGGTAAAGGTAAAGAAGTATTTGTTTCATTTAGGTCTTTTTCTGGGTGACTAACTACAGTTTGTGCCATCAATTAAAAATAAAAAAAGAATGCCAGGTAACCTGATACTATCAGATTACTTCGGTAAGAAATTCAGTTACTTGCTGTGTCAGGGGACACAAAAAGGGGTGTCAGAGAGAACTGTAAATTAGTTTGAAGCATACTGAAGGGTCTTGCATTTCTAAGTGAGATTTTAAAGTTGTTTGTTTGTTTGTTTTTCTTTTTTTTCTTTTTTTGTTTTGGTAAAGGAACATTATAAACGGCTTACTTAATAACTGTTATTAAGTGTGCTTCAGTGAGATCTATTATAGTCTACGACTCACCTAAATAGCATGTTGGCTAATAGGGAAAGTTGGATAGTAGGGTTTGATGGTGGAGTTAAACCAAGTAGTGTTTAGGAGCTAATAGTTCCAATCAGTGAGAAGGAGGGGGAAAAGGAAGGGAGGTTATTACAGCAGCATTTTTCATTATCTGTGATGACTTAAAATGTGGTTTTGAACTGAAAGGAAACAGGACAAATGTAGCATGTTCTCTTGCTAATAGTTACATATTGGAACATTTGGAAGAAGTAACGTTCTTAATTCCTCTTAGCTGGAAGAGTGGTGGCTCAATGTTGCCTACCTGGATGTACGAATTCCATCACAGCTGAATGTGAACTTTGTGGGTCCGTCTCCCTATTTTGAACACTACTGGTCTGCAAAGGAAGGCACTCAGCTGGAAAGAGGAAGTATACTGCTGTGGCACAACTTGAACTACTGGCAGCTGCTAAGAAGGTAAGAGTGCCAAGGATCCTGGTATGGGCTGGGCTGAGAAGGGACAGGTACTAAGGGCCCTGACCCAGGCTGAGAGGCGGGCCTGCCCAACATGGGAAATAAGCAGATGCTGTCGATTTAACTCAGTTATTTGGGGGATGGGGATATAGTTTTTGTAGCTAGATAGAAAGTTTAACAATGAAATTTGTTATGCTTTTTTTAATAGAGAAAAATTGCCTGTACATAAATCTGGAAATACACCTCTAGACATGAACCAATTCCGAATGTTGTTTTCTACATGTAAGGTTCCAGGAATTACTAGAGATTTGATTATGAATTATTTTAAGACAGGTAAGTAAAGACATGGGATGTGGTTGAATTTTTTGGCAGGGCAAGGGGGAGGCACTGAAATTTGAGTAGTTTTGTGGTGATTTCTAAGATACTATTTTAAACAATTGGGTTCTGATAAGTTTATCAGAGACTTTCTATGAAACTATCTTCTCTCCCATTACTAGCTCAGTAATATTCTTGATGAATATTTGAGAGAACATAGGGAGAATGACTTTAGTGTCTAGTTATACATTATCCAAGGCCTTGGTTTTTTTGTTGTTGTTGTTTTTGGTTTTTTTTGTTTTTTGTTTTTCCAGAACCTTTATTTCAGTAAGGTCTTTTTCCTACAGGTACACCCTAGACCCCGTTAACTCAAACACCCATCACCCCAAATGTTGCAGGTTCCATTATCACTGGGAGCACCCACAGCCATCAGTGGTCCACCTTGGCTGTTTTTGTGTCCACATTGTGATTAACCATATCATGGCCTTACTGTTCTGGACAGCCACGTTCTTCCCTCTCTTGTGGCCCATGATATCTTGCTATAATTGTTAGTTTATTCCTTCACTTAAAGGTAGGACTGTTTTCTGCCTTGCACCTCATTCTTCCCTAATGAACTCTTTCCTTACTTTTTCTGAAGGAATCCTATTTTCATTTATTCATGTTAAAGCAAGATTGGCCCTACACATTTCTGATGTCGGTGGTGAGAATAGATGGCTAGCTTCCATAAGTACCCATGTCTTCCCTTCTCGGGAGACCCACAGAGTATATTAACTAACTCTTCTGTTTGACCTTGTGAAGCAAGGACTTGAATGTTCCTCACTCAGCCTCCTCAGAGTGACAGTGAATCACAAATCTTTATCTCATGCTGAGTGAAATGGAGAGAGTATGTAGTTGGAATTAAAGTTTATGTAAGCTACTCAAACTGTTTGACCTCTGTATGCCCTATGACTGTGACCAGTGGGAATGTTCCTTGTTACATTTCTAACTCCTGTGAAAACACCTTGAATGTGTGGGGTTTTTTTTTGTTTTTGTTTTTGTTTTTTTCCCATTTGGGGAAAGTAAAAAATAATTCTTTTACTTTGGTAACTTCCCACAAGTTGAGGAAAGATGACATTCTTTTTATCCTTTTAGCTGTGAATGTCATGTGTATTGTTCTTTTTGTTTAGTTTTCTTTCCTGTGCCCCAAAAAGATACAGGCAGAGTGTTCCTTCTAATTAATCCTTCCAATTACTGAAAGTCATTTAATAAAAGCTCACATAATCAGAATGGCCAACCCATCTACATAGGGAGAGTAACAGTCCTCTAGAGATGCCATGTCCCAGTCCCTAGTAAGGAGGGTTAAGGTTGTTAGTGAGCCGACCTGGAGATGAGGTTAGGCTGAACTAATCACACAGATCTCAGAGTCTTATGTGTTCTCACAAGAAAACCAGAGTTGGCAGTACAGCCAGGCTGTGACCTCCCCTTGATGACTTTGAAGGTGGAAGGAGGGGCTCCTGAGCTGAGGAAGGAAACAGTCCCTTCTAGAGCCCTCAGAGGGAAGAGAGCCTCACCTTCATTTCATCACATCCTTCAACCCCTGAAGATATCATAAATTTATTGTTTCAAGTCACCCAGGGATAATGTTTTTCAGCAGCCCTAAAATGCTTACCCAAATATTTGTCCACCCTGTTTTCTTGTAGTATTACATAATTGCACATTTGTATAGTTTACATTCCTTTTTGAAAAGTGGATGGACAACAAGCTGGGACAGGATTAGGAGTTCAAAGCAAGCCTGGGTTGCACACTGAAACACTCCCTCAAAAACCAACCAACCAACTTTACACCTCTATTAGGTTGTTCTCACCTGAACCCCTTTCATTACCTACTAACTGATCTGGTTATGTTAACCTTTTCTCCACAAATCCATTGATATAGTCCCTGGAGAGACCTTTTTAAAGTACTGGTCAGATCGCATTACCACTCTTCTGAGTGAAACCTCCCTTAGCTTCCTTTCTGTCATCCTTAACACTGAAGCCCTTTCTGAGTCACAGGTGGTCTAGCCTCAGCCTGGCCGACTACTCTGCCTTTTCTCTGCTGATACTCCACTGAGCTCTTTTGCATTTAGCAAACCAGGTCACTTTTGTCCTGATACATTTACAGTTACTGTTCCCTCTGGTTGGTACTGTCTGCAGAATTTCCATGGCTCATATTTTCCATTTCATTCGGATCCCTTTTTACATATCCCCATCACTTCATTGAGTGGCAGCACACTCCTGACGCACACTCTCCCATGTATTTATTGATTAAATGGGGATGAGTCTAGGCTTGGGAAGGATGTCAATAGAAGCCGGTAATACAGGGCATGTGTGGGGAATGTAAAGGGGTCTGGGCGTGTCTAAAGGGATCAGAGAGAACAAATGGCTTGGAAACATTCCAAGGAACAAAAAGATTTATCCCCTAAATACTGAGGAAGTCCAGGATAAGAGGAAGTGGTGGGGTTATCAAGAGATGGTCTTTCCTCATAGTAGATAAGTAGATGTCAAGAAATCGTGTGTATAAAGCAATGAATAAATTCCCCCCAATAAACTTTGTTCTGTGGTACTGTGCATCTCATCTTTCACCCCTTTTCACTGTCCTGTCTGAGAGACAAGGAACAGGGACATAGATTGCTAAAGTTCTTCCCCTTGACACTCAGGCATTTGATTTTCTCTACTGAAAGCATTGATTGAGGAATTGTTGCTTGATAGTACTGCAGTTAAACTGTCTCCCATTCAAGTACTAAATACTCCAGGTACAGTGCTCCAACCCTCCTTCAATTGGTGATAAGGAGAGAGAGATTAGGAAGGATCAGAGTGATATAGGTGTAGATGTCAATAAATTATTCAGTGATAAATGAACATTAAAATAATCCCAAAGAGAAACGTGTTCTCTCAAGTGATTCTCCCAGGATTCCTCAGATCCCCATATTTTAATTTTTTTATTGAATATTTTCTTTATTTACATTTCAAATGTTTTCCCCTTTCCAGGGTTCCCCTTCGGAACCCCCTTTCCCATCCCCCCTCCCCTTGGTGCTCTCCCCCACCCCACACTCCTGTCTTCTTGTCCTGGCATTCCCCTTCACAGGGGCATCAAACACCCTCAGGCCCAAGGGCCCCTCCTCCCACTGATGTCCAACAAGGCCATCCTCTGCCACATATGTGGCCAGAGCCATGGGTCGCTCCATGTGTATGTGTATTCTTTGGTTGGTGGTCCAGTCCCCAGGAACTGGGGGCAGGGGGCATCTGGCCTGTTGACACTGTTGCTCCCCTCATGGGGCTGCAAACCCTCTCAGCTCCTTCAGTCCTTTCTCCAACTCCTCCATCGGGGATCCCACGCTCAGTCCAATGGTTGGCTGCAGGCATCCACCTCTGTATTTGTCAGACTCTGGCAGGGCCTCTCAGGAGACAGCCATGTCAGGCTCATGTCAGCAAGCACTTCCTGGTATCCTCAATAGAGTCCGGGTTTTGTGTATATTCAGATCCCCATCTTCTCTTCCCATTCCTGTTTGTTTTTTAATTATTATTTTTTAATTACATTTCAAATGTTGTCCCCCTGCCCGGTCTCCCCATCCATAAACCTCCCACCCCATTCCACTCCCCTTTGGCTCTAAGAGGGTACTCCAGCACCTACTCCTCTAGCATCTCCCTTCGCTGTGGCAACAAGTTGGTTGGTTTTTTTAAGACAGGGTTTCTCAGTGTAGCCCTGGCTGTCCTAGAACTCATTCTGTAGACCAGGCTGGCCTCAAACTAAGATCCATCTGCCTCTGCTTCCCCAATGCTGGGATTAAAGGCAAGCTCCACTACCGCCCAGCTACCCCTTCCCATTTCTTTTTCTTAAGTAAAGAAACTCTGGTATCTTTCACAGAACACAAATACTTGAAACTTATTTATTATATGTAAGTACACTGTCGCTGTCTTCAAACACACCAGAAGAGGTCGTCAGATCTCGTTAGGAATAGTTGTGAGCCACATGTGGTTGCTGGGATTTGAACTCAGGACCTCTGGAAGAGTAGTCAGTGTTCTTAACCGCTGAGCCATCTCTCCAGTTCTCGTTCAAATACTTGAAACTTAATGGAGTTCAATATTCACATGGACAAGTTTCAAGAGTACTTATTTATATCATAGTAACTGAATTCTGTCAACTTATCATTTCTTCCTTATCGTTATAGGGACCACACTTGGTCTCAGGCATCGTAGGCAAGCAATCTACCACTGAGCTATACCTATCGTCTTGAAGTTTTTCCTTAAATTGTGTTTTCTGATTAGAAAATATAAACATAAAAGTTATATATTATACCTATTAACTACTGTATGATGTCAATATATATCTACATTATGAAATCAAGTTAAACATGCCCATCTCTTCAAACATCTGCCACTCTTTATGTCAAATTGAAAGTCCTTTCTTTTAGTTTTTTTGAAATATGTTGTTCATGGTCCAGTGACTGGTTACCACCAGGATTTACTGTTACCTGATTGTGGCTTCATGTTCATTGGCAGATTCTCCTTGTCCTCTCCTGTGAACACTTTGTCTTGGAGATACATTTTACATATCACATATGATAAATGTATCATTATTTAAAATTTCATTTATGATAAATAAAATATTAGCATAACTGTAATTTCTTGGCTGAATATAGCTTTACTGAGTCGTGTGTTTTCTGTGTCCTTTTCCAGAGAGTGAAGGGCATTGTCCAACCCACATTGCCGTGCTGTGTCGAGGCAGAGCATTTGTCTTTGATGTACTACATGAGGGATGTTTGATCACCCCGCCAGAACTTCTCAGGTCTTTAAACTACCTTTTAAAGAAATTATGTATCTTCAATTAATTAATTTTGCTCTTTGACAATTTTATACATTTATAGAATGTATTCTTCTTCTTCTCCCCACTTTGACTTCACTCCTGGCATCCCTGTCAGCTGCCCTTTTCCATACGGTTCTCCTTCCCACATTCATGACATTTTGTTTTGTTGTGATTCAGGGCCATCTGAGCTCAGCAGTGAATACACAGGTCAAGGTCATGAGTTTTCCTCTCTGAGAATCTATCAGTAGCCAGTTGTTGTAGCTACTGTTCTTCTGCTGTAAGGAGACACTATGTCTCAGGCAACTTGTGGAAGAAAGCATTTAATTGAAGGCTTGCCAACAATTTCAGAGGGTTGGTGCGTTGTCATCGAGGTGGGCAGCATAGGCAGACAGGCAGGCAAGTTTGAACTGCCCATTTTACTGAGCAATAGAACTAAGTTCCCCACAGGGCCTCATGGAACTGCTATGGCCTGTGCTTTTCCATTTGACTGGTTTACAGTACTAGGTATGGATTCAGAGCCAATATGGCACCAGTTGGTTACCCCTATAGCTTTCATTACACAGGATGGTATTCATGGAATATGTAACAAGGTGAGACTGTTGATACCTTTCCTTCCCCAGAAGCCTGCAAAGCACCTTTCAGCACTTTTGAGAGCTAGCCAGCACTGGGGGCAGTTTCTAGCTCAGTTCCAGCTCCATTCCTCTAATTTGCAATCAGGGTCTATGGCGTCTTATCTGGTTTTGGTTGGTAACTGTCTTGGTTAGGGTTTCTATTGCTATGATAAAGCACCATGAGCAAAAGGAACTTGGGGGAAAATGGTTTATTTCAGCTTATATTCAAGTCCTTCATGAAGGGAAGTCAGGATAGGCACTGGAGGCAGGAGCTGATGGAGAGGTCATGGAGGGATGCTGCTTACTGGCTCACTCCTTATGGCTTGCTCAGCCTACTTTCTTGTACAACCCAGGACCTCCTGCTCAGGAGTGGCATCAGCTACTGGCGTGAGCCTCCCATATCAATCACTAATTAAGAAAATGTACCACACCTATCCTACAGGACAATCAGGTAGGGACATTTTCTCAGTTGAGGTTTTGAGGTTCCTTCTTCCCAAAAGGCTGTAGCTTGTGTCAGGTTGAAATCAAACTAGCCAGCACAGCAACCAAGAGGAATAGCAAGAGACTATTGTTGGGGAGTCATTCTGGGACCTCCTTGAACAGAAGCCTCTATGGAAGTGCCCCATACCTCTCACTGGAACTTTTAGTTAGTGACTTGTTGCTTCTAGAACCATCATTATGTAACTTGTGTGGGATATCTCCCTTAAAATTTGTTTTTTATGTTTTTAATTTAGTTCCAAGATAGTAGGTGTCCATAGCTTTTTTTATACCTGCTTTTTGAAGAAGCTTTATGTTTTGAAATTAAGATAGAAGTATGTCATTTCCTCCTTTCCCTTTTCTCCCTCTGACCCTTCCCATGTGCACCTCTCCTGCCTGGTTCTCTTTCAAATTCATGGCCTCTATTTCTTTAATTGTACATTGTACACACACACACACACACACACACAGCCAGTACTGAGAGGTTAGTCATGAACTTAGATACATGCCTGTTTTGTTTTAGTTAACCAGCTCTACTGTGTCCCCTGCCCTCCTGTGTAAATCTTTGTGTCCCGTGGGTTTCTCCTGCTGTTTTCCTTGGCTGGCACACAGGCCTGTCCCTCCAGCAGGAGGATCAGGAGTGAAGGCTTTTCAAGATCATCCTGGCCTTAGTCAGCTCCTGACCCACTTAGACTATCTGAGAAGACCGTCTCAGACTACTTTCTTGGATTTCCTTAGGTCTCACGCTCTTGCTTGGGTTAGAAAATAAGTGTTCAGAATTTCCTTTCTTTAAATGACAGTAAGTTTTAAAATAAGAGTTTCATAATGCTGTTCTTAAAAATATCTACTTTTAATTTTCCATTTTATCAGACACATATGCATGTACTCTAGTTGAGAAGAGACAGATATTCCATGTATTCGCAGTCCCATCTCCCTACTCCAGAATTAGTTACTGTTATTAGTTTAGTGTGTTCCATCCTTCCAAATCAAGTACAGTGAATTTATTTGTACTATATATTATTATTATGTGCCTTTTTGCAGTATTTCTGAGAGTTTCAAGACATAAAGAGACTGACCCCTGACCTCTTCAGTGATGAATATGATCACTTTTCAACTCTACCTCATTTTTTCTTGGCTTATAAAGAGTTGGGTTTCATTGGGATATTTCTTAAGCAAAACTTGTTTTGTTTACCTTTCCCAGTCTCCTCATCCCCTTCTCCCTGTCTCTCCCTCGATCTATCTCCTTTCAGTTTCCACCTCATGGGGCCTCTTGTCCCCTCCGACCTTCTCAGCATGCTCACCCCTCTCAGTCCAGTTGTAGTCCCTGTCTCTTCTTTCAGTTCCCTGTGGATAATTTGAAGCAAACTTCAGACATTGTTACTGTAAATATTTTAGTATGTGTCTCTAAAATATAAGTAAAATATACACACAACTGCCATATCACACCCAATGGCTTGTCTTTTAAATATTCACTTAACTGCCATATCACACCCAGTCCTCTCATAAATTAACAGCAGTCCTTTAATATATTAATCTATAGTTACTTCAGATTTCCTGATTTTTATAATTTAAGTGACTTTATAAATTTTATATATTTGAATGCATATGCATGTATATAAATGTGTGTAGGTGGATACATGTACTTATGCCTCTGTGTGTATGTGTGTGTGGGCCAGAGGTGGAAGCTAGGTGTCGTCCACCATGATTCTTCACTGTCTTTTTTGAGAGAGGGTCCCTTACTGAACCTGGTGCTCTGTGACTGCCTAGAGTGGCTGGCCAGTAAGCTTTGTAGATTTACCTGTCACTCCCCTCCCCCACTGCCATTCCACCTCTGGGGTTACAGGTGAGTATTGCCTAGTCCTGTACTTGGATGTTTGGGACTAAGCTCAGACTCTCATGTGTACACAAAAAACACACATTGAGTTATCTTCCAGCCCCTTAAATGATATATTTTTCTACATATTACACACAAGTGGAAAAATATACCCAGAGAATAGCTACATACTCATATAGTATACATCCCCACACAGGTCAAAATAGAGTAATGAAATAGGCTACTGGTAAACCCTTATACAAGACTTAGATGTATTCAGAGGACTTGATAAGTCATGGAGTGTTTCAGTCAACAGCAGTAGTCAAGGACAGGTGCCCAGCACAGTTTCACAAATAAGCATCCTAGCTGGTGTGTGAATGCTGCGGCTCTGCATGAGAGTTCTTTCTTGGATTTCTGTACTCTATACTGAATAGGATATGGCACTGACTTGTTCTTCTGCTCTGTTGGAGGCATTTTTTTTAAACAGTTCTTCATTTGAATGTGATCCAGCTTATTAAACTTTGCCACATGAGCTCTATTTTGTTTCCTATGTATGTATGTATGTATTTACTTATTTATTCATTTATTTAATGTATGAGTGCTCTGCTACATGTACACCCACATTCTAGAAGAAGGCAACAGATGCTCTTATATGTGGTTGTGAGCCACCATGTGGTTGCTGGGAATTGAACTCAAGTCCTCTGGAAGAGCAGCCAGTGCTCTTAACCTCTGAGCCATCTCACCAGCCTCTTTTTATATTATTTTTTTCCCCTCTAAAGTAATCAGGAAGAGGCAAGGAAAGCCCTCTCATAGATGGAGGCAGTTTGATGAAGAAATCCTCATGTGCTCATAGAATACTATTAGTTAGAAAATAGAGCCTGATGGTAGTGGTGCATGCCTTTAGTCCCAGCAGAGGCAGAGGCAGAGGCAGAGGCAGAGAGGCAGAGAGAGAGGAGAGGCCGAGAGGCAGAGAGGCAGAGGCAGGTGGATTTCCCATGTTGAAAGCCAGCCTGGTCTACAGAGTGAGTTCCAGGACAGACAGGGATACACAGAGAAACCTTGTCTCAAAAACAAAACAAAAAAAGAAAGAAAAGAAAAGAAAGAAAGAAAGGAAGAAAGAAAGAAAGAAAGAAAGAAAGAAAGAAAGAAAGAAAGAAGGAAGGAAGGAAGGAAGGAAGGAAGGAAAGAAAAGAAAGAAAGAAAGAAAGAAAGAAAGAAAGAAAGAAAGAAAGAAAGAAAGAAAGAAAGAAAGAAAGGGAAAGGAAAGGAAGAAAGAAAGAAAGAAAGAAAGAAAGAAAGAAAGAAAGAAAGAAAGAAAGGAAGGACAAAGAGAGAGAGACAGAGACAGATTTTTTGTTGCTAGGAAATTATTCCTTCATCAGAGGAACCTGTGCCCATCAGTTTTGAATGATGAAATCACAAATAAAGGATATACCTGGAGGTGTTTGTTGACCATTTGTTAAACTACAATAATCTCCTTAGTAAACCCTGGCTGTTTTAATTTGTAGCTTCTTACCATGTGATGTGAGGAAGAAGGGTAAAAACTAAAGCTGTTGATTCTGACTAATGAAAGTGTCTTCATGTGCAGTCCCTGTTAGTGATGAAAGTGTCTTCACGTGCAGTCCCTGTTAGTGATGAAAGTGTCTTCACGTGCAGTCCCTGTTAGTGATGAAAGTGTCTTCATGTGTAGTCCCTGTTAGTGATGAAAGTGTCTTCATGTGCAGTCCCTGTTACTTACTTGCTCCATGTTTAAAGAGAGACAAAACACTTTATCCTCATCCCATAAACTCTTTAGACAACATGAACTCCCTGCTCACTTTGTCTCTCCTTGAGACAAGTTCTATCTGTATTATCCAGGCTTGCTGTGCTGCCCTGCCTTCTGCAGTGCTTGAATTACAGGCCGTGTGCCACCATACATAGTCAAGTCTTTTAAATATAATTGTCAGCGGGGCTGGAGAGATGGCTCAGCTGTTAAGAGCACCGATTGCTCTTCTAAAGGTCCTGAGTTCAAATCCCAGCAACCACATGGTGGCTCACAACCATCTTATAACGAAATCTGACACCCTCTTCTGAGTGTCTCAAGACAGCTATAGTGTACTTACATATATAATAAATAAATAAATCTTTAAAAATTAAAAAAATATAATTGTCAGCATTAATACAATGATACTTATGAAACCATTTAAAATTGGGTACATGGTACTTCTGTTTCTGAGTAAATCACAAATAATAATTGAGCATACAGTAAGTTTTCCAGTTTTATGTCTTTATACACAATTTTTAATTAGAAGTACATAATAGCTATAAGATTAACTACCAAAATTCTTTTTCAGGTTTTTCCCATAGAGAAGGTATTTATTTATCTGAACCCTGGAAATGCTCATGTTTTCCAAATTTTAATTCCATCCTCTAAGCTTATTTTGAAATATAAACTATTGTCCAATGTATTTTTGGTATAAATAAAATAGTCACTATACATATATAATATATATTATATATAGTACGTGTGTGTGTGTGTGTGTGTGTGTGTACACAGGCTTCTGTAGCTCCTATGTGTCCTGTCCATTCTCTTTTTGAGTATGCTTTTTTCTTCATCTTCCATAAGACAACTGACATATATCCACAAGAAGTGCTGGAGTGAACCTGTTGGACCCAGTATAGCAGCATTAACTAGTGAGGAGCGAACTCGGTGGGCAAAGGTAATAAATAATTCATACCATTCTTCTTTGCATATGCTAAGTTCATCTTTTGTTTTTATTCTTTGAGAATTTTTTTAATGTATTCTTTTTTTTAACTTTTACGATTTATTTATTTTATGTATATGAATACACTGTAGCTGTCTACAGACACACCAGAAGAGGGCATCAGATCCCATTACAGATGGTTGTGAGCCACCATGTGGTTGCTAGGAATTGAACTCAGGACCTTGGGAAGAGCAGTCAGTGCTCTTATCCACTGAGCCATCTCTCCAGCCCTCTTTGAGAATGTCAAATAGTATATTTTATTATATTCTTTCCCTCTCAGATTTTCCTCCCCCTTTCTACCCAACTTCAAGCCACTAAAACCACAGAGTCACATTTGTGTTTGGCAACTCCTTCTGAGCATGAAGCCTGCCCTGGAGTGTGGTTGGTCCATTCCCTTGGAGAAAACAGATCTTCCCTCTCCCAGAAGCTTGGGGTGTGATTTTGTGCCCATCTCCCTTCCATCATGCTGGGATTGTGGCCGGTTGAACTTGTACAGGTCTTATTCGTGCTATCTCAGTCTCAGAGTTCACATGTGCCTTTGCTGTTTTATCTAGAAATTGCTGTCTCCTTGAACTTGTTTACCACTTTGGTTCTTACAGTGTCTCTGACTTCTCTTCGGCATAGGCCCTGAGCCTTGAGGGGAGGAGTGACAGAGACATCCCATTCGATTCTGAGCACCCCAGAACTCTATCGCGCTGTTCATTGTCCAGTCATGGATCTCAGTGCTAGTTACAATCTTATGTTGTTCTTAATACGCTTTCTCTAACAAACCCTTGATATTTTCTAGATGTGTTATATTTAAACGGTAATATTTAATCATCTTCTTGCCCTTTAGGCAAGAGAATATCTGATTGGTCTTGATCCAGAGAACTTGACGTTATTAGAAAAAATTCAAACCAGTTTATTTGTGTATTCCATAGAAGACACCAGTCCACATGCAACCCCAGAAGATTATACTCAGGTAGCGTTTTTGTTCTGTTATCTTCCTACACAGCTTTCTGGAGGACTCTTTCTATTTGTTAAACATGAGGTTTTGGTTTTTTTAATCAGAGTCTTAGAATTTATCTCAACTATTAATACATTGTGTACAAAATTGAGTCTCACACATAGTGAAGAGCGCTCTGTAAATTCTTAATGCTTAGATCTGTTTAGCTGTATTTCGAACCTTGTTTAAAGAAGTGTGGCTATTCTTTGCATACATGTCAGTGTTTTTTAAACTTTTCCATCAATTGCATGCATAGAATATTTGCATGAAGCACTGAGGCAAGTTAACTCCTCTTTCCAAAGATGATGTAAGACTCTATAGCCCACACCGGTGTTACTGTACCATTTGGGGTGGAGATTCTATCTTAAGTATTACATCACCCTTGCAAATAGTTGGTTATATCATTCAGGTTTATTGAACACATTGAATGTTTAAGTGAATTTACTTGTAAATGTGGCTTATTTATTCTTTTTATTTCCCAATTAATGTTTTTACTTCCTGGGAAACATATTAGTAAAGTCTCATCTTTTGGAAGGCAGCTATGCTTACCACTATACAACCAATGCAAGTCTCATCTTTTGGAAGAATTTGTTATTTCATAGTACATTAATCAGCATTAAATTATAGGGGAGAAGAATCCAGGATTAAAACCTTCTAGTTAAAAAAACAAAACAAAACAGTTTTTAGTTATATTTCAGAGAGGAGGAAATTGCTGAAATACCATTTAAGGAATAATTCAATGTTCTTCAAACCATAGTCTATACTTGCAAACACAGATTATAGCCCACTATAGTTAAATACACACACACACACACACACACACACATTTAATTGAAGTTTCATAAAGCAATGAATGCCTTTATTATCGTCATGAACTCTGCTATTTCTATTTTCTTTTATTACATGTTAGGAATGGTATTTATTCTGCTATAGATTGTTTCATGACTCCGTGTGTAAGGATATACAGATTGAAAAACATTGTTTTAGTGGTATAAGAGTTGTTAAGATATTTTACTCTTAACTCATTAGGCTTCTTATACTACTCAAGTTTCAGAAGGCTTCTGCTTTTAATTATATGTATGCTCTGAAAACATTAGTGAGTAATGCATTAACATTCTGTTTTCTGGTTAGATTTTCATAATTTGAGATTTAAGAAATATCTCAATCCAGACCCAGAATTACCTGTTGAATCTTCACAAAACTACCATTTCATTAAATTTGGTTGACATTAAAGTGGAACGATACATATTCTTAAGTCTTCTTGTAAACTGATGTCAAAACACTTTTAATTTTGGAAAAATAAAATGTTTTATAGGTCTTTGAAATGCTTCTCGGTGGAGACCCAGCAGTACGCTGGGGTGACAAGTCCTATAATTTGATTTCCTTTGCTAATGGGATATTTGGCTGTTGCTGTGATGTGAGTATATTGTTACCAGGGTGTAACCCCACTCCTACTTTAACTTCTTACGTTAACTTGAGGGTACAAAGGGCACAACTACAAAGACTCATACCATACTGTGGTGTACTATAAATAGTTTTGTAGTTTTATGTTATTATAATAAAAACTTTTGTTCTGAATTGTCAGGGAAAGCAGAACATGGGTCAGGTTCTTCTGTTGTAGGCCAACAGTTTGGAGCATGTCTACAAAAAGGATTTTGAATATGATTTTTATGCAGAGTAATTTCTTATAACCTATTGTTATTAAATAGTTCTTCCTAGGGAAGAACACACCAATTGATTGTTCAGTAACAAATGGTCATTCCTGAAAACATACAAGTAGCGTTATCTAGGCTGAATAGATTGTATTTGCAAATACATATGTATATACATATATCTATATATATGCAAATAACAACCATTAATGATAAAAGAGGCCACAAATTTCAAAGAGAGCAAGGAGGGGTACATAAGAGGATTTGGAAGGAGGAAAGGGAAGGGGAAATTATGATATTATAATCTCAAAAGGAAAGGAAAAGCATTTTTAAAAATCAATGAAAAAATTGAAAGCCTATTTTCTTGCTAAAATTCCTATCCTAACTTGAAAGATAGCATGTGGCAGTATATAGGAATTACTGCTTAGGGTAAGGACTATGAAACTATTCCCAAAATGGCAGGATGTGTGGAACAGTTGACCATGGGTAGTAAAAAGTCTAGAGACTGGTGCCATTTTACCCTTCACAAAATGACTTCTTTCTTTTTTCTCTTGTGTCATTTCTCATGGACTTGCCCTGCTCAGTCTTTGTTTTCCATTCAGGAAATCTACAAACCAAGGGAATGAAATAAAACAAAGACCCAAAACCTCAGGCTTGCAGTGGGCTTCAGTCTGTCTTAGTGGTGTGGAGAGTGAACAAAGGGTTCTGTGTACATGTTAGGCAAGGGATCTACCCTGAGCTACATCTCTGATCTTGTGATAGTGGTTTTATTAATCATAACTTATTCAGTTTTGTTTGATGGAATTTAATCTGGCATTAGCTTAAGAAGATGTTGGCATAGTTATGTTCTTAGATATGGATAACCCATGCATAAAGTGCCTGATTATTTTCATTATTTCCTCATTTTTGCAGTTGGGGCTGCTTTTCAGGTGCAGTGCCCGATGTGGTTATTGTATTTACAGATTTAGGGTCACTGTAGCTCTCCTTGCTGCGTGACTAGCCAACATGTTCCAGTAGCTCCAGAAGAGGCCCTGAAGTAGTTCTCGTTGTTATTATTGACTTGTGTGCAACCTAGTCCTTGGGAGTTAAGTGTGCCCTCATTAGTGTGGCTTAAGCCAGTCTAACCTTGGAACATTGTGGGCAGATCAATTTCCTTCAACTTAATATGAGGGATATGGTGGTTACCTAAAGAATTGTGATGTAACTGTTATTCCACAAGTAGGTGGAGATAAAAGTAGCACAGCCCATCTTTCCCACAGCGCTTAACATTGCGAGTTATTTCTACAGAATCTAGGCATTCGTGTAGATCTGTGCACACTAGCCCTGCTTTCTAGTTCTTTCTTAGTTAGAGAGGTTCACGCTCTTCTTAATTGCCATAGCCTGGTGTCCTCACCTGATTACTACACTGTATTTGTAATTCCATAATATTTTCACAAGACATAGGGTATACCTGCTCCAATTCCCAGTAATCTCTTTGGATTGTGGTTACAGCCAAAACTTCCAAGAGCCCTACTGTGCGCTTTCATTTTTGAATACTTGCTCATTTTTTCTTGTCTTAAAAAAATCAGCAGTTCCTATTCTGTAGGACAGAATTGTGTCATTAGGGAGTCACACATTGGAAAGCAGGTGTACCTTATCAGTTAAATGAAAAGTAAGTGAAAAATTCTGGGTCAGATTTTAATTTGACACACGCTACTCAAACTCTTGTGTTTTCATTTTAGCATGCTCCTTATGACGCGATGGTTATGGTGGACATTGCACATTATGTTGACGAGAGGATCTTAGAGACAGAAGGAAGATGGAAGGTAGGTCTGAGCAACTCTGTCACCCTTTTCTACTAGGGTTTTTCCCCTCACAGATATATTTAAAGTCTTCTATTTTCAGGGTTCAGAAAAAGTCCGGGATATACCATTGCCAGAGGAGCTAGTTTTCACTGTGGATGAGAAAATACTCAATGATGTCTCCCAAGCCAAAGCCCAGCACCTCAAAGCAGTAGGTTTTTAGTTTTTCTTTTAAATTGATAATATTTTTTCTGTTAGCTGATATATATGAAAATATGGTTATTACTCAAACATGGCTTCATAAAAGATCTTAAAATTAGAACCTTAATACCTTTAATCTTTTTGTGTGATGATTAATGCAAATAATGATTAGATTCCCTTTGAGCTTTGAGTTTCGCCTTTCTGTGATTTTTTTCACTGCTTCTGCTTGGTTTTCTGTCAGGCATCTGATCTGCAGATAGCAGCGTCTACCTTCACGTCTTTTGGCAAGAAGCTCACTAAGAAGGAGGCACTTCACCCGGATACCTTTATTCAGCTTGCTCTCCAGCTCGCCTATTACAGACTTCATGGACGGTAAGCCATTCTCCGGGTCACATCTTGACTTTACCTGGCTATTGCTTCCTAACTTCACAGTGGGTTTTCTTACCCATCCTGTCGTTGGGGTTTTATCCATAGAGCACAGTCTGTGACAGTTGGGTGTGCTTTTCTGTTGATTCTTTGTCATGATCCTTTGAAGCTCTATGCTGTAAGAATGCTCTACCATGGGAAACCAGTGTGCACTCCTGTTCTGTAGCTTATCATTTGCTCTCTTCAAAGTGTCTTTTGACCCACACAGTTACTTTTTGATGAGATCCAATGTATTTTCTTTTTCTTTTGTTGCTTATCAACAAAAATCAAACAAATCCAAAGCACTGAAGATTTTCCTATTTTCTTTTAAGATTTTAAATTGTTCTTTCTGTGGATCTATAATCCATTTAAGTTCATTTTTATATATGGTGTAAGGAAAGACTCTATGTTAGGATTCTTCATAAAATCAACCTATTTTGTATGTTCATGCACTTGAGGTGGGATATTTAAGGGATTAAGTTTATTATGGAAATTGGCTTACATAATTAGGGAGTCAGTGAGGTCCCATGATCTGCCAACCTGAGAAACAGCAAGTTGCTGCTATGAGTGTGTGAGTACACATTCTTGACAAGAGAGTCAAGTGACATACAGTCATAAGTCCCAGTCCAGTTCTGAAGGCCCAAGGACCGTGAGCTCCAGTAGCTGAGGGTAGGAAAGGATACACACTCCAGCTCATGGTGACTTTTCCTGTCCTCCGACTCATTTTTTTTTCTATAAATTACTATTTTTTTTCACTAGATTAGGTGAGGGCAAACTGTCCATATAGCCCACTGATACGAATGCTACTGTCTGTAAACACCCTCCCTTCTGAGCGTGTGTCTTCCCAGGAGGTTAATACATGAGAGTGATTTCATGCCTTCCCAGTGGCTCTCCGGCACCTCTCACTGTGGAGGACACTGCTTCCTTCAGGTGAATGGTCTTCGTTCCACTTCTGAAAGTCTGTTGGCTGGAGGTGGGCACCTTGTTTTTAGCTCTCTTCACTTGTCTTTCTTTCTTTTTAAATTAGTTGATTCATTTTAAACTGAAGGGTGACTCGTTCAACATTTCCTTCTTTACAGGGTTATTCTGTCCCTTTTGGATTTCTTAAAATTGTCCATACATTTAGAATGAAGTTTTCTGACTTTACAAAGAACAATATTGAGACTTGCCTTGAGTCTTTAAGCCACTTTTAGTTGTACTGCCATCTGAATGTAGATTTAAGCCTTCATTTTCTTCCACCAGAATTTAGTTTTCAGTATCCATTCCTGTTCATTTCCTTAAATCTAATCTTCTTTTCAGCGATTTTGTAAATGGGTTGGTTTTCTAAATTTCTGTTCATCACAAACGTATAGAAGAAGTACAGCTGATTTTGCCTCTTGATTTTATATCCTGAAATGTCTTAGCTCTCACCATTTTTAAAACACAACTTTTCGAGTTTTCTACATGTGAAGTCAGCCTGCCCTGTGACGAGTGTCGGTTCTTTTCATTTCCAGCTTGCGTGCTTGCCTTTTTTTCTCGTGGTGCTGTTGTGTGGATGGAGATGGAGAAGTGGACATCCTCTCCTCTGTTAGCTGGGCTCTCATAGAAACCCTTATGCCGTTGAGGAACTGGCCCTCTGTTCCTGTGTTACTGAGCTTTGATTGTGAATGGGTATACATTTGTCAAATGCTTTTCTGTGTAGGCTGAGATGCGTGGATGCGCCTACTAGTGATCTGGGTCACGGCATCCTGGCTCCTTGTAGCTGTGAATGCTGGTATTACCTGCACTGATAGTACTGAAAGCCCTGTAGAGATTATCTGCCTTACCAGTGATTTCCTGTTCATCCTGCATTCTTTCTGCCCACAAGTCTTAAGAAATAACAAATTCCTTGAGCAGAGAGGGGAAAGCAGCATTAGACAGCTTATCAGACTTAAACTATTTTTGTCTTGTCTCCACATATTGACCTGTAAATGCTGGCCTTGAGCAGTCTTTAAGAACAAACAGCCTTCCTTCCTTCTGACTTATGTAAGACTGGCCTGCTGCAAGCTAGTGTGTTACAGCCAGCACTGGAAATATGGGACAGCGCACTCGATTGCCCTATCTTTAAATATTTACGCATAAGCATTCCAGTCCCTGTCTTCCTCCTCCTGCATTTTAGTTAATGAAGAAACTGGTTAATTTCTGTGAAGTCTTGTCTAGTTTCCTGAATCTCCAGTGTTTTCTAGTGTGAGGCTCTTTCTCTTCAGTTTTTAACTGTCTTGCCCACTCCATAGGGCCACTCCCACCATGGTAGTTGGCTTTTCTCAGAGCAAGGATGTGAAAAGAACGCCTCTCTCTGTAACAATGTGCCAGAGTGTGAATACCAAGAAGCATAGGCCACTGGGGGCCTTGTTGGGGAGTCCCTGTCACAGCAGGCAATGCATACAGCCTGACAGCACTGAGCCATAGAAAGTAACCTATGTTAGCTGGCTGGTGGCAGCACACACCATTAATCCAAGCACTCAAGGGGTAGAGGCAGGCAGACCTCTGTGAGTTCCTGGCTAGCCTGGTATACAGAGCAAGTTCCAAGACAGCCAGGGATGTTACACAAAGAAATCGTGTTTCAAAAAAAAAAACAAAAAGAAAGGTAGAAAAAAAAGAAATATTTGATGTTATCAGACTGTTTTCTTACTCTTTGGTTTTGAAAACAGCCTTTGTTGTTGAAAGTCTCGGTTTTAGACTGACTTGTAGTCTTGGTCTATGATCAGAAAATTGTTTTAGTATGCGACTATATTTGTAATAACATTAGAAAATTATCTTATGATACTCTTAAAACTATTTTAGCCCTGGTTGCTGCTATGAAACAGCTATGACAAGATACTTTTACCATGGCCGAACAGAGACTGTGCGATCTTGCACAGTGGAGGCCGTCAGGTGGTGCCAGTCCATGCAGGATCCCTCTGCCAGTGTAAGTATTGGACAGAAAAGACCAACAGAACCGGCCTCTGAATGGCGTTTTTGCTTCTGTTCCCCTGGATGATTGTAAGGCATTTTTCTTAAAGTTTGCAAAGTATTAATTTGGCACTAACGTATGTGCCCAGGAGGACTAGGCCACAGATCTGAAAAGCCCATTGGTGCCATTTTCTAAGTCTTCAGTGCTGAGATTTTCAGCAACGTTCATCTACCTTTAGACCAGCGTCAGTACAGAGTAGAACTTTCCAAAGACCTTTAGAAGGATGCTTTTCATCGTGTAGCTGAATGTCTAGTTCTTGTTTGAAGTCACTAGGACCAGAACTGGTGTATGTGTTTAGTTTTGAATACTTTTAAGTATTTAGACGACAGTGTGTTTTGTCCCTGTTATTTTGAAATCTTGCCTGTTTTAGTTTGGAAAGACATGATTATGTTAGTTTATACAGGGATTATTTTGTAGTTATGTTTTAATTTTTAGATCCCATTGTTTGTTTATTAATATTACAAGTGTCTCAAAGCATTTGTCAGCACTGCTCTTTCCAATTTTACGGAAGAAGACAATAAAAAACCAAAATCGAAACTTCTGGGGAAGGCAGGGCCATAGGACTGAGGAAAGGGAAAAGCTAGCGTCACAGGGATCTTTCCTCCTTCTCCCCTCAGCCCATTCCAACAACTAGATGAAGTCTTTTCTTGCTGCTTTGGATTTCAAACAGTTTGGTTTTGAGTTGATTTATAGATTTGTTTTAAAAATTAACTTTTCATTTTTTGACACAGCTCCTTGAACGTCAGCAAAAGATGCTAGAAGCTTTTGGGAAACATAATAAGATGATGAAAGATTGTTCACATGGAAAAGGTACTTAAGCCTGGATTGTTTTTGTATAAAAAGGCCTTTTATCGCAAACTCTTTTTTTCTGATGTCAGGCCTGGGATTTCATTGCAGGATTTGACCGTCACCTTTTAGGTCTTTTGCTCACAGCAAAGGAGGAAGGTCTCCCTGTTCCGGAACTGTTTGAGGACCCACTTTTCTTCAGAAGGTAACTTGGGGTAGCGGTCTATCATGTGCATGACATGGTTCTCTCTGGATGTCAGAACACAGCCTAATAGACATCTTTTCTTTGTGCTACACAGTGGAGGAGGTGGAAATTTTGTTCTCTCAACAAGTCTGGTTGGTTACTTACGAGTTCAGGGAGTCGTGGTTCCCATGGTACACAATGGATATGGGTTTTTCTACCATATTAGAGACGATAGGTAAGGCTGCTTCCCTTTATTCTTCTGGTACAGTAAGAATTGTAACTCATTTCTGGTTTTAGTAGTTTTCTACACTGTGATTTTACTCATGTTACCTGCCATTTGCTACAGGACTAGCCACTTTGCCACCTGAGTATTTAACATGTATTCATATTTCTCTCCTCTGCTTTTGACATCCTTGTAAAATCACTGTCTGGGGGCTTTTATGCAGAATGATATTTCAGGATGTTTCAGTAACATCCTGTGTTACAGAGACATCATCTGTGAAACCTGTACATTTAAAAAACATATTTGACCTATACGAGATACTTTTGGCAAGTTAAATTGAAAATGTATGTAGCCCTCCATATTTGTGGGTCTACCTGTAGGCCGAAGTCAGGCTTGGAGCACTTCATGTAGGATGCAAAAAACTGAGCAATAATATGTATAGATCATTAGTATTTTAGTTTCCAGTGATTGTTTTCATATACTCTCTTCTGGAGAATCTTATTATCTGCTTTACTGCTGGATGATTTGTGCACAGTTAATTATATAAGTGTCACTTGTCACTGTAGGTCTCTGAGACCATGGATTGTATTTCACAATAGGATTCGGTTTGTGTACATTGATGGACAAAATTAACACTTAAATAACAAGTTATACATGGCTCTTGATAGTTTTCCATAAAAGAGTTCAAGGACCAAAGTAATAATGGAATGTCAACTTTAACGTATTCTCTTACAAATGATAGGTTCTGTGTTATACCCAGTGACATGAGTTCAGGCTACAGATAGCTCACTTTCTTAAATGACTTTTAGTGATCCTGGAATGAACATCTTTCACTCATTTAGAATATATTTAGTAGACCTTAACAGTATGCCCTGTGTTTTGGGTGCTAAGGACAAAAGACAAACAAGATCCACTCTCTTAAAGACTTTATCCTCAACTTGGAGACAGATTAATTAGTGATGAAGTCCATGAAGGAAATAACCTGCTACCATATCAGATTGCTTAGCTGGTAGGGAGGAGTACTTTGTCTAGTCTGGTCAGCCATGCCTGAAGAGTGATAACAAAAGGTATCAAGAAGATACAGCTTTCCAGAATCTACTGATGTTACGTAAGCCAAGCCACTATCTCTTTTCACTTACACGCTCTGCCCTATGAACCATGAGCTTTCCTCTGTGCTGAAACCCAGCTCGTGCCTGGCAAGATGGCTCAGTGGTTAAAGGAACTTGCTTCTAAGCCTGATGACTCTACAGCCCACAAGGTGGAAAAACTCAGGTCATGTTCTTTAAAACCCTCCATGGGCTTCTCATTTCACTTGCAGTAAAATGTAAAGTCTTACCGGGGACCATATGATCTCACCCTTGACTGTCTTTGACTCTGTCTTTTGTCATGTATGTCATAATTCATTTTACTCCAGCCACACCAAGCTTATTTCTTGAATTTTCAATAAGCTCCCTCCTCAAGGTGGGTGTACTTATTTCATTTGCTAAGTTTTCTTTCTTGAGCTATATGGAGGGACACTCCCCAATATTAATTTACATCAATGTTTACTAAATGGCCCTTCCTGCAAGCCCTTCCCTAACTGTAAATTGGCACTGCTGTCTCTCAAATGAAATACTTGGGGATTGTGTCAATTTTTTTTCATTGTTTTTTTGTTTTTTTGGTTTTTCGAGATTTTTTTCATTGTTAAATTTGAAGATTATATGACTTAAAGTGGTTTGACATAGCACTTTCCTTTAAGTGTGCTATATTTTTTTTGTGTGAAAAAGATATAAAATATGAAAAACAGAAAGTTACTTAACATTTCTATTTCATTGCATGGGGACAATCATGGGGCTGATACTTGCATTTTTTTACTATGTGTGCATCATTTTTAGAACTCTAAATCATAATTATGCTGTATCCTTTTATCTCATTTTCACAGAGTTCAGGAACTTTTCACTGTCATTAACTATGCTTTAGATATTATAAACTTGAATAGTTTAAGCTTCCATATGAAGGATTTACTTATGTAGTAAAGAATAGGTTTTCAGTCTACCATGAGATATATTTCCACAGTTTGTTTAATTACTTTGCTATCATGTTTTCCTATCATTACAAATTAGTATATATGCTGGAGGTATAATATACCTTTTGTTATTTCATCATACAATTTCCAACTGTATGTTTCAGTTTGTTAGGCAAAAGTAGTATAACTTCAAATCTTTACTGAAAAAAATTTTCACTATTTAATGTCATCTTTTTTGTGTGAATTGTCCATGTACAAAAGGCTGTTTCTGACATTCAGAAACATAACTGAGTCGTTTGAAAAACTAAATTCTTAAATGCAAATAATTAATTTTAGAAAAATTTTTGATATTACTAAATATTTGAGAATTTTGTTCACATTGTAGTTGGAAAATAACTCACTGCTCTTGAATTTATTAGATAGAAATAAGGCACAACGCCAGGATTCCTATCTGTGTTTCAATATATGCTAAAAGCACCCAAGGCCATCTTTCTCTGTCTGAGAGTATAAGTGAACTGTAGCTTAACTTCTTAGCATGAAAGAGGCCAAGTTCATTCTCTAACATTGCCCCCCTAAGAGCTTCATCATTAGATACTAGGACAGAGGGGCAGAGTATGCCTTCATTTCATTTTGCTTGAGCTAAAGCCCACATTGAAAATGTGCTTTGCCATCATTTCCAATGATGTAAAGGTTACATAGCTGGCCAGAATCTTTATCCTGCATATTTGGCTTTTATATTTATCCATAAACTTCCATAAGACTTTGCAGGGCTAGTCCACGAAAGTAGGAACCACATGTTCTGTTGGGAGTCTAGCAAAAGCCAGGTTTCTCTCCTATTTACTTGAGCTCCCTGGTATCCCTTTTCTTACTTTCCAGATCTGGAATTGTACAGTTAGGAGATGGTGGAAGGCAAGACTTACTTGTCTTAGGAGACCACTTTAGCTCATGTAGAAATAGCTTTTCTTAGTCTCTTATCTGTCCTTTTTAAAATGCCTGTCAAGTTTTCTTACAATGAATGACATGAGATCATACTATATCCCATTCTAGTATTAGCTTTTAGGAAGAAATTTCTTGTGGGCTTTTGTTTGTTTCTTTAGTTAGTTGGTGGTTGGTTGGTATTTGGTTGATGGTTGGTTAGTTGGTTGTTTGGTGCTTGATTAGTGGTTGATGATTGGTTGATCATTTGGCTGTGTTTGGTTGTTTGTCTTTAGACATAAACTTCTGCTCCAAAGGTTGCTTGTGGACTGTTGTCCTCAGGCATTGTGTAATCCATTGAGGTAGGGATTCCATAGCATTGTGTAAATGTGTTACTTGTCACTCTGTCTTCCTGTGTCAAGTCACATATGCCTAACATCATCGAGAAGTCACGTTTTATTTTTGAGCAGCCAGCAGAACATCCGGAATGACAACTTGGAACCTATGACATAATCGTTCATGTGTTGTGTATTTCACAGGTTTGTGGTGGCATGTTCATCCTGGAGGTCATGTCCAGAGACTGATGCAGAAAAGCTTGTTCAGATGATTTTTCAGGCTTTCCACGATATGATACAGCTGATGAACACTGCTCATCTTTAGAGACTCAGAGACAGACACAGATCTCCGGTATAGAGTGTAGGATGATATGACATGGAAGGAATGTTGACTTAAAGGAAGCCTGTTAATGTAGGGATTAGGAGAGTGATGCTCTCTTTTTAGAGTTATTCTACCTTAAAGCCTCCTGTGTTGCAACAGCAATGCAAAGTCAGACATAGTAAATAGAACTATGCAATGTTTAAGTCTCAACAATGCAAATCTGTATATCTTAACAATACAAATCCTACTCTAATGTTAAAGTATTTTATTGGCACACGTGTAGGTTGCAAGTCCTCTGTGAACATAATTGTAGAGTCTATTTCTCAAGCACTTTAATACTTTCTAATTGCCAGAGGGATAAAGCACATGGTTAGAAGCTAATTTCCCTGACATCAGTGCCTTCCACACCCAGCACAGGAAGCTAGCCTGTGAGAGTTCATGGGAAAACCACTATTGTTCAATCGTGAACTAAAATAGATCCTTTGAGCAGACAAAAGGATCAAGGTGTATTAGAAATTTTTATATTACCACAGATAAGAATATTAGCAAAACACACTATGATATGTTCTAATTCATTTTATGAATATGAAATTAAAGCACTTCCATTTAAAACCTAATTGTTAGACCTAGTGGCTTTTAAAGGGTTAAATGCTGAGTGTGATTCTCAGAACTTAACAATTGTTTCCCAGTATTATTCAAAATGGTGGCTTATAGACATTCTCTCATTGCTATTCAAAGTGGTTTATATTCTCAAAGAATAAAACATCTGGAATCCTTATAATTTCTCATCTTATGTTTGAAAAACAAATGATTCCTATTTGCTATCTTCACATTTTCTGATATCAGCTAAATATTGTGTAATAAACCACTTAAAACTTAGTGTCTGTGTTAAAGAGATGTCTCAGAGATTAAGAGTACTGGCTGTTATTTCAGAGGACCCAGGTTCTATTCTGTGTGGAGGGTAAGCCTGGGACGCTTGGAAAAGACAAGTGTGTGTAGTGCATTTTTTGGAGTGATTGTGAGAACTTCCCAATCATTATGAAAGAAAATGGGAAAGCCCACCTTTGGAAGGGGACCTCACATCTTACAGTGTGGACCCAGGGTGTAACAGATGGAAGCTATCTTTGGAAATGAAGTATTTTATACTGGTCTGAAGGTCAGAACCTCTTGCATATTCCTCTCTGAAATTACAGATACTATTGGCTTGTGCTAGCTACCTGGGACTCCAACTTGGCACAGCAGAATGTGTAAATTGAGAGATGGGGCATTTGTCAGGATCAGCAGTATGTAGAACTGTCCAGTGTTAGGACTCAGACAGATGTTCCCATTTCCCTCAGGGTGCCTACCTATTACAGGGCACAGAAGGACCACTGCTCCCAGCTTGTATCCTGCCCACAGATGCCTACTGAGGGAGAATTGAACAAGTCAGGAGTTCTAGCTTTTGCCCTGACAGGTGTGCATAGCTCTAGAAAGGAGGGTGTGCTGGTATTTTTTTCTTTTGTTTTATTGGGTAGATGGGGGAGCATTTTGGTGTTTTTGTTTTTGAGATTGGGGGTGTGTGTCTTTCTATGTAGTCCTAACTGTCTAGGAACTCACTTATGTAGACTAGGCTGGCCTTGAACTCATGGAGATCCACTTACCACTATCTTCTAAGTACGGAGATTAAAGGCATGTGCCACCATAGCTTGCGCCAAAGCAGTTTTCCTCAGCTCTAGCCAGGGTCCTTTCTTGGACAGTCAGTATCACAAAAGGAGACGAGAACACCTCAGCTCTTGATGCTGCTGTTGCTGCTGCTGCACCTCACTCAGGTATGTAGCTGATAGGGTAAATGGAATGCAGTTTCCACTGCTTCTCTGGTCCCAGAGTGTCTGAGGAGCCTTGACCAGTTTTATAGCCCCAGCTGTCTCCTGTTTCTTGCTGCATACTACAGCTGAAATAGTTAAAGATGGAGAAAAGCCTTAGCTCCAATCATCAGTGCCAACATATATGCGCAAGCAGAGCTGAGTGGAACCGTGCCAGTACCAGCCATGGTCCTGCTCCTGGAGGCACTGCCACTTCGGAGAAGAAAGCCATGGAATCTCCTGCTCTTGCTGCCTCTCCACCAGGGAGGGCTGTTTCCTCTCACCGCCACATCCCTTCAACTTCCTTCTGTGTCTACCACTGACTGGTCAGAGGAGAAGTGTTTCAATAGTTAAGCACTGCTGAGGCAGCCAGTACCAGAGCCCCTTGCTAGTAGCCGAGGTGGCATCAGCTGTGTTAGAGGAAATCTCTCATTGTTCAGAGAGTACACCATTTCTACTACCAAAGCCAAAACCTGTACCACACTTCCCTGAATTATTAAGTGTCCCCACTTTCAGATGCCTCACAGAGACAATGCCACCAAGGTAAACAACTGTCCTGAAGTCAGACACAGCTAAACAAGCCAGATGAGACAACACTATGGTGCCCACCTGGAATTAAAGTCAACACTATAGCAAAACATGCCCTAATATACGTTTTCAGAAGTAAGCTGCTAAGGGCAGCCCACGAAGGATATGCTTCATCTACCAGATGCACAAATCTCAAAGCAGCTGTGGAAGAAATAGAGAAAATAAGGCAGTGTGCCTCCAAAGGAAAACACCTCCAGGCAAAAGCATAGAGGAACTTATAGGGACAAACTACCTAGTAAAGGAGTGGAGACTGGGAGATACTGAAGTACTTGTTAGCAAAGAGCCCAAACTCAGTGCCCATGTAGAAAGCCAAGAATAGCGGCATGTGCTCCCCAGAGCTGCTGACACAGAGATGGGGATCCCCGGAGCATACTGGGCAGCATACATGGTGAGTTCTAGGCCAATAAAGGCCTGGTCTTAAGAAAACAAAACAACAACAAAACTAGCACAGAGGCTGGCATCCCCGTCTCCTGTTCAGTAACTTTTCCTGAGGATGTGTAAAAACATGTCTGTACCCTCCAGACAGAACACTGATGGCAGAAATCATTTGTACCCAAGTCTACCTTGTTGAGTGAGTTTTTCTGAGTTTTGGTTTGCTTGTTTTTACAAGACTGTGGGTACGGAGTTACTTATAGAGGCATATACATCTCAAAAGCAGCAGCAGCAGTCAAAAGCCCACCCAAGCATGGGATGGCTCAGGAAGACTGCGTCCCTGGAACACTCTTTGTGACTTGCTGTGAATCTCGGTGAGTTAAGTGAATCTAGTCAGAGATTCATTTTCCCACAAAAATAGTTACTATTTACATGAACCTGAGGAGGGGCCTTATGTTCTCTCAAACGTTGGAAACTTCCTGAGATTGCTAAGTTTGTTTACTTTCTGAGTCTTCCATTAGTTCCTGAGTGTAATGAGCTCCCAAACACACAGCGTAATGTTTTCATGTAATCACTGCACATACCCTGTGCATGTTTGCTTACAAACAAATATACAAGAAGAATTTAAAGCAATATTTATCATCCTCAGTAAAGTATAAGAGACCACAGGTAAATGGTACCATGAAATTGGGAAGACAATGTGGGTTATGAATAAGAAATTCACCAAAAAGAGTGTGGAAAAAATAAAGCACAAAACCTCAAAGGATTCAGTGAGTTAAGTAAAATGGACTGTAGAAAATGGCCACAGATTAGATCAAGAAGAAGAAACTATCTGAACTTCAAGATGGGTTTTTGAAGATCCTTAAGAAGTGGGGGAGTGAAGTTACAGGGAGGAAGAGGAAGAGAGGAAAAAGAAATGAACAAAGAATTGATAAGATTTAAAGCATCAGGTGCTGTTGTACAAATACTCACATATTCTGGAATATCCAAAGGTGAAAACAAAAGTTAAAGGCTTAGAGAGACCCATTGAATTAAATCACAACAGAAAATATCCCCCAGTCTTAGGAAACACAAACATTCATGGCATATAGGAAGGCAAATAGATATGGTCTGAAAGAAAGAGGTCAGCCATATATCACAGCTGCAGCTTTGGTGTAATTCAGTGGCAGAGCACTTGCCTAGCATGTACTGTGTGACACTACTCAGGAAGGGTAGACATGATATAAAAGAGAAATCAAATCACATCACAATGAAAAATAGGGAATTCATGACTGCAGGAGCCACCTTACAAAAGACACTTAGTGAAGTCCTACAACCAAAACTGAACAAGTCCCATCATGAAAGCACAATCAAACCTGAACAATAACTACCATCATGAAAGCATGTGGCATATGAATCCCACTAGAAGAGTATATGTATACTAGAGCAAAACACTTGGGGGTCTAGACAGATGGCTCAGGGGTTCAGGGCACTGGCCACCCTTCTAGAGGACCCAAGTTCAGTTCTCAGCATCCACATAGCACCTCACCATCATCTGTAACTCCAGAACCAGGAGTCTAACAACCTTCCTTGGCCTCCAAAGGCACCAGGTGTGCAAGTGCACAGACACATATGAAGGCAAAACACATATATGAATCAAATAATTATTTAAGAAATATCAGTCTACAAATCAGTCTACAAATCTAGTCCTACAGAAGGCACTAGATGGAACACTCCAATGTAGCAAATAAGAGGGGAACACACACACACACCACAAGAACAACAAAGTAAATTAGAATGTGATAGCTATTCTTGGTTGTCAACTTGATTATATGTGGAATTAACTAAAACCCAAATGACTAGGCATTTCTGTGAGGGGTGTGCCTTTTTTTTATTTTTTAGGTAAATCATTTGAAGTGGGAGGACTCCTTTTTTTTTATTAGATATATTCTTTATTTACATTTCAAATGTTGTCCCTTTTCCTGGTTCCCCCCGGAAAGTCTCATAACCTATCTCCCCTCCCCCTCCCCCTCCCCCTGTTCCCCAATCACCCCTCTCCCACTTCCCTGTCCTGGTCCCCTACACTGCTGCATCAAGCCTTTCCAGGACCAGGGGCCTCTCCTCCCTTTGATGTCCAACAAGGCCGTCTTCTGCTGCCTATATATCTGGAGCCTGTGCATTCTCTGCCTGATGGTTTTGTCCCTGGGAGCTCTGGGAGTACTGGGTGGCTTATGTTGTTGTTCCTCCTATAGTGCTGCAAATCACTTCAGCTCCTTGGGTTCTTTCTCCAGCTCCCCCACTGGGGACCCTGTGCTCAGTTCAATGGCTAGCTGAAAGTGTCCCCCTCTGTATTTGTCATGCACTAGCAGAGCCGCCCAGGTGAAAGCTATATCTGTCTCCAGTCAGCCAGCACTTGTGGGCATCGATAATAGTGTCTGGGTTTTGTAACTATATGGGATGGATCATTAGATGGGGTAGTCTCCGGATGGTCTTTCCCTCAGTCTCTGCTCCACACTTTGTCTCTGTATCTCCTTCTGTGGGTATTTTGTTCCCCCTTCTAAGAAGGACCAGAGTATTCATACTTTGTTCTTTCTTCTTCTTGGGCATCATTTGATATGTGAATTATGTCTTGGGTATTCTGAGCTTCTGGGCTAATATCCATTTATCAGTGAGTGCATGCCATGTGTGTTCTTTTGTGATTGGATTACCTCACTTAGGATGGTATTTTCCAGTTCCACCCATTTGCATAAGAATTTCATGAATTCATTTTTTTTAATAGCTGAGTAGTAGTCCATTGTGTAAATATACCACATTTTCTGTATCCATTCCTTCAATGAGGGACATCTGGGTTCTTTCCAGCTTCTGGATATTATAAATAAGGCTGCTATGAACATAGTGGAGCATGTGTCCTTATTACGTGCTGGAGAATCCTCTGGGTATATGCCCAGGAGTGGTATAACAGGATGGGAGGACCCACTTCTAATCCAGATCTTTGAAGTGGGATGATAAACCTTTTATCTGGAACATACCTTTTGCTGGCAGCCTATATATAAACGACATGGAAGAAGGAATAGCTTACACTCTTTGCCTGCTTGCTCTCACCCCTCATTCCCTCACTGGCATTAGAGCCTGCTTCTTTGGGATTCTATCATAAACAACCAACCTTGTAGACAGAAAAACTCATGGATTCTTGAACATTTCAGTGGTTGACATTGGTTGGATTAGCTGGATCACAGCCTGTAAGAAATTCTAAAAACCCTTTCTATATATTAGCTATATATAGATTCATTCTGTAATTTCTGTTCCTTTAGAGAACCCTGACTAATACAGACTTTGGTATCAGAAGTGGTTCTACAGCAACAGAAGTGTAAGGATGAATTTTTTAAGTATCTTGAACAGGCTTTCCAATTTGCCATTATCTACTGCTACTGAAGCCTCTCCTGGAAGCTTGGAAAGTACTGAAAACCCATGGTGTGAACTATTTTACACACTTAAGGAGATAAATGCATTTGATTTTTTTTTAATTCACCAATTGTGAGTGGCAATGTATTTGGCTCTCTGTGTATAAAACATTTGAAATTCATGGAAAAAATAAGGAAAATGATGATGACTATCAGTTGCTTCTAGCATCTCTGAATAAATTGGCAAAGGAAAAAAATGAAGTCAGTGAAAAAATGCCTGCCTCCAGATGCCCATAAACAGTCTAAGGATGAGGCTTTCAGTCTGTAGGTCATGACCACTTTGGGAGTTACAATAGATCTTGTTAGGAAAGAGAAATAGAATAGGTAGTTATGGACCCCAGTTGGCCATCTCTTGCCATCAATGAAGCTTCCAGTACTGAAATTGGGTTATATCTAATTTAGTTGTTGACCAAAGAGGTTTCATGGGACTCCCCAAGCAACCAAGGCTGTTGCCAAGAACATAGGTTGCTCTCCACAAACTGATAGCAAGTTCCCATTGCTGAAGAAAATACAGATACAACTCATCGAACATGGAGTCAAACCACTGCTTACATAGAGCTTTCACTATTACATTCTAGCATCTTTGGTATAGAAAGGTACTCTGCACACTATCTAAAAAGAAACATACATACCAAGTCAGTCACAAACCCTTTGGTCTACAATGCTGTCCTGCCTGCAAGATGTGGTAGGGCAATGGTGGTACGAAGCTTGTGGGAGGAACCAACCAACATCTGATTTGACTTAAGGTCCACTCTTGGAAATGGAACCCATACCAGACACTGTTTGAGCAACCAAGAACCTGAGACTAGATAACCCAGGCTCTTGGGGTAAGACCAAATACTACACAGAAATAAAATAACTCCTAATGGCATTCTACTATACTCTTAGATCAGAGCCTTGCTCAGCCATCATCAAAGAAGCATCTTCTTTTAGCAAACAGGAACAAATAAAGAGACCCACACCCTGATATTATTCAGAGAATACTTGAAACACTTAGCCCTAAATTCCTCCTCTCCAGGGCTCAGGGAACACTGGAAGAAGAGGCAGAAAGATTATTAAGGGCCAAGAGAATGAAGGATATCAAGAAAATGACGCCTTCTAAATCAAAAATGATCAAAGCTCATATGAACTCACAGATACTGAAGCAGCATGCACAGAGCCTACATGGGTTTGCACCAGGTCCTTTGTATGTCTATTATGGCATCCAGATTAATGCTGTTTATGAGATTCCTAAGCATGTGAATGAGTAGTCTGTTGCTAATACTTTCTCTTGGGTTCTTTTCCTTTTGTTTTGTCCAATTCCAATGTATTCATCCTTTATCTTATATTTTATTATTATTCCTTAGATGCCTGTCTGTTTTTTAATAAAAAAGAAGGGGAGTAGATCTGGATGGGAGGTGAGGTGGGGAGGAACTAGGAGGAGTAAAGGGTTGAGAAACAATAATCAAGATATATTATGTAAAAAAAAATCTATTTTTAGTAAAAGAAAAAAGTCACATCCTTAATACCCAACAATGTGCTGCTTGTAAGAAATTTAGCAGTAGAGCTACACAGAAATACTGAAAGATAAAGAATAAAAATGATATTCCAAACAAATGGGAACCTAGAATAAACAGAAACAGCTATACTTACATCATAAAGGGCTGACTTGAAAGAAAAATACCATAAGAGGATGCATTACTGTATATAAAAACTGATCAACTATGTAAGAAAATGCAATGATTTTAATACTACATACACCTAATAATAGGAGACCTGATTTTTATAAAACTAACACTATTAGACCAAAACTGAAAGGGAGGATTCCAATACAATAGGAAAAGAAATATCAGCACAACAATGTCATTAATGAAGCAATCATCAAGACTGGAAAAAGACAAAAGTTAAACTGTATTACAGGTCAAATTGATCTAATGGACAGTTATAGAATCTTCTACTCAGCTATTACTCCATCTGCATGTGTAAGAATGGACTATATTTCAATATATAAAACACAAATTTAAAAAATATTTCCTGATCACAGAGGAATGAAATTGATTCAATCACAAAAGAACTCTTAGGAGTTACACAGATACAAAGAGTCTGAGTAATATACTTCCAAAAAGAGAAGATTATAGAGAAAGTCAGAAAGGGAATTTAAAGTTTCTTGGAATAAGTGACAGTAGAAATACAGCAGACCAATGTTTATAAGATACAGCAAAAGAAATACCAAGGGGAAATTTTATAGCAATTAATATAGAGCTTACATAAGCTAGCCAATCCATCCTAAGGGCACAGAAAAGCAAGAAGAAATCAAAATCAGAATTTGCAAAAATAAAGTTTAGAACCAAACTAGTGAAATAAAGATAAAATCACTACCAAAAATATCAGTGAAACAGAGTTGTGTTTTTCAAAGGACAAATAATGTCAATAAGCCTTGATCCAGACCAAGAGAGAAGAGACACAGTCATAGGTGAAACCAAGACATCACAGCTAATAACAAAAATATGATCATGATTAGTACTATGAAAAGCTCTATGCTAAGGAATTAGAAAAAAACTAGAAAAAAAGCAAGCCAAAATCCTGTCACATGTAACTTACCAAATTTGAACCAAGAGGACATGAAAAACATGAACACACCAAAAATATTCAAGGGTACTATAGTACCCTTGAAAAATAGCATAGAATTGCTTCAGAACACAATTAAGGTATGTATGATAAAATACACATCCAGCATCACGCTGAATGGAGAAAAACTAAAACTAATATTTAAGAGGAGGGAAGGGGTATCCACTCTCACCTCTTTTATTCAATACACTGCCAGAAATTTTAGCCAGTGCAAAGAGACCAAAGAAAGAAAAGGTATTAACAATAGCACAGATGGGGAAGGGATTCATGAATAGACAGGTCTAAAGGAAGAACACATATAATCAGTAAATCTTTGAAAATCTTTCAAAATAGTCATAAAGGAAATGTAAATTAGATCCAGCACTAAGAGACAGAGGCAGGTGGATCTTTGTGAATTCCAGGCTAGACAGGGCCACATAGTGAGAGCCTATTTTAAAATAAAAATAAACAAACAAAGCCCTACTACACTGAAGTATACAATTATATCCAGCTTTCTGGAGGATTAAGAGGTCAAGGCTAGCATAGGCTAACAGGAAGTTCAATGCCAGCCTGTACTAAATGAGACACTGTATCAAACAAACTAAACTACATTGATATTCCATCTTGTCCCAGTCAGGAGGCACACATCAGGAAGGCAAACAATAAACTATGACAAAGGTGTATAGAAAAATGAGTCCTTGCCTATTGTTGGTGGGGATGTACACTTAAACAGTCACTAAGGAAGCCAGTATGGAGGGTTCTGGTAAATCTAAAAGAAGAGAAGCAATACCCCTCCTGGGCATACACCCAAAAGATTCTAACTCTACAAAAAGCATACCACAGAAATACTAGGTCCATATTTACAGTCATACTCTTCACTTGGCTGAGACATGAAATCACTTTAGGGGTTCATCAGTAAATGAATGAATAGAGAAATGAGGGTGTATATACACAATGAAGCCATATGCAGGTGTAAAGAAGAATAAAATGTTGACATCTGCAGAAAATGAATGGAACTGGGAATCATTAAGAAAAACAAAACTGAAAAAATAAATATTGCTTATGTTCTCTCACATACGGTTCCTAAAATTCCATCCCTGGGGGAGACATACATAACATCTATTTCTCCTAAGAGCTTAATGACAAACTGAGATACGATTTCATCAAAGTTCACATGGGAAAAACAAATGTATTAGACTTACAGAGCAAGCAGGGGCGTGGGTCCAGGCAGGTGCATAGTTGACCTTAAAGAGGCCACACTAGAAGTTTGCACTCAGCAGGGATGATGGCTTTTCCATGGCTGTGTAGAAGGAGCTCCTTACCTTCATCCTCTCCCAGTTATATCCGTTAGCTCCTCCCCCAAGACAATAGTCAGGGAATATTTGCATACAACTCCATTGGGAGGCTGGACACTCAGGTAAAGGGTCTAATGACTTTTCTCAACCCTTCTGTGCTGACTTGTTTTTAGCATTAACTCAACACAGCTTGGAGTCATAGAGGGCACCTCAATTGAGAAAATGCCCTACCAGATTGGCCTGTGGACAAACCTGTGGTGCATTTTCTTGATCAGTAGTTGGTGTGAGAGAGTCCAGGTCACTGTGGGCAGTTCCACCCCTCAGCAGGTAGTCCTGGTAGGCTGAGCAAGCCACAAAGAACTAGCAAATAAGCAGTGTTCCCCCATGGCTTCTGCTTCAGTTCCTGCCTGGAGTTCGTTTCATGATAGACTGTGATGTAGAGCTGTAAGCTTGAAATAAACCCTTTCCTTCCATAGGTAAATAGTCAACAGACCCAGCTATGGTGACCATTTAGGAGAAGCCCCAGTAGAATCCTGAAGATAGTCCTATACCACACGTGCAGAAGAATCTAGGTAGGTGTGTGTGTCTATGTGTGTAGGTTATGAAAATAGAGTTTATGAAAAGAGAGATTATGAACAGAGAGGAAGAAGTTTGTAGCAATGCAGAACAAGGTAAATGAATGTGTGAAATGAAAGAAGTAAGCAAGGAGTCATGGTATTTACCATGGCAACAGAAAAGTCAGTAATGCAGCACTCCAGCTCTGTCTACGAACAAAGAAAGATAAAAATAATCTATAAATGCAGCTGACAGAGGAATTTTCATGCACTGTTGGTAAGAATATATGTTATTATTAGGGTTATGGAGAGCAGGAGAGATTTTACTCAAAAAGCTAAAACTCGAATCATCTTATGATCCTGCCAACCCACTTCTGAGTGTATATCCACAGAACATAGAGTCAGCACATCTGGTGGCTATGATTTCTTGCTAATTGTCACACAGGGAGGAGGAGGACCCTCAGCTGAGGAATAGCCTCCATTAGATTGGTGAGTGGGCATGTCTGTGTGGCATTTGCTTGATTAATAATTGATGTGGGAGAGCCAAGCCCAATGTGGGTGGAGCTACCCCGGGCAGGTGGGCCCAAGCTGTGTAAGAGTACAGGCTGAGTAAGTCATGGAGAGCAAAGAAAGAAGCAGAATTCCTCCACAGCTGCTGTTTCAGGTCCTGTCTCCAGAATCGGGCCTTGGCTTTTCTAGGTGATGGACTGAAGCCTGTAAGTCAAATAAACCCCTTTCTTCCACAGGTTGCTTTGAGTTGGTGTTTTCTCATAGCGACAGAGAAGCAAATGAGACAGCATGCAAAATACATACCCACATGTCCATGTTTCATTCAGCAGTGCTCAGAACAGCCAAGATACACAGTCAGCCTGAATGCCCATCAATAGGTAAGTGCATAAAGAAGTGTGCTATATTTAATAGTGGAATATTATTCAGTCATAAAGAAGAAGGGAAGAAGCCTGGGCATTTAGCTCAGTGTTAGAATGCATACCTACCTTAGGTTTGATCTCCAGTAGCACAAGAAGAAAAGAGGTCAGGAAAATGAAGTCATCATGTACAGCAATATGGATGGAATGGACCGATGTTAAGCAAAATGAGCCAGACAGAAAGATGAGCACTACATGTCCATGTGGAGCTAAAATGTGACCACCTGCACACAGAACAATGTTTACTAAAGATTGGGGAGGGATGTGAGGGAATGGGAAATGGTGGTTGGATCTGCTGCTGCATATTCCAAGTAGGACAGTACCACATCGAACCCGTTAATGTGGAGGATTGAATGTGTTGATGAAAGAGAATAAACAATCTATGATAATGACAACCACCGCCTTCTATTCCATAGTGGAGGAATGCGGAGAGCTAATTTCATCATCCTCTGTACTTGGAAGCTTGGTCCCAAACCATCCTGTACATGTCTACCTATTCAGAACCATGGGAACGTGTCCTCACTTGGAATTCCTCTTAATGCTTCCCATGCAAAGCATTGCTGGTCTCTCTGAGGGATGCTGCCAGCTCATGAAGAGAGAGCCACGCTGCAGTAATTCTTCTATTCTGTCAGGGTAGGTATCGCATGTGTCCAGGCAGACGTCACTTCCAGCTTCCCAGTTTCAGATGCTGTAGCCACAAGCATCCAGGCTGAACTTTAAACTGATGTGGAATAAGACAGATCTATATTCTGTAACTCCAACGAGAAACTTCTTTTACACGTCATAAAGTGAAAAACGATTGGAATTTATTTTAAAAATATACCGTAACAAGAGTTCATAAGTTCTGTGTGCCAGTCTGCATGCTGACCATTGAGAAATAGACGCCTTTCCGCGCCAGCAGCTGCTGGTGGGTGCCCTGCTCCCTGACCTTGCCGTTCTCAATCACCACGATCAAGTCTGCGTTCTGGATGGTGGACAGGCGGTGCGCGATCACGATGCAGGTGCGGCCTTCCCCGGCTTTGTCCAGTGCTTCCTGGACAACCTGTCGAAAGCCCAACGAGAGCTTTGTACCAAGAACTTCAGTAACAGGCTTGATGAATATTTAAAGCTTTACCGTCTGAGTAGCGCCAACCATCATAATTCCTTTTTCTAATCTCTGTGAACATGGCTTTAGGCATGTGTACTTTACATGGCTGCTGTTGTGCCCTGCATCGCTTCGTTTTGCTTTGTAATTATAACAGAAATGGGCTTCCACGATACAAATGCCCCTTGAAACTGTTGAAACTTTCTAACCAATTGCCAATATCATCTTCTTAAGTTCCTCTTAAAAGCCCTTTTTAGTTTTCCATTACAGCTAATATACCAAAACTGTGATTTTTGCAGCATTTTCTCTTTTGAATGGTTCTTTTATGTTTAGAAATATATGTGCATTTTTTAGAAATGCACATTCTATTACTTCAAAATAATCACATCTAAGTCTAGTGTTTGCCTTCCTTGTGTTGGCTTTCCTTATCGCTCTTTCGGCTAGGTTAGTAAGACAAGTGGAGACAGACCTTTTCACTCTCAGTGTCCAGAGCTGATGTGGCTTCATCCAGCAGCAGGACCTGAGGCTGTCTGATGAGGGCTCGGGCGATGGCAATCCTCTGCTTCTGTCCTCCAGAGAGCTGCGTCCCCTTGTCTCCTACTCTTGTGTCATATTTCTGCAAGTTAGTCATCAATGAAAGTAATAAAATTTTAAGACTGTTGTCTTTTCAAGGAAAAAAAATAAAATTGATAGATGTTTCTATAGTAAGATATTATTTTCAACATGTATTTTCAGCTCCAGAGAATATTTGCCTTCAAAACTGAATACTGTGCCTTTAGATTTCAGTGTATTCTATCATAAGAAATTGAGCTATTTCAAATTCCTGCCATTAATGTGAATACCATTTAATCTGGATTTCAGTGGAATCACAGCTTAGACTCAGGTCTAAAAAACTCGAAGGTTGTTTTTCAGTTCGAAGCAATTATATGATCCATGTAAAAATGAGTTTATTCTCTTTTAATAGCTTAACAATCACTATCCACTTAAATGTTAATTATAATTATTATGTAACACAATGCAAAAGAGAAGGGAGGAATGTGGAGATAAGATGGAAGGGGATTTTTAAAAGAGGAGGTAAATAAAGGAAAGAAAATTTTGTATACTTTAGGAGGCTGAATTTAGGAAAGCTCTCAGACTTGGGAAAAGAACAGATGTATATTTAGTTGCCTTCTTTGCAAAACTTAGGGTGATGTACAGCGTGTGAATTCATCGCCTAAGGTTCAGTGTCAAAATCAGGTTAAAAGGCAGAAGTTTAAAGTTTTCCTGCTGTCATCACTACTTGATTCAAGGCAGTGTCTAGGAACCAAAGGTTAGTTGGGAGACATCACAGAAAATTTGAAGTCATTTATTAGTGTGACTCACTTTTAATTCCCAGCAGAATAGAATGGGGGAAAAAAACAATTAAGCTTTTCTGCCTTAGTTCTGGAAGAAGTCATAAAATGAATTACCTCTCCCTTCTCCCTAATGGAAGTCATCGTGCCAGAATTATATAGGACTCAAGTAATATGAAGCGCAGAGTGGATCATACACTCAAAGGTGAGTTGTAAAACAACCAGACTCTTAAAATAGAGAACACCTTTCAGACAGGAATGTGCAGACCCTGTGACAGATTTGACATCAGAAACAAGATGCATGAAAGGAAAATAAATTCACTAAGATTGGAAATTATGTTCTGTTAAGCAACCGCTTAAAAGAAAAAAAAAACCAAATTATAACTTGAAGAAAATACATATCATAAAATTCATATCTAAAAGGAATTAGAATAAAAGACTCAATGCTCAACAGTTAAAAAAACTAGACATTTTTTAAAAAAATATAAAGAGACATTTTACTAAAGTGATTATATAGCTACAAATGCATAATAAATGACAGGGACTTCACTTTCCCTTTAGCAAATGCATATGAGGACCACCATGATGTATCTTGTATTCCTATCAAACTATTGCAAATAAAAACCTCATAGTCATATTCAATGCTGGCAAGTCTTTAGAACTTGCTGGGAGGGCTGTAAATGGTGGTTACAGGAAGTCGTTTGGTGTACTGTTTTATAAAACAAACAGGCAATTATCATGTCTCAATGATTTGCTGCTGAGTATTTATTCCAGAAATATTAGGACATAGGATTATGTAAAGCATCAGTACTCAGGAATTTACAACCTCAAATTTAGATTATCTGTGGTAAGCTTCTCTAGGAGAAAGGTAACCTGTGGGTCAGCCATGCATAGAATGTCATTTAGCAAATAAGGGGATAGCTGTGCTGCGTGAGAACCTGGCCATGCAAGTTTACATCCTCTGTATATATAAGGTCTCTACAATGGCAAGTGATGCAAATCGAGAACAGATTGGTGTTGCCAGAGCTGTGGAGACTGAGGGGGGAGGAAGGGGTATATGAATGAAGGATGGCAGCTTGAAGGATCTTCATGTGATGGAAATGCTCTGTATCTTCACTGTCAGTACAAGAATGTGCACCTGCACTGCAGCTGTGCAGAAACACACACACACACACACACACACAAGCATGAGTAAACTGGCCTGGATGTCAGCATCCTGGTTACTGTTGTATTATAGTTCTGAACGAAGTTATCATTATGGGAGGCTAGATAAAGAAAACATAAAATCTCTGTATTCCACACAACTGTGTGTGATCTATAAGATTCTCAAAATCAAAAGCATACATTTGTGGGGGAAGTAGCATATGGACGGCACCAAACTGAAGTGCACATGCAGTCCAGAACACTAATGTGAGACCTAGGGTAAGTCCTATCTCATTGGCGTCTCATTGCCTGAGGGTGATGAAACATCCTATCGTCAAGGCCAGTGTCTTCTCCCAGACACATCAGCCCCTTAGCTATGGCAAGAACTTTGAGAATCGCTTAAGGGATAAAAATGAGCCTGCCTTGATTTCAGCTGTGAAGTGTGGAGTTAACTCACTTGGGGCAGCGTCTCGATGAAGGGGTGGATGTTGGCCTCCTTGGCCGCCCTCACAATCTCCTCGTGAGACACGACCCGGCTGTTGTCTCCGTAGGCAATGTTCTCGGCGATGCTGCAGTCAAACAGGACGGGCTCCTGGGACACAATGCCCAGCTGAGCTCTGAGCCACTGGACATTCAGTTTCTTTGCTTCTTGACCATCTAGGAGCTTAAAAACAGAAATCCACAAACTATTATGGTTTTAAAGGAAAAAGGAAACAATGCTAAACAGCAAGTGGCTGAATTGAGGAAAGGACCGTTAAAGTGTGTACCCGCAGCTGTGAAGTACCAATTTTTATGTCTAATGCCAACATGCTGAATGGGAGCATGGTTGGCAGAGAGACCCTTACCACAAGTCTCTCTTGATGTGGTCTAGATGGTGAAATGAAACACTTTTGGCCATGTCTTTCAACATGTCTTTTTTCTCTATTTGCCCTCCACCAGGTGTCTGTGCCATCTATCTTTAGGAAGTCTGCATCAAAATGTGACACTCAGATCTGCTGTCCCTAGAATGACCTTGACTCTCCTTGCTCTCCTAGGCATACCAGGAAAATAAAGGAGCAGATCGGTAAATCAGCACAGCCCTAGGTTCTGGAAGATTGTCCTCGTTCCTCTATTCTGTGAAAGCCACCAGCTTTAAACTTCCCCCATATTTTTGTGTAATGTATGTGCATGCATGAATATATATGCACATGATCATGCATGCACACATGCGTATGTCTGCACATGCATGTGCTAGAAGTTGATGTTGGGTATCTTCCTCAATCATTTTTCCACCTTACTTTTTTGAGCCAGTGTCCCTCCCTGAACGTGAAACTCACAAATTTAGCTAGATAAGCTGGCAAGTCAGTTCTGGAGGCCTGCGATAGGCTGGCAAGTCAGTTCTGGAGGCCTGCGATAGGCTGGCAAGTCAGTTCTGGAGGCCTGCGATAGGCTGGCAAGTCAGTTCTGGAGGCCTGCGATAGGCTGGCAAGTCAGTTCTGGAGGCCTGCGATAGGCTGGCAAGTCAGTTCTAGAGGCCTGCTTGTCTCTGCCTCCTATGTGGGATTACAGACAAACACCTCTATGCCAGACCTTTTAAAGTTATTTTTTGTTAAAAATTTTTGCATATAATGTATTTTGATCATCTTCTTTTCCTTCCCAAACTCCTCACAGCCTTCCAACCTCCCTAGCTCTCATGCATGAACTCTCTCTCCAAAAACAAATAAGCAAGAAAAGACAATGAAAATCAAAACCCACAGCAAGACTGAAACAAAATGTGTATGCATGAAAAACTAAAAACAAAACATGGATTCTGTTTTGTGTTAGTCAAGTACGTGTGGGCATGAGCTAGGTTCTAGGGACTGAACATGGTTCCTCGTACTTGAACAGCAAACACTTTACCAACTGAGCCATCCCTCTAGTCCCAGCTTCTACAGGTTGACCATATCAGGTAGAGACAGATCTTCACTCGAGGAAGCAGTTAGGTGCCATAAATCTATGATTAAAGCCAAATATGCACGAGCTGGAGTTTGAGAGTCAAAGTCAGAGAGCCTAGAGTTCAAGGTGAGAGAGATTAGGCAAAGCAGGGGTGCTGGGGTCAAAATAAGCAGGCACATGCCTGTTCGGAGAGTCCTGTGGTTGATTTTGGGTTTACTCTTCTCTCTCTGAGAGCTGTCAGTCTTCAACTCCCCCTCTTCTCCTTTCTCACAACACAGGGTAAGAATTTAGTGGAAAACAAGGAAGAAACAAGTGGAAAGAAGAGCTGTAGACAGCAGAGCCTTTAGGAGAACTGGTTCTGAAGGTCATTTTGTTTCTTTTTTGTTCCCTGTTACTGTGAGTGAAGGATGCGGTCTCCTTCCTGCCTCCAGCTAGCTCAGTTTTATTTTAAAAAGATTTCCTGACCCACAACTCTGGCAGCAGCGCCCTTCTCTATTGAAAGGCATGCTAGTACCTGGAACCCCAGTTAAGACATTGCTCACCACCTGCTAACACTCTCCACCCTCTGGCACAGCTGTCTTGCTGGGAACAAACAAATGAGACTTATCCTGAGTACTGCCATTTTGTTCTTAGATTCCATTTTGAACATAAGGTGAAATTAACCTCAAGTTCCCAGGCTCTAGAGGGGCTGAAGACTTTCCAGATATATAGCCAACTTCCTTCTTATTCTTCCTTTGTTCCACAAAACATAATAATTATTCCTAGCCACAAAAGAACAAATGATCCTGATTGATGAAAAATTGTAACTGTATTCTGGCATAGATGCTTATGGATTTTGTGATTTTTTTTCTACTTAAAAATTTACTAAGATGAATATTTGGGGACACAGTCAGCTCCCAAGTCTGTGCTGTTGCCCCTGACATGTAAATTTCTGCTGCCTAATTCAAATACAGATCTTCCTTTGCATGTACTCTTGTGCCCACTTGGGTTGTTTTAGATATTTAGACCTAAACAGTCTCCAACAGCACCCCACCACCTCAACCCCATATCCAGGCCCACAACTTCAGCAGAAGCCCTCAGCTCTACCAAAAGCTACCCAGAACACCAGAGACCTGAAAACTCAGACACCCTGCTGGTACCCAAAACTCCTGAAGCTCCCTGTTCTACCAGAGGCAATCCCTATTACCTGGAACCCCAGAGGCCATGACAGATCCCAGAACCACAGGTGCAGTGCTGGCACCCAAAATCCCAGAGGACCCACAGGCTGCTAAAACCTCAGTGGAGGCACCCTACTGCACCTGAGGACTTTCCTGTCACCAGAACCACAGGCCACTCAGGCCAGAAGACCAGAGAGGAAACAGAAACCAATGGGAAAATCATCCATCCAACAAAGACAACCTCAGAAACTAACACCTAAACCTATAATTACCCCTAACCCGGATGCCTATAGACTGATGTAAGAACACAATTAGGAGCAACCAGGGCAATGTGGTACCTCTGGAGCCCAGCTGTCTTACTACAGCAAGCCCTGGATATTCTAACTCAGTTGAAGCACAAGAAAATGACCCTAAAACCAATTTTGTGGAGATGTTAGAGGTCCTTAAAGTAAAAATAAATGAATACATTAAAGAAATTCAGGAAAATGTGAGTGGTGGTAGTACATGCCTTGGATCCCAGCACTTGGGAGGCAGAGGCAGGTGAATCTGAAGTCTGAGTCCAGTCTGGTCTATAGAGAGAGTTCCAGGACAGCCAGGGCTACAATCGAACAAGAGGAGAAAATGAATAAAATCCTTAAAGAAAGCCAAGAAAAGATGAATAGATGAATGAAATAAAACTGTTCAAGACTTGAGAATGGAATAGAAGCAACAAGAAAACAGAAATTGAGGAATATGGAAAATCCATGTAAGTGAACAAGAACTACAGACACAATCATAATCAACAGAATACAAGAGACAGAAAAGAGAATCTCAAAAATAGAAGATATGGTAGAAGAAACTGATACATTGGTCTGAAAAAATTCCTAACACAAAACACTCAGTCATGGAAGTCTGGGACACTATGAAAAGACAAACATAAGAAAAACAGGAGTAGAAGGGTAAAAGTTCCACTTTAAAGATCCAGAAAATATTTTAAACAAAATAATTGAAGAAAAATTTCCTGACTATAAGAGGGACATACATATATAGGTACAAGAAGCTTACATAACACCAAATAAATGACCAGAAAAAGAAAGTCCCCATGCTACACAGTAATCAAAACACTAAATGTATAGAACAAAGGAAGACTATTAAAAAGAGGCAAGAGGAAAAGGTCAAGAAACATATAATGGCAGACCTATAAAGTTACACCTGATTTCTCAACAGACAAAGGCTCTAAAAGTCAGAAGGGCCTGGACTGATATCTTGCAGACCATAAGAGGCCACAGATACCAGTATATACTACTCTACCCTGCAAAGCTGTCAATTGTTATAGATGGAGAAAACAAGATATTCCATAATAAAGTCAAATTTAAAAAACAGCCATCCACAAATCTAGCCCTACAGAATGCCTGAGAGGGAAAACTCCACTCAGAGGGGGCTAACTATACCTGTGAAAACACAGAAAATAAATAATGTTACACCAGCAAAGCCAAAAGAAAGGAAACACACACACATACCACCACCACCACAAACAACATCAACAATAACAAAATAACAGGAATTATTAATTAAAAAAATTAGTAGCCCTCCTATGTAAAATATGACTGGACTGAGAAAGAAATTAAGGAAACAAAAGTCATAAATTAAAAAAAATCTTGGGGTTGTAGGGGCTCACAAAGATTGAACCAACAATTAGGGAACCTGCCTGGGTTTGATCTAGGTCCTCTGTATATATGTTATGGTTGTGTAGCTTGGTCTTCTTATGGAACTCCTAACAGTATGAGCATGGCCTGTGTGTCTGACTCATTGCTTACTTTGCGAACCCTTTTCTTCTACTGAGTTGCCTTGTCCAGCCTTAATATGAGAGATGTCACCTAGTCTTATTGGAACTTGATACGCCATGTTTGGCTGATATCCCTGGGAGGCCTGCCCTTTTCTGAAGGGAAATTGAGGAGGAGGAGTTTGGGGGTAGATAGGAGGTGTGAGGGAGGGCCTGAGAGGAGAGAAGGGAAGGGAAACTGCCTTTGGGATGTAACATATAAGAGAATCAATCAATCAGTCAATCAATCAATCAGTCAATCAATCAATAATATTAGGCCTGGACAAAAGACCCACTGGCCACCAGAGATTAATCCTATATTGTAGTTTTAATGCAATACTTTGTGATATTCTGCCCCAATGGCCCCATATATTTATTTGATATGGGTGCCAGTTTGGAATTTATGGGCTTTAGTTATTCCACCAGGTAGGGTTTTGAACCTTCGCTCAACCGCTAGTCTGATCACATAAAATACAATTGTGAATTGATTTACTAAGAAAGTGTGCTCACCACTGATCCAGCCATGGGGTCGTAGAAGCGCTCGAGCAGCTGGACCACTGTGCTCTTCCCGCAGCCGCTGCTGCCCACCAGGGCCAGTGTCTGACCCTTCTTCACCTCGAGGCTCAGCCCCTGAAGCACTGGGATGTTGGCCCGGGTGGGATAGTTGAACACAACTTCATTAAACGTCACGCTTCCTTCAAACTTATCCTAAAAGGTTTGTTTACAATTTTTTTTTTATTAAATTGATCTCACAATCATTGGAAATAAAAGTATTATTATAAGGAAACTTTACCAAAACCAAGAATAATAGTGAAACATGAAATGTTTATTTGGTATTGTACTTGCACCAGTTCACATGGTTAGCAAGTTCATTATGACAGAAAATGAAGATGTGAGTATTGATTAGATGAAAAGTCCCTACAAAGACATGCTATTCACACTCAAGTTTCTGGTTTGTGAAAAGGCTCCAAGGCTTAAGAAGCGGCACAGCAATGTCTAAAGCTAAATTGCTAACTGTGTCATCGTGACTGAATCACACTGCAGAGACCTCCATGTAGAAATGACTAAGCTATTATCAAAATTATTCAGTCTATCTTCATTTTTCTCTTCTAAAGTTGTGTTAAATTTTTTCAAATGCCAAAAAAGTTGTCGAGATCCTAGCCACATAAATATCACAATGAAGCAAAGTATGCGATCGTGTCATTGGAACAGAGAGAAAGCCCTTAGGACAGAGCTCAGCCATCCAGCATGAAGAACACTTACAGGCCACAGCCCTTCTCCACTGTAGCTGTCAATCAGAGGCTGTCTTTCAAACAGGCTGAACAAGTATGCTGCAGACAGCTTAGCTTTTGCATAGTCTGGAGCAAATGAACTGGCGTGTCCTAGAGCCACTGCGCCAAGCACAATTGCTGAAAACACCCTGGATAGACAGGGGGAGGGGTTCAAATTAGCTCACGTTGTTCAAAGGCCAAAGGCAAACTTTTAACTAACATTTACATAGTTCCTCTTCAATTGTCATTTCCCCAAGCCCACATACATTGCTGTGAGATTCCAGTAACTACAGAAACAAAAACTTAGAGAGGGAGGCAAGACCCACCATCTCGGTCTGGTTCTCTCTGTTCACCTTCTGGCAGTGGGGCTCTCGTTCTGAGTTGGTGTGAGCCTCCAACGGTTTTCATTTTCCTGAAATGGCTACAACTGAATCTAATTGGTGATCTCAACTCATCTTAGTTGCTTTTTAACACTGAAAAAACTGAAGCCCAAAGTTCCTAAGAGGCTCAACTTGAGGCAGAGCTAGCGAGCATCAGTTTAGGGCACTGCATTCCACGTGGGTGGTTTTGACAATCCTGTACCACATGTGACAGCAACCACTGTAGTAAATACGTTTTAGTAGGTATGCATCAATAGATTATTTTATCTAACACATACAGAATATACATTCTTAGCAGTTCATGGAATTCTTTCTAAAATAGATTAGCCTTAGATCAAAAGAACTGAAATTTTATCTTCCCAATCACAAAGGAAGATGCTAACAACTAAAGATATTTTACAAATTTTGTAAGTGCCTGGAGACAGAACAAAACCTTTTAAATGAACAATAGGCTACTGATGAACTGAGAAGTGAAGCCACAGTCTCCTGAAACAGATACAGTTGGGAATACAGCCTAGTAAACATGCGGGCTGCAGAGAACCAATACCAGGAAAAGGCTGTATAACAGTGAGTGCCAACATGAAAAGAAGAAATCTTCAAACAACTTAAAAAAATGCATCCACAGGATGGAGAGATGCAAGATAAGGGCCTAGGGCGTGGTTTAGTGGGGAAAATGCCTGAAAGAGAGAACAAGACTCCCAAGCATCCCCTGACCGCCATACTTGTGTATATGCTGTGACAAACACATAATTCTCTCTTTCTCTTCTCTCTTTCCTCTCTCTGTCTCTTCTCTCTCTCTCCTCTCTCTCTTCTCTCTCTCTCTCTCTGTCTCTGTCCCTCTCTCACACACACTATACATTAATAATAATAACAATAATAATGCACAAACAAAAATTAGAAGATCAGAGCAAAATAAACAAGAAATTAAATCAGTACAAAAGATAAATGAAACAGAGTTGGCCCTTCAATAAAATTAAAAGAAAATAAAAAACCTTGAACTAGATCAGCCGGGAATAATAATAAAAAAAAACCTATATAAATAAAATCAGAGTTAGAAACTACAAGTCAATGTCATTTTTCAAAGCTACAAAAGTAAGTAAATAACATTGGGATAAACTTGATCAAAGAATCAAAGCCATTGTAATGAAAATACTGATTTTAGAAATTGAAGAGACTAAGAAAAGGAAAATTCTTCCTTCTTCATGGATTGGAAGTGTGTTTTGTAATGTTCATATTACTCAAAGCAATCTAAAGATCTAATGCAATCAGTCCCCAAATACTGATGGTATTATTAACAGAACTGTAAAAAATGTTTAAAATCCTATGAAATCATACATGGAAAAATAGAATACAATCTTGAGCAAAAGGACTAAATCTAGAAACATCATAATACTTGATTTTGAGACAAAATACTGAGCCTCAGTAACTAAGACAGCATTGTATTGGCATAAAAATAAACACTCAAGTGAATACAATAGACAACTTGGAAATAAGCCCATGTATCTATATCCAGTGGCTTTTCAAATAAACAAAACAAAACAAGAACCCCACCAACAATAGACACTAGCAAAGGGCAGCCCCCATAGTAAATAATGCAGGCAACACTAGGCGTCCACATGTGTAAGACAGACAATTGACCCCTGACTCTTCCAAGTTAGGGAAAAGAGTGGATTTGCCAGACTTTAGGCAGACTTCCCATCCCATTGTCAGGGTCATGGTTTGGTTACAGAAATTTAACCTCTCCCTGATTTGGCTCCACTATCTCCAACAACTTCCTAATTACATTTATACAGTTTTCTCTGCTTGCTTCTGTCCTAAAAACATTCACATACACAGCCAACTTCATGCTTTGCAATCAATGTCACAAATCCGGTGAACTTTAGACCACTGGGATGATGAAACTCTGCTTGGTATGGTGACAAGATCAGATTTCTGTGCCTACCAGGAAAACAGCTCCAGGAAACTGAACCCCTCGACCTCATCTTTGGATGGTTGACTTTTTTTTCCTATGTCACACTTTTGCATAAGCCTATTAAAACCCTATTATAGGATTAGTATAATCTTAATATTTTCAAAGCTACTTACAGAATGACATCTCTGAAGCGCATATGTCCATTCACAATTAGGTAAGCACCAAATCGAAAACAGCCAGCATAAGAAAAATACATGAATGCTTGTGAGATGCTAAAAGTGATGCCATAGATGTGTGCCTTCCGCACTGAATTCCTGGAAAGCACATTCATTTGTTCAAATTAATATTCATAGACATTATTCACCTTCTCTTACCTCCTGTCTCGCTGAAAGAGCACAGCTTAGCCTGGTCAACCTGAGTTAAACTCTTGCCTTACAAGATACTAGGTTAAGTAGGTAATTCAGTGGATTTCCGATCTACACAATGGAATAGTCTCTCTAAGGAAAGTTGTTTGGGGAATTAAATGCAGTAAACAACACAAATAGTCACCGTAGTACCTAGCACATGGTGGATGTTCAAATGATAGCTGATATTATACATTTTTAAATATTTCATATATTCAAACCATATTGTGTAATAATTGTGTCAAAAATACATAGGATAACTTTGGAATTATCTGAACACAACATATGATTACAGGTCCTGAAACAACTATAGTCACATGTTAAAACTCATTTCAGTTTCACAAAAGTTGGATAATTGTTGTTTGTATAAATTTACATCCAAGGTTCTCCAAGCTAGATCCTGCTTGGAGGACCTAGCATTTTGTTTTACGTTATTTCTAATTAGAACTGTAGCTATACTTTATTAGATTTCTAAATCCATCCATAGAAATGCCCTTACTCTCAAATCTGGAGGTATTTGGCAAAGAAAATTCATTGTATTGGTGATTTAGGTGGCATCATGGTGTATATACTTGTGTGGTCGCACACTGTGACCATGGTTTTATGCTGACTAGGGAGGAATCACTTGCATACTGTTACCACGATGTTATGTTTATTTGGGCATTAACTTAAACACTGTGACTACAATGTTGCACTTAACATTATGAAACCAATTTCAGTTTTTAGATTATGATCACATTAATAATTAGCTTTTCATTTTTTGGGGTTCTAAATTTTCCATAAAGTAACGAAAAATTGGTACACTCTTAAAATCTACCTGCATACTAAAGAAAACAAAAGTTTGGACAGTTCCTTCAGAGAATGCTCATCCCATGCCACCCAACTGGGTCACACTGCAATGACTGGGTTGTCATGCAGCTAGGTAACTCTTGACCCTCAGAGACCTAATCTTACTATGTTCTCAATAGAAATGAAATCGAGGGGTGATGAGCAGGGGGAGGGGGATGGGATAGGGGATTTTGGAGGGGTAACTCGGAAAGGGGATACCATTTGAAATGTAAGTAAAGCAAATATCTAATAAAAAAAATAAAAAGGAAGTTGCTGACCAAGACAAAAAATGAAATCGAGTCCTGGGACTTGATGAGATAATTCTCAGACAAGGGTCATTATCATTGCTCCGAGCAGAAATGTCTAATGCTTCTAAGAAACAGTAGCACAGCCCTGGGAAAGCAGTAGGTATGCAGCAATCACATGTTTCTTACCTGTAAGGCCCATGAAGTTTTTCAACATACATTGACTCAAAGTTTCTTTCTTGGGTTAAGGATACAACAGTCCGAATGTTTTCTATCGCCTCTGTTGCAATCTATAACAGAAAGATCTTCATTAGAAGTGCTACTTTTTTTTTTTTTCCAAGACAGGGTTTCTCTGTGTAGCCCTGGCTGTCCTGGAACTCACTCTGTAGATCAGGCTGGCCTCGAACTCAGAAATCCGCCTGCCTCTGCCTCCCAAGAGGGGCTGGAGAGATGGCTCAGCAGTTAAGAGCACTGACTGGTCTTCAGAAGGTCCTGAGTTCAAATCCCAGCAACCACATGGTGGCTCACAACCATCCCTAACGAGATCTGACTCCCTCTTCTGAAGTGTCTAAAGACAGCTACAATGTGCTTACATATAATAAATAAATAAATCTTAAAAAAAGAAGTGCTACTTTTATTTATGAAATAAAAAATAACTGTCAGACGTGCTGTAAGTGTCAAGTAAATATGTCTTAGATTCCTTCCAATAAAATCCAAGGGCAGAATATGTTCTTTAAGACTAGGTCTCTAATAAAACCAGCCTTGGAATTATGCAAGTAATGTGTCTAAGTAGTGTGTCTAAGTAGTGAGTAGCTAAGTCTCTGGGTGCTCATTGAAGCTTACACCTGAGGCCCAGAAAGGAACATGAAGCCCTGCCCTTAGGCTGTCACTCTAATCACAGCCCTTTAGTGACCTCACTTTCTTTATAGGGTGGAGTCTATAAGACACAATAAGCCAATGGTTTCTAGAGGTCATTGGAAATGATGGCCATTTTCACCCTGGGTACACCCTTTCTTAAACAAGCTGTCTGCCCACAAGCAGGGGACTCCAACTGGAAATGAATTAACCTTCCTTATATTGCTATTTAAATGAAGGAAGCATGCTTGAATCTGGTTAATCAGATTTGGTTTCTTGGAGCTGGAGGAAGTACCTGTCTGAAGGCCCTGTGGATTCAGAGAGGTAGCCATCATTTGGGGAGCAGATATGAATGCAGATGGTTGAGGAATAAGACAGATGTACAGAGAGGCTTAAAGAGAGTACAGTCTATGGACTCAGAGAGACTCAGAGTGGGCCTAGGAGACAGAGATATATGTACAGAGACTCAGGGACAATATAGCCTGTGGACCTAAGAGACAAAGACATATGTTCAGAGAGACTCAGAGACAATATAGCCTGTGGATCTAAGAGACTAAGACATATGTTCAGAGAGATTCAGAGACAATACAGTCTGTGGGTTAGGAGACAGAGGTATGTGTACATAGAGACTCAGAGAGAATACAGCTTGTGTACCTAAGAGACAAAGACATGTACAGAGATACTCAGAGACAACATAGCCTGTGGGTCTAAGAGATAGCCAGCACACTATAGTCTCCACTTGAAATACATCCTTTACATCAAATCACTTTAACTCAAGGTAACCAGTAGGTTTGTTGTTTTGTTTTTAATCCTTATAGCCAAACCACCCTTTGAGTATTGACTGTGATTAGCTATTGAGTCTAAATCACAACAATACCAGGAATATCCGATGTTAAATTTTGTGTTTTCATTTCATCAGCTTCAACACTTGTATTTCAGCTTTCTGTTGTAATTAGGTGAAAGATTATTTTTACATTAGGCTAAAAAAAACCTCTATCTTTAAAATAGCAATAATAATCTGACAGTAGAAGCAACCAAAATGTTGCCACACTGAAGGACACAGTTTTCTTTAGCCTGAGGACAATCCTGTAGTGTACTGTTACTCCTGTTTTCACAGATGAGGAAGTAAGGTGCAGAGGGGGTTCCCCACAGGCCTGAAGCCTCAGAATGAACTCAGAGAATGAGGACTGCCAGGCCACCTGATGCCAAGTCTGCTCTTAGCCAATTGCACTGGCTGCTCTGTCTATTTTGAGATTTTGCACATAGAGAAATCAGTTGTAAACAAGTTTACCATTAACCCTTGATTTTCTGGTCACGGATAAACTTTGTGGTCTAGTTCTGATACACAGGCCCCTGAGCTCAGTAAATAGGATCTAGTCAAGATGGTCATGATATAAATTTGTTATTTATATCATGTTGTTACAAAGGACAGTCTGATAGAACTAATTAGTAGTCTGTACATATATTAATGCTATATTTAGAGGATTATATTACACATATAAATATGATATATAGCTATAATCTTCTTTTGCCATCTTCTTCCTACTGCCCAGCAACATATTAAGCTCATATTAAGAAGGTCTCCTTGGAAAATTGAAATGAGACTATCCCAATTCCAAATATATTTTATTTACTAATAAAAATTTGTACCCAAGTAAAAGATCATATCCTTTTGAGCAAGTGATGGGGAGGAGCTCACCCAGGTTCCCACTCCCTTCTCTGAGCCCAGTTTAACTATGCTGCTCCACAGGGTAGAACTCATGTATACCCTACTGGCCTTAAATTATCCCTCATCTGCCTTCTAAGTACCTTCAAAGGATCATAAGCTATCGGCCACACCAGAAACTAACCCCAATTCTACCAATGAACCAACATTTGTTTAGAAAATAAAATTGAACCATGATTGAATTTTTGGGGATTAAAATATTTGTAATACCTCACATTCTTCACCTAACATTAGGATGCATTGTAAGCCATTCATTCCCAAGATGGCAGCTTTAGGAAGTTTATGAAAAAACCTGGACAGCACCATGAATAGCACCTCATTTCATCAAGACAGAAAGGCCACTGGAACTGAAAGAGTTCTCTCCAGCATCATATGGTATGAACAGAAGGACAAGATTAAGAACTGAATGTTTTTGTGTGTTTGAAACACTACTCAATTCTTACTGCCATACTTCTGTCAAATATTGATAATTTTCATTGCTATCAAAATATTAACTCTCTCAGTAGAGTCATGGTCACTATGTTGGGCTGATCCAAGATATTTTTTTATTAGATATATTCTTTATTTACATTTCAAATGATTTCCTCTTTCCTGGTTCCCACCCCGCCCCAAAAGACCCATAAGCTATCTCCCCTCTCCCTGTTCCCCAATCAACCTCCTCCCGCTTCCCTGTCCTGGTATTCCCCTACACTGCTGCATCTAGCTTTATCAGGACCAGGGGCCTCTCCTCCCTTTGATGTCCAACAAGGCCATCCTCTGCTGCCTATGCATCTGGAGCCATGTGTAACACCATGTGTACTATCTGGTTGATGTTTTTGTCCCTGGGAGCGCTGGGAGTACTGGGTGGCTCATATCATTTGTTCCTCCTATGGTGCTGTAAACCCCTTCAGCTCCTTGGGTCCTTTCTCTAGCTACCCCATTGGGGACCCTGTTCTCAGTTCAATGGCTGGCTGAGAGTGTTCCCTTCTATATTTGTCATGCACTAGCAGAGCCTCCCAGGTGACAGCTATATCTGTCTCCAGTCAGCAAGTACTTGTGGGCATCAATAATAGTGTCTGGGTTTTGTAACTGTATATGGGATGGATCACTAGGTGGGGTAGTCTCTGGATAGTTTTTCCCTCAGACTCTGCTCCACACTTTGTCTCTGTATCTCCTATGGGTATTTTGTTCCCTATTCTAAGAAGGACCAGAATATCCAGACTTTGTTCTTCCTTCTTCTTGGGCATCATTTGATATGTGAATTGTGTCTTGGGTATTACGAGATTCTGGGCTAATATCCACTTATCAGTGAGTGTATGCCATGTGTGTTCTTTTGTGATTGGGTTACCTCACTTAGGATGATATTTTCCAGTTCTATCCATTTGCATAAGAATTTCATGAATTTATTGTTTTTAATAGCTGAGTAGTATTCCATTGTGTAAATATACCACATTTTCTGTATCCATTCCTCTGTTGAGGGACATCTGGGTTCTTTCCAGCTTCTGGATATTATAAATAAGGCTGCTATGAACATAGTGGAGCATGTGTCCTTATTACATGCTGGGGAATCCTCTGGGTATATGCCCAGGATTGATATAACAGGGTTTTTTGGTAGTTCATGCCCAGTTTTCTAAGGAACCGCCTGACTGATTTCCAGAGTGGTTGTACCAGCTTGCAATCCTTCCAGCACTGGAGGAGTGTTCCTCTTTCTCCACATCCTCGCCAGCACCTGCTGTCTCCTGAGTTTTTGATCTTAGTCATTCTGACTGGTATGAGGTGAAATCTCAGGGTTGTTTTGATTTGCATTTCCCTGATGACTAAGGATGTTGAACATTTCTTTATGTGCTTCTCAACCATTTGATATTCCTCAGGTGAAAATTCATTGTTTAGCTCTGTACCCCAATTTTTAATAGGGTTATTTGGCTCTCTGGAGTTTAACTTCTTGAGTTCTTTGTATATATTGGGTATTAGCTCTTTGTCGGATATAGGGTTGGTAAAGATCTTTTCCCAATTCCCATTTTGTTCTATTAACAGTGTCCTTTGCCTTACAGAAACTTTGTAATTTTATTAGGTCCCATTTGTCAATTCTTGATCTTAGAGCATAAGCTATTGGTGTTCTGTTCAGGAAATTTTCCCCTGTGCTCATGTGCTCAAGGCTCTTCCCCAGTTTCTTTTCTATTAGTTTCAGTGTGTCTGGTTTTATGTGGAGGTCTTTGATCCACTTGGGCTTGAGCTTATTGCAAGGAGATAAGAATGGATCGATTGGCATTCTTCTGCATGCTAGCCACCAGTTGAACCGGCACCATTTGTTGAAAAGGCTATCTTTTTTTCCACTGAATGGTTTTAGCTCCTTTGTCAAAGATCAAGTGACCATAGGTGTGTGGGTTCATTTCTGGGTCTTCAGTTCTACTCAATTGATCTACCTGCCTGTCACTGTACCAATACCATGCAGTTTTTAACACTATTGCCCTATAGTACTGCTTGAGGTCCAGAATACTGACTCCCCCAGAAGTTCTTTTACTGTTGAGAATAGTTTTAGCTATCCTGGGTTTTTCGTTATTCTAGATGAATTTGAGAATTGCTCTTTCTAACTCTATGAAGAATTGAGTTGGGATTTTGATGGGGATTGCATTGAATCTGTATATTGTTTTTGGCAAGATGGCCATTTTTACTATATTAATCCTGCCAATCCATGAGCATGGGAGATCTTTCCATCTTCTGAGGTCTTCTTCCATTTCTTTCTTCAGAGACTTGAAGTTGATCCAAGATGTTTTTATTTGTGTAATTTGCTGAAGGAAAATTTATCTTCATTATGACCATGTTCTCTTGAGGAATGAGGAAGGACTACTAGATGGTAGAAGACAGAATTATTTTTTTTAGGGGGATTTGTTTATTTGGTTCTTTGTTTTTGTTGTTGCTACTATTGTTTTTTTTAGGTTGTGGCACACAGAGTGAAGAAAATGGAACCCTACAGTACCTAAAAACAGTACATAAGAAAACATTCAGCACCTCGAAACAAGAATGTAGTTCAGGACACACAACATGTAGGTTTCCAGAGACCTCTGATTCCAGGGCAAGGCCATGCCTGGGAAAATGACAAGTGTTTGGGAAAACACTGACCCCATGGAATGGCAGTCATGGCCGCTTACAGGAGGAAGTAGCAGATCTCAGTGAACAGGACTGCTTAAGTAGAAACATCTTCACTACAATCCTAGTCTCTGTTTCCTTTTTTGTTTGTTTGCCTGTTTTATTTTATGATAGTGTATTGCTATGTAACCCAGAATGGCTTTGAAGTAATGGCAATTCTCCTGCCTCTAACTCTTGAGTAATGAGCATATAAACATGTGCCACCTTATCAGTTTTACTCTTTCCCTCTCATGCCAACCACACATAGGTAGACAGTCACTCAGTTCCAAAGCCTGTCTCTTCGTAAGGTGGAGACACCATCTTTCCCACCATACACAGTTGTGATGAAACTGTTTGCAGTGATGCTTGTGAGAGAATTTTAAGGCTGGTGTTGTAGTAACTATCAGTTTATACTAACCATGTACTTTACTTCCTAATTTTTCATTTCCATCTGAATGTCTGTGCCTTGCAAATCACATGTTTATATGTAGGTTCAGATATACTTAGATGCCTATTGGGAGACCAGGGCTGTGCTTTGGCTTGGACTTACTTCCTGTCCACATCTCTACATTTGCAAAACTGAAGTGTCTGTCTCAGCAGCTCAGAGTCCTTGCTCTGAAAGCCCTTGGACCTCAGTTCAAATATTCAGCATACGTACAAGAAGCCTGCCAGCCCAGTGGTCAGGAGCAGAGGTAGGCGGATCCTTGGAGTTTACTGGCCAACCTCTCTAAGGAAAACACTAAGACTGAGGTTTAGTGAACGATCATCTATTAAAGAATAGCAGAAAGCAATAATAAAGGACCACACTCAATGCACTTCTATGGTCTTGCACACTTGGCACGAGTGTGTGCATGAATGTGTGCAAATACGCACATACATCTACACAAGCAAGGTAACATCATCTACCTCATGGGATGATCATGAAGATATTAAGAATAAGTCAATAATAACAATGAATTCCCATAGGTAGTACAGTTGTCACACAATCTCAATTGTCACTACACATTAATTAGAACTACAAAATAGGGGATTACTGCCACCTGGTGGGGTTAACTTTAACAAAAAAAAAAATCAGCAGGGTGGGGGACAGGTACAAGGAATCTTCTGATCTTAAGATAAATTCATTTCTGTACTCTGCCTTACACTTGTAAAACCAGCGACATTTATTCTATCAATGATGCTGGGATATGATGTCAAGATGAAATGCATTCAGGCAGTCTGGAAGATCTTTATAACAAGTTCTGTCTGAAAACTAGAAATGTCACAAGAATTATCTCATTTTCAGTTCCAGGTATTATTCATACAATAGAACATTTCTGAACACACTGTGTATTGTGTATCATCAGTTGCAGTGTATAACATGACAAATCAAGCCAGGTGTGTGTACAAGCAGCCCTTCTGTTAGCCCAAGCCCACTTAGCTCACCTTTCCAGCAGCTTCCATTTCCTTTTTATCTCTCTTGGCATTGCCAGCCAACATTTTCATTTCAACAATTCCTGCTACAGCAATGAATGGAACAACCGATAACAGCAGAAGTGTCAGTTGCCAACCATAAATAAATGATATAATAATACCAGTTCCAAGATTGGCTGTGTTCTGTGCAATTAAAGCCAACCTTGTTCCCGTGGCCTGCAAGAGAAAAAGAATAAGGTGGCTGAGTGAACTCCTAAGGCCATGTGTTTCAGGTTTAGGTTCCTACTCAGAATGTGAAGAGTTTCACCCTCTCAACAAACCCACAGCTTGTGCCTAACCTACAAGTTTCGACAGGTCTGTTCTCATCCCTTCAGCCCATGGAATCACCTAGTGTACAGATAAGTTGTGAGGTGTGAGGACATGAACCTTTCAAAAGGGGAATCTAACCACAACCCCAATAATTTAAATAACCACTCGGTTCAATTGTTCAGACAGAAATTAACACTCTCCTTGAAACCAAGTTACCAAGTATTCACTTCCTACAAGACGGTCAACTACAAAACACTACAGTTGAATTAGTTGTTTTACAGTTCAAAAAATCAGGACCATTGTCAGAGACATTGCTGTTGACTCTCTGGTGTGCCCCTTCCCTTCTCTTCTCCTGTGGAATCAGTGAAGTTCTCACAGGGTGGGGACCTAAGCTGACCAGAGAACAGCCTTCTCTTGCAATAGCTATTGACTCAGGCTTGGATGTGTAATTTATGAGCTGTTACAACAAGAGTTATGGAAAGGACATTCATGTGATGGATGAGGTACAGATTTATGTCCTTTACAGAGATGGGAAATGAAGAAACCTCTAGCTCTAATTGCTATTGGTTGCCAACCAGGAAATGACCCCCACGAAGCCAACACTGAGGAGGCAATTTGCCATACAGACAGAAGGAACCCAGGTCTTTAATGCCTGTATTGAGCCAGCAGACCAGTCTACCTGAAGAATAAACTTTCCCTTGCTGTTCAAGTCAGTTTCAGCTGGATGTTCTGGTATTTCCAATTAAAAGGATCTTTGTAAAACTGTTTTTAGAGCCTTGTGCCTTAGAGGCAAGCTCTCCACCACTGAGCTATTCACTCCACCCCACCCCCCAGCCCCAGCTGAAAGCATCTCAAACCCTGGTTGCTTTCTTAAGGAAAAGACTCTGAGAGCGCAGTCTTCTTACTCCCTGGACTTGTGCAGCATCTGTGGCGAGCCTTGTAGAAAGTGCACCAGTACTGTTTTTATGATCATCAAACCAGCTCATGTCCTGGGGAATAAAACACACCTTTACATTAACTCACAGTTAAAACCAACAAAAGTAAATCACTCTCAAAGTGCTTCAGTGAAGAGAGATATCCAAACTGACTTTGGGTATTGGAATTCAGGGGAGACCTTCTATACAGAGTGGTGGTCCAGGCACAACCCTGAGCACCCCACTTCGTACACACTAGGCCACATGTCCTGACTATTCCCCATAAGAGAAAGGGGTCCTAGTCAGAGGGAAGGAACGGGTTCATCTGCCAAGTCCATCAAAAGCTGGGCTCCTGTGGGTGCTTATCTACCAAATTGTCACAGCTTGCACTTGTCACAACTTGTACTGTAGACATCTCTGCTCCCTAGGGTACCATTCTCATTAAGAGACAAGTCTTTTTTCATGTACTGTAAACAGGAAAATTAAATGTTGAATTCTTGCTATGCTTTTTATTTTTGTCTACACAAGGATTCTAAAAGTATATCTTAGGTTTGATACTAGTTATAAATATTTATTGACAGGATTTTTTACTTTCATATAAAGTTATTTCTTCCACATAACAGGAGTTTGGAAGATCTCCCAAAGAATTCATCAATTCAGACATGCCAAAACTGTAATGCCAGTGCTGTGCCCAGTATGAACAGGGATATGACCAATTCAAATCAACTGGCTCTCTTTAGGATGTTTTTCTTCAAAGGTGGGAGACATGTTTTCACATTTCTCATGCACCTACCCCAGAATGTGAACTTACATAATAAATAAAGTTTCAATAAATGAACACGTGAATTAATGTAAAAAACAGGCACAAGGCAAAACACAATTCAATTTGTAGCATTTGGGAAAACCTAGTTGGAAGGTCGACTGTGGCAGATGAACATGGATGCTATCAATCACCTTCTCAAAGGCACCCTACAGTCTCCAAAGACTGGCCAGCGTCTGCAGAATTCCAGGGTCAGATACAAATACTGGAATTGAGCGTACGTATGGAGACAGATAGTTGCAGAATAAGCCAAAGAGCTCTTGAAATGTCTGTTCCTAGGAAAACCTTGAGAAGACATTGGCTACAGTAACTTGTAGGACCCTAGTCATTCCTCGCCTGGAAGTCTTGGAGAGGAAATATGAGCGTTGGCTTGCCAACAACAGCAGGCAGAGTCCTAAATCTAAGCACCAGGCATCATCTGCAAAGCACTCACCTGCCTCAGCATTGCTTTAAAGGCCATGGACCGGAGCCTTGTGGTGAGGATCTCTCCAGCTTTCCCAAATGTGAAGCCCTAGAGAAGAGAAAAACACTCAGGATCATTTTGCTTCTCATTAGTGTCCTGACACAACTACATACTCACATCGACTTGACTTTATCTGTATGTTGACCGACTATTCAACCAACAAAAGCCAATTTAAAATGCAGGTCCTGCTGAGTCATTGTAAGGTTTGGAACTGTAATACAGAAAGTCCCATTTTGGCTTCCCTCTCCTTTCAGTAACTTTCGAGGTCGGAATCTCAGTAACCAAGACACTGTGTTGAACTAGAATGTTTTTATGTGTTCCTAACACTTTCAATATAGCAAACACAAGGAGCAAAATTCTGTGGAGTTACACTCTGGTTGCTGTGCTGTAGAAAGAAAGATGTCTTTCCTCTCAAACTCCAAATGAGCCCACGGGCGGGCACAGCCCCACCTGCTCCAGGATTAGGCAACAATTAGGTTTCACTTCCTCTCCAAGCCTCTGTGCCAGACAATTTCCCTCTCCCTAACAACTGTATCCAAGCTGGAGGGTGCCTAAGACATGCAGAGGTGCCTTGCTTCTGGAGCATGTGGCATGGTTGGGATCCAGTAATGCTATGAGCGGTGGTGCAGGCTGTGCAGAGAACTTGGGAGTGTGCACTGCTGAACTCTAGCCTAAGCTGGGTACGGGTGTGTGGGTTGCAGCTGCCCTACAGATTCCTTATTTAGGACAGGCCTGTCCTTGCCTGCCTTTGCAGGAGGGCTGCTGCAGGCTACCCCATTGCTTCTATACATTTAGAATTCCCCTTCCTGGTGAGCATGGGTTTGGAGTTGCATCAGACCTCTGAGGTGCTACTAGCATGGCAATGACTTCCAGATGAGAATTTCATCTTACTGTTGCCTCTGGCTCCATAGTATAAAAGTAGCAGCATGCTGGCTGACTAGTTATATCCTGCTGGCGCTCTGGACTGAGAAGTCTGTCATGCAACTGGATTGAACGGAGTTGGAGTTGGTGAAAGCTTAATTAGGCAGAAAAGAAAACAGGCACCAAAGTCCTGGTCTTGAGTCAGGATCTCAGGGTGTAGCCTAGGCTTACCTGTAAAGTGTGATCTTTCTGCCTCAGTTTCCAGAGTGCACCACCTGCCTAGCTTTGGCTAGCTTATTTTCTGGTCAGGTCTATAGTCCATGAATGTAAATGTATGCTCTTTCATACATAGTTCATCAATTAGGAAGGAGAAAGCTCAAAGTTACTTGATATTGGGTAAACTAACAACAAAGAGAATGTTATTCTACTGTGGTTGTTGTTGTTGTTTTGGTTTGGTGTTTTATTTTGTTTTGTTTTTTAGTTTGCAACCAATGAGCCCAAGACTCCTTCCTTGATAGTGACCATTTGCTGAAGATACAACTCATAGTTTTCATGGTCAGTTTCCCAGTCAGTGAAGGAGGTTGCATGTTACCAAGCCTTGCCCCCACTAGATCCTCAGCTCATCTCAGTGTGAGGAGCTGGAAGTTTGGTTAGGCCTTTACTAATTTCTCTATTCACAGACTTGAAGAACAATCATGTCTTCTTACCTGAAGGAAGAAAGTAAAGAAGGAGAGGACTCCCAGGCCCAAGAAGACCAGTGAGAACATGTTACACTTTTGCTGCTTCACTGCGTCATCCCCTGGGCCAAAGATCTAGAAGAGAGCATTAAAACATGGGTGTCTGGATCCACCTTGCTCCTTCCTACCCCAGGCTGTGGCTTGACGGTCACATCTGTGAAAGTAGATTGTGAATATGTGGCTTTCCCAAATTGGTAAAATACAACTAGCATACCCTTATTAAGTGTACAGTCCAGGGGTATAACATATATGCATCTTGTCATACAGCCTTTAAACCCCCCTCCCCTGTTGCCAGCATGCTTTCATGATCCCAACAGACATTTCCTTGTTCCCCCTCCTGCATTTGTGTCTTTGGGGATTATAAGTCATAACTAGGTTAAGCACAGCAATGAGCTGTGACATGTCTTCCCTACCTCTGCTCCCAGCCCCAGCCCTCAACCTTCCCTTCTGGGGACTTTCACCAATCAGCCCTCTCTCCTCTGTCACCATACCCTGTTTTTAAAACACTCATTAGCACCTGGCACATTATCAATCTGTATTTTTGTTTTTGCCTTGTGTGTGTTACCACAAAAGAAGTTGACTTTTGTAGGCATAACTTAGGTTATTTAGTGAACTGTCTTTCTGGATTCTAAAAAAATTGTGTCTGCAAGTTATGTATCTCTTGAACTGCAAAAAAGCCAAGAATTGTCTTACATTGAAATTTAATAGGATTCAGAGGGTCATTTTAAATTTCTCATTGTTTGTTTATGGTCTTAATGTTTATCAATGCCCAACATCACAAGACTAATACATTTTAGCATAATACATTTTAGCATATTGGAGGAGAATTTGTTCTTATCCAATATGTCTCTCCAGTAGTATTAGAGGGTGATTAAGGAGTATACATAACATTAATACTGACATTTTGAATAACTTTGTACACATATCGGTCAATAGATTCAGTGATTGAACAGTATGGATTTTCTTTCTTAGTTGTAGACTTCTGCATTCTGGGGAGAATTGCTAAAGCACTATGTTTTGAGGCTGTACAACTGGGTAGACACTCTAAAATGCTCCCACATGATTACTTATATACTCTCAATCATCAAACACTCTTTGAAGTAGGTTTATGTTATAGATGAAGAAACCACAGGGCAGACGGAAAGTATCATTCCTGGTTCAATGATTCAAGTATCATGGATGGTTCATTGAACAAGTATCATTCTTGTTCAATGTGGAGGCCAGACTTACAGGTAGGATAGCATATGAACTCCCCTTCCCCTCCATTCTGACCCCTCCAGGCCCATGGCCCTGTGAGCCAAGTGCCAGCCCTCCCTAAAGACAAATAAGAGCCACCTCCTGACACGGATTTCACCCAAGCGATGACAATTAATTAGAGAACTTTCTCATTGATCTTATACTTTGTTAGTTCACTAATACTGAAACAGGGTACTTCAAAGATGACTCATTTTCTCTCATATTGAGTTTAACTTTAAAACAGAATTACTTTGGCTTAGTTTAATTTGAAGTTACTTAACCCCAGAACTGGTGGGGCTGAGCCGAGCTTTAGCTCATGGACTGTTTCTGTTTTGGTCATTGTGGGATGTTTTTAAACTTACTGCTATCATCTCTGACAGGATGATGGAGAAAGCTGGCTGGAGGGCCCCGTTGGCAATGGCACAGACTGTTCCCACCACGAAGTAGGGCCACTCTGTTTTATTCAGTTTTAAGACCTTCAGAAAAGACACCGGTGGCACGTTTGCATCCTAGAACATAAAAATATCAGGACAAACAGCTAACACAACAATTTGGTGTTGCAGACACAGAGAAAGCATGACCATTACCCTCAAAAAGTTTTCAAACTAGAACCAATAAAAATATCCTGCCCTACTGTTGACATGGGATTGAGCATGAACCTTACACACAGGTGGACATTTCCATGGTGCAGGCAGCCGCTGTGCAGGTCTGGTCTGCATGTGTAAGGCATGGACATGGACCGCTCTGCGTCTGTATGACAGTTATGGCTAGGCTATAAGAGGTAAGCTGTACTTTTTTCATTGAATGGGATGTCCTGCCTCTCTAACAGCAATCCTATCTATCAGCATCACAGGCAATAGACACAAAAGACAATCCCAGTCTTCTCGGTAGAGCGGCTTTATTGTCATTAACGAAAGGACGTGAGCTTGTCCTCCTTACTCTGCCCAGTGCTCCAATTTAATCACAGCCCCTTTCTCTTATTATCATCTGGTGATACCAGGCTCATTCTGGATTAGCTTTATTATACCTGGACTAAAAATATTATACTTTATAAAATTATTTTTTATAAAATATAGATGTTCACTATATGTAAATATAAATGTTTGATTTTAAGGTTAAACATCTCAGTACGAAGATTATATTTTGTTTGTTTTCCCCCCTGAAAATTTATTTTTAATCGGCATTTAATTCACTGCCAAATACATTAAAATATTAGATTTTTTTCTTTAAAGTAGCATGTGACCCACTGTAAGAATCATGTATTGTTCAGGGCTAAGGATTTCAACAGCAAAACTCTAAGGCAAAGACTTTACTGGCGTGGGAAAAAACTTACAAGTTCATTGGTTTCTACATCCAGTCTATTCTGATGTGCCCGTGAATTTTTAAGACTTTTCTTTGTAGAATTCCTAAATATGTGTGCTTTCCAGCCATTTGGGGCCACGCTTCCAGCAGCCTTTTCATCACTTAGCTCGGCTTCAAATTCTTCTGACAGGATCTGGCTTCCGGATGTCTGAATGACAAAACCAGGTTGAAGTTTGAGATCAAAGACACGACACTAAATTGTGCATCCAGTGAATCCTCAGGGGCACTGTGGCTCCATCCCTCCATCTCTCCAAGAGAACCAACAAGGAACTGGGAGGGCAAAGCAAAAATCAGAAGTAGGCATGCTGAGGGAACCAAGGGAGAAAGAAGCACACACAGGTTCTGAGAACCACAGAACTTGGGGAAGCAACTGAGATGAATTCAGGCAAGCCCTTTCACTTAACGAGATAACATCAAGACCCAACCTGGCTAAATTTAGCAGCACTATGGCCAAGTAGTTTATTATTTTCATTTAATCACACCAGGCCACCATTCAATTTGAAAATGTACACATTTTCTTGGGAAAGAAGACCCAGAGACTATGATACAGAGCTTAGAGCAAGTCAGTTGTCAACCAGTCAGAATCCTTGTATAGTATGAGGTCATTCTTATAGGTGAAACAGAAGTAGGACAAGAAGGGACAATAGGCTGTCTCACTTGAGACTCACACGTCATCATCATACTGCCTTGTTAATATTCATGTTGAAATGAACACTAAAACGGATTTAAAATACCATTACTATCTTTGTTTCTTTTCCAGTTGCTGTGATATGCATGCCTGACAGGAGCAACTTAAGGGAGAAAGAAGGACTTGAATTGACAGGCAGTCCCACACCAGTCCATTATAGCCAAAACTTGTGGAAGCAGCTACAGCGCAGTCACAATCAAGAAGCAGAAAGCAATAGCACAATGCAACTTCTGAGTCTGGGGTCCTCTGCCCAGGGAACGGTTCCACCCACAGTTAAGATGGATCTTCCTACATCATTAAAGAAATCAAGATAATTCCCCTCCTGATATAGCTGTCTCCTGAACCAGAGCCTGACAAATACAGAAGCAGATGCTCACAGCCAACCATTGAACTGAGCACGGGGTCCTCAATGGAAGAGTTAGAGAAAGGACTGAAGAAGCTGAAGGGGTTCGCAGCCCTATAGGAGGAACAACACTATCAACCAGACCTCCTAGAGCTCCCGGGGACTAAACCACCAATCAAAGAGTACACATGGAGGGACCCATGGTTCCAGACACATATGTAGCAGAGGATGGCCTTGTTGGGCATCAATGGGAGGAGAGCCCCTTGGTCCTACGAAGGCTCAAGGCCCCAGTGTAGGGAAATGCCAGGGCGGGGAGTCGGGAGTGGGTGGGTGAACACCCTCATAGAAGCAAGGGGATGAGGGATGGGATAAGGGGTTTCCAGAGGGGAAATCGGGAAAGGGGTAACATTTTAAATGTAAAAAAATATATCTAAGATTATAAAAGTTTTTTTTTTTAAAAAAAAAGAAAAAAGAAAATTCCCTGTGGGCAAGCTCCAGAGGTTCATCTCCTTGTGGCTCTAGATTTTGTCAAGGTAACAATTAACATTACCCATTATAATTACATATATTTTAGAGCAGTAAGTGATAAACCCTAACCCTAACCCTAACACTCCACTCTGAGTAATTTGAAAATTTCAGTAATTATTTTGTGTTGAGTTCTTTAAAAAAATAGTAATAGCTCAATGACATATGATCCAAATAATAAATCCATCTTTTAAAAACTATCAGTGGCTTTCCAGTATACTCAGACACTCATGTCATTTGTTTCTTTGGGAGAATATATATATGTAAAACAAATATTAAATGTGTTTTATTTGACATATATTGTATTTATTTATTGAGCTCAATGTGGTACTTTGGGTGTGTGTATGTGTGTGTGTGTGTGGTGTGTGTGTGTGTGCTGTAAATGTATGTGTGTGAATGTGTGTGCGCCCAAGCAAACAAATGAGTAAGGGCAGGTGACAACCTCAGACTTTGTTCCTCAGGTATTGTCTACTTTTTGTCTCTTTTGTTTTTTGAAAGAGGGTCTCTCATCAGTCTGGAGTCCACCAAGTAAGCTACACCAGCTAACCAGAGTTCCTAAGGACTCACCTGTCCTTCACAACAATGGGATTATATGTGTGCATGCCATCATGCCCGGCTCTTTTGCTTGCCTGAGAACAAACTTAGGTCTTCATGCTTTTAAGATAAGCATGCTACCAGCTGAGCTACAGTCTCCAGCCACCAGAGCACTTTTCAACATGTGTATATGCTCCTTGCTCATAAGGATAATTGGAATACCGGTCACCTCAAACATTATCATTTTTATTAGAAAGATCCAGAGTCCTCTTCTTTTGCTGGGGAAATGGCTCAGTAGTGGAATGTTTGCCTTGTATAAAAAAGGCCCAAAGTAGTTTCAGTCCTTACAACTGAAAAAGAAATGGACTCTCTCAGCTATTTTGAAGTACATAGCTCACTGTCGTTAGGCATATTACCCTACTGTGTTCCAGAGCATTAGTTATTTCTCCCCTTTGCCTGTGCCTGCCAATCATCTTCTCCCTTACCCTCTCCAGTATTCCCCAGGCTCTATAAACCATTACCCTATTTTCTTCTTCTGTAAGAGCAACATTTTCGCTCACACATTTTAGTGCCAGGCAGGCATTTGTTTCTTAAACATACAGCAATGGTTCATAGTAGGCTTGCTAATCTAAATGCAGGACTGAAGATCAGCAGGCTGGGACTGGTCAGAAAATTTAGGGATTTGAGGCTATTTTTAAATTTGTGCTTGTCCTAGCAGTGTTAAAATAGAAAACATAAATATTGAAACAAGCTAACTATTCATCTCTAGAGAAACTAAATTATAAGTTATTTGCTAGAGAAAATTAGTTATACAAAACAATATTTTGTATAACTACTTCTGAGTAATTGAAATAATAATATTTCATGTTGTGTATCTGGAATGTCAAGGGGGAAAATCTGAAATACACGTGTATAAGCTTTTTACAATGTCAAAGTTAGTACACATAGTTTAAGGTTTATGAACAGAGTTGGAGAGATGGCTCAGTTAAGGGCACTGACTACTCTTCCAGAGGTCCTGAGTTAATTCCCAGCAACTACACATGGTGGCTCACAACCATGTAATGAGATCCGATGCCTTCTTTTGATGTATCTGAAGACAGCTTCAGCATACTCACATAAAATAAATAAATAAATCTTAAAAAAAAAAGTTTATGAACTAAAGTCCTAGGAAAGTTTTAGGTTATGTATTCCGAAAGTTTGCTAAAATGATAGTGTGCAATCTGAGACAAACTAATAATTTTCTAGAGAGGAGAGCAAGCAGTTTTTAAAACCAATTATTCACCTCCTGAAGCTACAAATGTTGTCACTTGAGCTTTACCAGGTTTGTCTGCAAAGCATTTAATTTACAATTTATGTATCCCTCTCCCAACCGCTGTAGATCTCTTTCTCCTTCCACGGGAAAGGACCTGTAGTGGACACCTTCCCCAGACAATCATTAATTATTTCTCTAATGAGTATATTGACTGTGATTTTTACATTTTGCCTTTCTTCCCCCAAGCCCTTCACTCTTTCCCAGTTTCTGACTTACGGCAACCCAGACAACAGAGAAAAGCATCTTTGGTGTGTTTCTACCTGCATGTTAACAAGTCTGAAGTAAATCCCTTCCTTCTTCATCAGCTCACTGTGACTTCCTTGTTCCACGATGACTCCATCCTCAAACCCAGCGATGACATCTGCATTCCGGACTGTAGACAGTCGGTGAGCTATCACAATGGTGGTTCGGCCTTCTCTGGCCTAAAGAGGAGAAGGACAGGTCTGTGGCACACCAGGCAGGATTATGGTGTTAACACACCAGTGAAGATCAGGCACAATTAAGCCTTGGGCAGATGCTGCTTGCAAGCAGAGGCAAGAGAGCGGCACTCCATACTTCTGTGTGTTTGAGTACAGATACTACTCTTTTATAAAAGACAAAAGTCACTTCTGAGTTCTGTAAGGGTGGCCAACCCTTTCAATATGAGGACAGATTACTCTGGAAGCCTATGGTGGTATCTGATACTCAAGAAAGTTAAAGATTTGCCCTGATAAGTATCTTCACATTTGTCTGATGAGCCCTAGCTCTGAGCTGTTGGGTGCATGCACCAGAGACTCTAGCGGAAGTATTTTAGGGAGATCATTGGGAACTGACAGCCTTCTCCAGAACTCCATATTAACATAATTCCAATGGACTATAAGGCAGTAGTGTGGGTGTCTGAGGATAATTCAAATTAGAACTCAAAAATCCTCAAAATCTTATTCTCTAGAGTAGGGCCAATTCTGCTGCCTTTTAAACTCCGCCCCACGTGGCTTTTATAAGTGCTAAAATCAGACCAGTCCTCTAAGTCATTCAGTGACCTCAGATGTTGGTTTAATGGATTTAATGAACATTTAAGCCCTGAGTTATACCCACCAGATTATTAATGTTATGTCAATAACAGTGGCTACCCTTTCTGGTACTTATTAGCTTCATTTGAGCAATAATTTCTTAAGATGAATACCTAAATCATAGACTCATCATAATTTAGCTTAATTGACCTAAGTAATTAGAATAATAATAACTAAAGAAGTAGGAATAATCTAAATGCTCATCACTGAAAATGTTTAACAAATGGGGTATGTCCATACAATTGAAATCTCACTGAACCATGTAAAGGAATGAAGTTTGATGCCAATTACAACATTGGTGAAGCTTGAAAATTCTGTGCTACATGAAAAGGACATTAATGAAGGCCAGCAAAATAAGGGTATTTGCGATTCAAGCCTGGCATGTATACCATACATATATATATACACACACACACACACATATATATGTATATATATATATACATATATATATGTGTGTGTATATATATGTGTGTATATACATAATGTATATGTGTATATATATAAATATATCATGTATACATAACAACAGCAAAACAATAGCAAAGTATAATTACATTTATATGAAATGTTTAGAACCAGCAAAGCCACAGAGACAGAAGTAGCTTAGTATGTGCACAGGGCTATTGAGAGTGATGCCAGAAGTAGTCATTAGTTTCTTTTGGGCAATGAAGTATTTTTGGAATTAGATAGTGTTGATGATTGCATAACCTGATGAGTATGCTAAATGCCATCAAATAATACATTTTAACATGGAATTTTTTTCTTTTGTTTGGTGATTGTAGTCCAGTTTTAATTTTATTTATTTCTGAATTTCAAGTCTTTTAATAAGAAGTGGTCATAATCACCCTAAGGAGCAGGAACATTACTTTGATACAATTTAATGAATCATCAACAATTAAATGTACAAATAATGATGTCTTTATTGCCACAAAATAGGTTATTTTGAACTATTTTTAAACCAGAGCAGTGTTTAGGTAATCAGAGTTATGTGTGTGTGCACATATACATACATGTATTATATTCACATATATATGTATTTATATGTTCCCACATATACTTAAATATAAGTATTTGTCTTTTTACTGACTTAACAAAAAAAATTCACAAAGAAATAGATTAAAACTTAGAATGAAATACAATACACCCAAGAAAAGGACAGCATGTCATCAGTAAAACTTGTTACATAAAAATACCTAAATTTATAAATTTTTTAAATTAATTTCTTCAAATATTTTAGCATATTTTGTCAAATAAAACCCAGGATGCAGGAAAGGAAAAAAAAACCACACGGTTCCTCCCACAGGCCTGGATCCAGGTTCACTGAACCATGGTGGAAGCTAGTGAAGATCATTGACCTCTCTCTGCGATAATGGAACAGACCGGGAGAAATCAATAAATCCTAAGAGACAACCTCATTTGCCCTTTGGGTTTTATTTCTCAATCTAGACTCCCAATGAACTGGCAAAAGTCTGCAAAACAATTTGCTCCCCGTCCCCCACCCTGGGTGTTTACCTCCTGGTACAGACCTTATCCAGAGCGGCCTGCACCTCAGCCTCACTTTCTGTATCCAGGGCAGAGGTGGCCTCGTCCAACAAAAGGATCTTGGGGTTGCGGACCAGGGCCCGGGCAATGGCGATTCGCTGTTTCTGTCCCCCACTCAGCTGTGCCCCTCTATCACCAACCAAGGTGTCAAATTTCTAAACAGAAAACCCAGAAAATCTCTCAAAACATATTCATTCATTCATTCAATTTTACGGTGTTGAGGATCAAACTCAGACAGGACCTTGAATATGCTAGAAAAGGCCTCTATCACTGAGTTATATGTCAGCCTTCCTAAAGCATTTTAAATGACAACAACTGAAGCTTTGACTCTTGTAGTGTATCATGAAGTATAACATTAACACTGAATTGCAATAATTACCAACACATATCCCATATGGTTTTATATTATTTACACATAAAATATAGTCTGCACCTGTGAAAGCTGGATGGATGCCTCAGTGTAGGGGAATTTGAGGACAGGGAGGCAGGAGTGGGTGGGTGGTTAGGGAAGCACCCTTATAGAAGCAGGGGAGGGTGATATGATAGGGGTTTTTGGGCTGTGGGGGGACTGGGAAAGGGGATAATATTTGAAATGTAAATAAGGAAAATATCCAAAAAGAAGAAGAAGAGGAGGAGGAAGAGGAAGAAGAAGAAGAAGAAGAAGAAGAAGAAGAAGAAGAAGAAGAAGAAGAAGAAGAAGAAGAAGAAGAAGAAGAAGAAGAAGAAGAAGAAGAATATAGTCTGCAAGCCTTGCCTGAATAATTTAAGGGATTTTCCCAGCAAGGTTGATAAAATTGTAACCCAAAGCTTAGCCTTTGAAGCAAGAACTCAGTGCCTTGCATTTCAATTGTGATTTTATGAGAAGCTTTACCTGTGGCAGTTTCATGATGAAGTCATAGGCATTGGCCTCTTTGACAGCTTTCTTTATCTCCTCCATCGTTACATTCCCCCGGCCATAGCGGATATTTTCAGCAATCGTGGTAGAGAACAGTACAGGTTCCTGACTCACCACACCAATGATTTCCCTCAGACACCTGACATTAAAGTTCCGGATGTCCTGCCCATCAATGCTAATCTGAAAGAAAGAAGGATTTCCTAGTCAATATTTTAAACAACCTGATTTCTAAGGCACAAAGGCTTTTTACTAGTATTGAATTCATTCAGAAGTTAGAAATAACAACTAAACAGTAATGAGCAGGAATAAAATAAAGCAACCACAGGAAATATATATACATATGCATATGTATATATACATATATACACATACATATATATACACATACATATATACATATGTACATATATATTCAAGAATAGATTATTGGTTATCCACCATATGAAAATGTGGATATATTGGTTAATTGTCATAGTGCTAAAATGACCCCAATGCCTCTGTATACTCAGGGAAGCACTCTCTCCCTGGGGCTTAGCCTCCAGCCTCAGTTTGGTTTTAGGCATGCCATTCTTTTTTATTTCTGATGTTAAATTTAAGTCAAAATGTCCCCTTATCTAACTAGCCCACATATATCTAGATGACATTTTGGTGTTTTGCTATGCTTAACACACCATAATCTACTTTATCATTTCTTAACTTTTAGCCACTCGATATTTTCTTAATTGTTATAAAAGCAAAGAATCACTAGATTGAAAGACATGATTTATGTTCCTATGTTAATATCAATTGCTTTACTGTAAATGACTAGCTTTTGTGGGGCATTTATTCCTTGACGAACAAAAGCTAAATAAATGACTCTTTATAAGTAATTTAATAATGGACAACATCAGCAGAAATATATAATATGTCTGCTTCATTGTACTTTGTTAGAACTGGGGCACATTGCTCTTGTTTCATAATTAATAGATGCAAAGGAGTAGTTTGTAATGCTGATCACTTTTTAATTAAGTTTGTTCTTTGGCAATTGAATACATACATACATATATACCCACATACACACATATATACCCACATACACACATAAATACCCACATACACACATATATACCCACATACACACATATATACCCACATACACACATGCCCACATATACACATACACGCACACACACATGCCCACATACACCCACATACACATACATACTTACCCAAATACACACACATACATACCCACATACACACACACATACTCCCCACACACATACACACACATACACATACATACATACCCACACACATATCCCCCACCCACACATACACACACATACACACACATACCCACCTACATACACACAAACACACACACATACCCACATACACACACATATATCCCCCCACATACATACACACACAGACACACAGACAGACAGACAGACACACACACACACACACACACACACACACACACGCACCCTCTCTCTCTTTTCACCCTCAACCTCTACCTTCCTTCCAGCACTGTCAACTCTCCTCCTCCCTTCAAATCCTTTCCCTAGTTCACGTCTTTTTGCTGTGTTTTTTTTAATCTACTGAGTTTAACCAAGATAATCTATGTGACTATGGGTTTGAAATATGTATTCAAGCCCAGAGGGCTCATGGGAGTAGGGTATAGAAGTAAAGAAATGATTGCCCCTCTTCCAGTATCCACCATAGCCGATAATTTAAACTAACCATTTCTCAAAATATGTATTTATCCTCTCTTTTAAAACTTAATTGTTTAAGAATTTCATACTGGGAATGGGGAGGGAAGAGGGCTTTGGGACTTTCAGAGAGGGGGGAACCGGGAAAGGGGAAATCATTTGGAATGTAAATAAAGAATATAGAAAATAAAAAAAAGAAAAAAATAACAATAAAAAAGAATTTCATACTTTGTGTTTTGATACACCTAGCCTCTTGTCCCAACTCCTCTCAGGTATACCTCCCCCTCCACACCCTCTGACTCTGGGTCCTCATTTAACATACCCATGGAATTCAACCTGTGTTGACTTCATACTCTTGGATGTGGTCATCCACTGTAGTGTAGAAGGTCTACCAAGGCCCATAAAGAAAAATAACTCTCTATTTATTCTCAAATCATTTGCTTGTTCACATCCTATAGTAAGTAGAGTTGCTTTCATTAATGTCTTAAAAACTAAACTGCTAAGTGATGTAGGAAGGCCCAGCACACTGTGAGTAGTTCCACAGAGAAAGTGGTCCTGGGCTATAGAATGTAGCTGAGTAGGATCCAGAGGGAGCCAGCAAGCAAACTTTCTCCCTGACTTCTGCTCCAAGCTCCTGGGTGAGTTTCTATTCTGAAGCAACGATGGGCTGTAGCCTTTAAGTATAAGTCAAATAAACCCGTTCCTCTCCCAAGTGGCTTTTGGTTACAATGTTTGTCAAAGAAGCAGAAAGAAAGCTAAGGACATTTGTAAAGTTGTGTTTTACAGTTGTTGACTAACATCAGAAAACTCAATGTCCTTAAGTTGGGACAACTGAGGAATATAAACTGTGAGTTAGTGTTGTTTACTTATGATTTCAATAGTATGATCATTGTTCTCTATGTAAGAGAATATCCTTCTTTGGAAATGTATTCTGAAGTATACGTCTGTTTAGAATGCATATACAGGAAAGGAGAATAAATCAAGTGGGTCAAGATAAAAGTAATTAGTAGATCTGTGTGAAGGGTATGTGTGTTCCCTGCAAGAAAGAACATTCTGACCTATTCTCACGCTCTATGCGCCTTCCAGAGATTCAGATTTCTCTGTGCTATGCTGTTCTTTGTTTTAGATGACTCAAAACTAAAGAAAATGATCATTTTGCTGTTTTAAGATTTTTGGCTTCTATTTCCAGGCTGGCAAGAATAACTATATGGAATTTGTTTGGGCAAATCAAACTCATTGGGAGCAACCCTCTTAGTTTTTCTAGCTCCTGGTGTTTTCAAAACTTTTACTAAAGGCATTTTGCCCACCTGCGGAAAAATACATGTTTTGTCCAGATGCATTGCAACATTGTATACTCTTTCCAAATTCAGACTCACATACAGATTTATTTGTAAGGAAACAGTTTCTAAGGGCCTATGTCTGCCCTGCTTCCCGTGTTGGGGAACTTGGTTCTTCCCACTTACCGTACCCTCTGTGGGGTCGTAGAGCCTCTGCAGCAGCTGGACGGTTGTACTTTTCCCGCAGCCGCTGTTGCCAACCAGGGCCACTGTCTGTCCACTCTTCACCTTCAGGTTGAGGCCCTTCAAGATCTGCAGAGGAAAGTGAGGAAGAGCACACTTCACAACAAAGCTCCAAGAAAGGACTAATTCAATTCCATTTAGAATTTAGAAAAGAAGTCTGAATTAAGAGTTTATCTCCAACAGGACAAAGTGCATAAAAATCAAAGGAGTCAGACTCTATTGGGACGATTAGAGATCAACTTAAGCTAGGAAGCTAGTGTTTCTGACAGTACCTTGATATTAGCCCGAGATGGATAGGAAAAATGAACATCACTGAACTCCAAATTTCCTTTGATGCTGTCTGGTTTGTGTCCTCTCTCTGAAAAACTGTCAATTTTAGGGTTCTAAATAAAACAAAATTCAATGACTATTTTATCAAATAAGCAATTGTATGTTTAAGGAATAGGGTGCATTAAATTCTAAAAATAGAGCTTAGAGTAGCATAATCTCCTTCATGTGAGCAAATACACAGGGAACATGTGGGATACGTATATGTGTGTGTGCATGCATACATACATGTGTGCCAGCAGGCATGCTAGCATACAAGTTTATATGCATGTATGTGTGTATATATGTATGTGATTTACTAAAACTTTTTCTGGAAATACATAAGGAATATTCATTTTATTTCATGCAACACTTTATTTCCAGTTTTTGGCATAGATTCATAAATTTTATAAATGGTCAGTTTTACATGTTTAGACAAATAACAAATACATGTTGGATAAGTGAAGTTATTTCTGCCTTTAGTGAAACTTATTTCTTCCCAAACAATAAATAGAATTGGTCAAGAAGATGGGTTGAATGGTGAGCACAGTATTACTTAGGATCCACGGAAACTTCCAATACATTTAGAATTCTAAATTAGACTTATTTCTATAATTTCAATTTCCAACTTTGAATTTTACTGTGTAAATGCAATGGCATGCTTTACTATGTAAATCTTTTCATTTTCAATGTAGTCAGTTCAATTTATTCAATGTAGTTGATTTAAGGTTAGGGAGAAGAACAGATCTCATAGCAAAACTCACTGTTAAATTGATCCTATACATAATTTATCTTCCCGCCCACTATACTGTATAGAAATCATAATCTGGCTATAACATATAAAGGAGGTAAACACGAAAAAGTAGCATCTTTAACCTACACTATAATAATGAACTAATATAAACAGACTCAAGTGAAATCAGTACTTTCAATATTGCCAAATAAACTTGCAGAGTTTCCTGTTGTTACAGTGTATCTTACTAAATAACTTAGTACAGTTGATTCAATACTCAATTATCAACACCACCACGACTCCCTCAGCTTTCAGACAATGAAAGACTTACATTATCAATAATGTCAAAGATCACATAGGCCGCTCCTCTTGCATTGGCAAAAGCATCAATACAGGGGGCAGCCTGGCCCACACTGAAAGCACCAATGAGGATAGAGAAGAAGACCTGAGTGACAGAGGTAGGGACCATTAGGAACAGAACATTGTCATCATCTGAATTAGAGCTTACTTAAAATATAATTTATGAAGGACCGAATTTAGGATTTATTGGATACTTAGTAACTTTTTTCTTATTCAGCAATAATATTTGTACATCTTTATGAAACACATTGTGATGATTGGATACATGTATATAATTAGTGTGATAAGACCCTCACCATCTTGCTAAAAGTAAAATTGCTTAAGTAAAGAACAAAATTTGTAAAACTAACACAGCATTTCATTATCCAAGTGTGTTTATTTTTATTTTAATTCCCTTTGTATGCATCAAAAGTTTTGTTTAGTCTGCCAAACTATGTGTTGCTTTTTTCCCTGATCATATAGTATTAGTCATAAGGACATCTGAATCCTATTTCATTAGCTCTGAAGTTAATGTCACTGGAGAAAGCATCCTTCCATTAGTGTTTCATTCCATTCTTTATCACTTTCTCTAACTCTGCAAGGAACTGTACAAAATGTTCAATAGGAAACATACAGATTTTGGCCCCATATGATTTTCCTTTCAAAGGCTAATATAGATTTATATGTGACCAGATGATCAGAAGTTTAACACTTCACTTTATTTTAAAAACAGGATGTCTTCCTGCAGTTTGTGATGGCCTGGAACTCATTATAGTATCCACTCTCCGGCCTCAGCCTCCTGTGTGCTGGGATTAAAGGTGTGTATTACCATTCTAGATCAGTTCATCTGTTTATAGAACACAAAATTATGATCATTATGTTCTGCAGCACACAAAACGACACATTTCACATCTGTTTCATTGGAACCTAAACTGACATATAAATTTGACAGTTTCAGGAAACCAGATTGATAGCATATATAATTTAAGAAAGGTATAGGAGAAGAAAAATTACCCCTTTCTCTCCAGGCATGGTAAAACCTCTACATATATCTATGTTCTTTGAAATAAAGGTGACCTACATGTTTACAAAACTCAAATGCCTTCCATTATCTATCTTTTATCGCAGGACCAATGAGAAAAAATTCCTAATGTAGTAGATATTAAGCATTATTGCAATTACGTCATAGCCGTTTGTGTAGGGGGTTTGCTAGTTTACCTTTATCTTGAAAGTTACTTTCTGCCCTGTGACACAGACATTCATGTATCCATGCTACAAATGTGGACAAACTCATCATGCAAGGTTAATAGCAAAGGTTAATGCCACCTCCCTTATTTATAAAACATCAGGAGCAAATGCAGAAGTGAAAACATGTGTTGAGCTGCCACAATGCCAGCCAGAGAAGAAAGGGAACTCAGGAGATTCCACTGTTTCTGACACCCCGAACCCTCACCCAGGCCTGGTGAGGCCACTGTAAGGCACACTGTGAGACTCAAGTTCCCATATGGAGAATGTTTAAGAATCAAATTATATTTAAAATTTTAATTTTGAAAGAGTCAAGTGCAACTTTTGAAGCATTTCTGTTTAAATGTATTGACCAATCTCAGTGTGGGAGGTGGTCACAAAAATGTCACAAAATGCTTGCTTTATATAAAAGATTACCAAAGATCTACACTTTTTTGTACTATGACCTAAGTTTGGGGAGGAAAAAAAACATACATATGTGGAAAATACATACCTAAAATTACCACCAAGTATACATGGATGCTTAGAATGTAAATAATTTAAATTTTAAAAGTTTTTATTTTAGTCATTAGTATAATTCGAATGTATTTTTTCCCCAATTGTGCTATGAGCATATCTACATTTTCATTTAGCCAAATGAACTAACATAAATTTTCTTTTCTATTTTAAAAAGCTTCATGATGTGTGAATTGAATGCTCTTTTACACAATGACCTACCTATGATAATAAATGTAAACTCTCTCCTACAGTTAAACCCAACAAGAAAATAAGGGTAATTCCAATATGTACAATTCTAATCATAAATGTTTTCCATTTCATTTCCCTTTGTGTGCATATGTTTTTCTCCATTGGTCAAGCCATATTCTCCACTCACCATTGCAACTTGACTTGCATGTTCTAAAAAGTCGACTCTACTCACAGGACAGCAAAGGTTTACAATCACAACTTTTCCTTCTGAAGGGAGAAAGGTGGAGAAAGAACGGACAGTGGATAGAGAGCTGGCTCAGGGTTAAGAATGCATACTGCTCTCACAGTGACCTGAGTTTGGTTCTTTGCACCTTTGACAGGGGCTCACAACCTTCTATATCTCCAGCTCCAGAGGGATCCTACACCTCTGACTTCCACAGGCACTTTCGCTTATACCCTACCCTTCTACAAAAACTTCAAATAATACTAAAAATAAATCTTAAAAAAAATAAAGACAAGGTAGGTGGAGAACAATTCCAGATTTCTCATAATTATTAGTGGTTTTACTTACTGTCATTGCATTTCCAATTGTATATTCTTTTGATATAACCAGAGTGGATCCATACCAGAAGGCCAGTGCATAGGATGCATATATTAGCAAGAAGGCAATGCCCATGGAAATGTTGGCCGAGATAGCCTTTTTAATTCCAATCTTTTTGGCATTTTCTAAATGTTTCTGATACCTACCGGAAAATGAAGAGGGAAATGTTATAATGCAAATAACACTTTACAACCTGAGCCATAATCACCCCCTATTCAGTATGGGGTTAAGGATGAAAGCCATGAAGGTGATAAAGTCTTGAGGAGTCCAGCATCCTAGGAATTGACCTGGTTCAGCACTGGTGCTCAGGAGAACAGACATAGGCCTGCTCCTGACTGACTTGGCTCATCTCCTTTGAACTCTATTGCACTAACTAGTGTTCCCATGGCTGTCCCAGAGTTGAAGCCTCAGTCCTGGGATACAAAGAATCTTCCTGTCAGGATTAGATAGCGGGGGAAAAAAAAAAACCCAACCTCCCAGGGGACTATTCTAGACTCTTTAGTGGTTATTTTCTTAACCGAGGCCCATGTTTTCCTCTCTTAAAAAAATCTCCCCCAGGTTGCTCTTCTAGGAAAGGAACAAAAAAATCCACATGATCTTATATATAAGCCATGGGCATCTTGCTTTGGTCTTTTAAAAATCAAGCTATCATCAATTGCCAACCTAGGTATGAGGTATAAAGTGGCTCTCACCAGAGATAAGGGTCTTTCTCCAATTTTTTTAATTTTAGTTTCATTGTCTGAGATATGGAGGAAAGAATTCTACTAACTAATGCCTATTTAGGGAGACAATCATGAGACTGATAGATAATTGTGAAGTGTAGTAAGTATACTGATAGGTACATAGTTGGCAAACTTGATATTCTTGTTCCTGTTATCCTCATCATACTAGAACATCACCTCTTCTCATATTTTGTTCATTCTATTACCATCTTACTTTGGAATAAAATTTTAGTATTTGAATATTTTAAGCTTACATTGCTGGCTTCCACAAATACATATATATATATATATATATATATATATATATATATATATATATATATAAAATCTTCAGAATGATTTTAACAAATTAAATTTTTTTACATCAAGTTAAATCAACTGTATTCTTCCATGCTAGATTCAAACAGTATAGAAATTTCAATGTTGACTCTAAAATTATGGAAAGAAATCGTATGGGTTTGAAAAGAAACTCTGGCGGTGGGGAATACCATATAAATTAGAGAATTTCTTTTTATCAAAACTCTCCGTAACATCACTGCATTTTAGTTACATCACTGCATTTTAGTTCAGCCAAATGGGGGATAGGAATTCATTGGTTATTGTTGTTGTTGTTGGTTTAATGTGCGCTGCCACACAGAAAGGCTTCTCTAACTGCCTTTCAGCTTCCAGTTCTTTGGGAAACTTCCCTCGACTGTGAGTGCTACATTCATAGAGGAGAGCCATGTCTGAGAAGGCAGCCTGTGTGCTACATCCAACACTGCGATCACTGCTGGGTGTCGGGGCTTCCAGGTGCATGCAGCAGCAAGACTGACATGTGCCCCGTGTGACACAGTGCTCCAGTGAGAGCAGGCATGCTGTAATTACCTTCACTTGGGTAATGGAGCGGCGTGATTACACCGACATCCTGAGGTCCAACTGAGGGTTAGTGTGGTCTGTCTGTGTGGACTATTGTGTACAGGAAGCAGCGGTGAGAAAGACAAAAAAAGGAAGAAGTTAGAGAACCAGAGACATGTTGGCTTTAAGGAGGGGTGAAGAACAGAAAAATAGAAAATGAAAGGGAAGGGATTGAAGAAGCTTTGCATTTAATACTGAAAACTTTGTAGAGAATTTTCAGAGACTGTATTTAGTAAAATTGTGGACATCGAAAATCTCACACATAGAGAAGATGTCTATATGGGGTCATATTTCAATTATATCAGGGGAAATGATTTTAATGAGGAAATTGCTGATTTATATACAAGTTTATTTATCCCCAAACTCATTGAGATATACATACTAAACACGTACAGCCCTTTATCAATTCTATTTTTATCAATGAGGTTGCTTCTGTTTGTTTGTGCTGTTGTGTGGTTTAAGCAGTTGCCCATGTCCTCAAACATGTGGTTGTAGAACAGAGCTTCTGGCACTGAGGCAGAAAGGCAGGTGGGAAGCTCTCTCTTGCTCTTATATAAAGAGACCCAGACAGCCCTGCAGAAAATCCTGCATTGTGAAAATCCACGTCTCTGGTTTTTCTCTTCTATATTCCAGTTTGGAATACTGTATGTTTCCTTTTAAGCATTTGAAAACATTTTTCTGACAGGTAAGTTCCTAGGGGTCATAGGGCCTCTAGTAGAGTTTGTAGAACGCGTAAGGTCAGGAGCCGCAAGTCTGACAAGCCTTGGCAGCAGCAGTAAACGGGGCTTGTAGCATGTGGGGGGAGGGGTTACTATTAGGAAGAGAGACAGAGTAGTAAACACATACCACAAAAGAATGAATGAACCCGTATAAAAGCAGATTCTCTGAACCACCAGACAGAGAAACTTCCTGACCTTTTCAGCTCTTTGTGCTGGCCCCCGAAAGCTATCACGGTCCTGATGGCTCCCAGAGCCTCTTCAGCCACGGCACCTGCTTTTGCATATGCAGCTAGTTCTTTGTCACTAAATGTTGAGAGTATCTGTGCAGAAGAGAAACAGTCATGACGCTTGCACCGAGAGGAAGGATAAAAGGCAGTCTGCACACAGCTTTAAAGCCCACTTCCCCATCTAAATAATTAGTGACCCACGCTTTACATCCTCAATGTGCACCACCTGTAAAGGCTAGATCTGAGCTACCAGAGTCAGCAGGGAAAGGAAAACCAGATACAAATCTATAAGTAGTGTATTTGAATCATGTCAAATTCTCTCTCTCATATCTTTTATCTGTCAACTATGAATTTAGATAAAATAAAACCTTATACCTTAGAGGATTAACTATACTTTTCCTTTTTCATGTCATAATCCATTGTGTAACATGTGCACACATTCATGAATGTGAAAGTACATGTGTGTAAAAAGATTATTAATAGTGAACATTTTTAATACTACATCTTATTCCACGTTGAACAGTCACCTTTCTTAAAGATAGTCTCACGTAGAGATCACTAGTTAGCTAGACTAGTTCAACAGCCACCCCCAGGGACATACCTACCTCTGCCTCCCCAAAACTGAGTTTATAAACTTGGAGAATCAGATCCAGGGATTTTTCAAAATTTGGATTCTGGGGACCTAACTCAAATCTTCATTCTTACAAGCTAAATCTTTTATTGGCTGAGCTATCTCCCCAGCCCTACGTCACAGTTTTTTAATCATGATGAAAATGATACTTTCAAACTTATTAATGGTAATTCTCCTAGGCAATAAAATGGTTAAACAAGATGGCACAGGAAAAAAAAATCAAAACAAGAGAGATACAAGTGGTTAACTAAGTGACTCTCCACACTCAGATTATACAAGAAAAGCCAGCAAAATTGAGGAGCTCCAAAGCATTGGTTCCAGTTAATACAATTTTATATGTATGCATTATATATATATGCAAAATCTGTATGTAAAATTTAAAGAATGAGATGTAATTATTATGTTGAACAATACCCCTACCCCCATTTAAATCTTTTATATTTGTTCAATTATTTGGAAGATTGTGTTTTTAACTTGTGTTTTCTTAAAGAAAAATATAGCCTTATATGTCATTTCATACACTCCGTAAGAAGATTTAGTCAAAGAGATAACAAAGAAACTAAAAATTGTGATTTAAGCAAGAACTGTAGTGTTTGGACTCATGCAAACATTACTTTTCATATTAAAGCTCAATGTGAATGAAACATTCCAGGGCATGGCATTCACTGCCAATGAGCATGTCTCTGAGAAGGCAGCGGAACTCTGCATGCACAGAGCAACTGTCTCTGTGGGTTAACACACAGGAACGTACATAGGTTTCACAGACCTTTGCCCAGATGGCTGTAGAGAGCCCCAGGATGGGGCTGATGGCCATGATCACGAGGGTGAGTTTCCATCCTCTGATGAACCCCACTATGAATCCTGCAAAAAACGTGGCTATTGCTTGAAAGAACATTCCAACCTTGTCACCAATTCCTTCACTGATTTTGGAGATGTCACTAAAAAAAGATCACACCTAAATGGTTACAGGCAGGAGGTCTTCAGTCAGAAAGGTGAAGTAGACATTTAATAAATGCATAAACAAGTAAAACATACCCCTCCTACGGTAAGCCTTGTTACAGAGTCTTAGACTCTTGGATATTTCACCATGAAAATACTACACAAAGGAAACTCAGGATTAGTTCATGCTTCTAAGAAGCTAATCTCACTGAAGCTGATACTATGAAATTAGTTAATCCTATTACAGAACCATTAATGTTGTGCACATGAATCAATTTGTTTAAAAGAAGGAAATAGGAATGGTATTATGACAGTAAAAGGACATTCACAGACAAAAAATGTCCCATTCTTAATTGAACATCATTTATCCAGAATATACATATATGTATATATCACATCATATCCTATATCACACACACACATATACACACACACATATACACACACACATATACACACACACATATACACACACACACACACTATATATATATATATGCAATTCTTTCTCCTGCCCTCCCTCCCGCCTGCCCTTACTCCTTATTTCCTTCCCTCCTTTCTTTTCTCTCTCCTTTCCTCTTTTTGAGACAAGGTCTTTCTATATAGTCAAGGCTTGTTTTGATTCTTTGACCGTTTTCTCTTAGCATTCCATAGCTCAGACCCCTGGAATGCTGGACTTAGAGCTCTGGGCTACCACAGTCAGTACTTGAAGCTTTCTGTGAACACTGTACTGATGCTTAAAAAAAATGAAATTCAGATTTTCCCATTTAAGAGAGCTCCATTGGTAAAGTGTATACAGATACGTCACAATCCAACTCCTGGTTCTACGTGTCTCAAATATTCAACCTATACCCTCGTTTGTGTTCTCACTTCCAGCGTGACTGTAGTGTGATCATTTAAAGAAAGGAAGTCCTATGATGTTACTGCAGCCCACGCTTTACTGCAGCTCATGCTCTCCCATGGCCGACATTTCTTTCCCAGTAAAAGCTGAAGCTTTTGGTAAGGCATGGAGGCCCTAATTACCTTCACTTTCTCTCCTTTCCTAACCTTTTCTGCTCATGTGCCAGAATGCCAAAGGTACATCACCTATCTCCCTCACTGGACCAAAACACCAAGAAGACAGAGCTGCTTGCTTTGCTTGCTCATATCCCAAGCTCCTAGGAGGACACTCAGCTTGTAATAGACCCTTAGTGTTCCTTAGTAAGCAAAGCATCAACACTTACTAAAGCAAGTCTCTTTGCCATTACGGCGACATTTGCTCATCCGTCCAACCAGCTTTATTTGGGGTCTAGCACCTGTCAGGCCTGCAGCAAGCTCCATGGGCATAAAACATTCACTTAGTCCTCAAATAATGAGAGAGAGAGAGAGAGAGAGAGAGAGAGAGAGAGAGAGAGAGAGAGAGAGAGAGAGAGAGAGAGAGAGAGAGAGACAGAGAGAGAGACAGAGAGAGAGCGAGACAGAGAGACAGAGAAAGAGACAGAGACAGAGACTCTAATATAAATGGAAAACATTTATTTGTGGCATAAGCGATAGAGACTTCTAGAAATGACTATCAGATATATACTCAATTCATGTCTAATGCCTAAAGTAGTAATCTAACGTTGCTTCAAAGTTCTCTTCCCTTGCCGATTTTCACACAGTGCTTCACTTCCTCATCAAAACGTGGCATCAACAACATACGTACTCTGTCAGCCGTGTGTTGAGTTCAGTGGTGCCCTTGATGTCAAACCAGCCCATTTCTTGTCGGAGGATGGCATGAAAAAATTTTTGCCTGATTTTCTTTATTTGTCGCCCAGCTGCCAAAGTCCAGAATGAGACTTGGATATAGGCAGCCACAAGAACTCCACCACCTAGTCCCGAATAGTAGTATGCATATCTGGAAAATAATTGGGAAGGCACTTTCATCTCTTTACGTCATTTTGAGACAGGGTCTCCTTGTGTAGCTCAGGATTGTTTTGAACTCATTCTGTAGCCCAGACCGAGACTGGACTTTGACCCTTCTGTCTAAGCTTCCCAAGGGCTGAGATATCAGGCATGCCAGCTAGACAGGCTTTTGAGGAAAAAGTTCAGAATTGGAAATCAGTTCAATTTTCTAAATAGATGATAAACATAGAGGACATTATCACAAATATACATCCATTTTTCCTCTCTTTTTGAATGGCAGGATGAGTGCTGTTTGACAGAAAACCTGTTTGCCTGAAACATGGTGCAATGGAAATACAAACAATTGTGATCAACTGCACAAAAAGTGTCAGTGGTTCATTCTCAATTGGTGACAATTTTCATAACTGTAGCCTGGGCTTGAATACTTACAGTGAAAGTGTCTCTACCACTACCACACGGCAAACAGCAGTAAACATACAAAATGTGTAAAATGGGTCTTCGTGCAAAGTTTTCCATATTTTTAATTAAAAAAAAACATCTTATTTGTCAGGCTTAAACTATTCAAATTAATTTTATAAAAACTTAATAAAATTCAAATAGATTTGGAACAGAAGTCTATTTAGTGCAGCTAATTAATACAGCTAATTGAGGAGATGGTGTCCAAAATCTATTTTTAATCTACTTTTACAAACTATTTTCAATTAGCCTCTCTGGCCTGCTTTAGTGTGCAGAAAGCCCTGTTTAGTCAGTAAGGGCAGTCAAAATGCAACCATATGCAATCACTCCGCTACAAGCTTTTGAGGTTTCTGTCAGGAAAACTGGAAGAGCTGTGGATGCCATGGATGTGCTGAAATCAAAGTGACAAGATGGGAATAAATAACTTTTATTAAAGTGATAATTACTGTATACACACATACACACACACACACACACACACACACACACATATGAATACCTGTTGCTAGAAACCAAATGAAAGTGAAAGGTCGTAAGGAAAGCAACTTTCTTGAATCGGGGGCTGGGACACAACTAAGAGGATGTACCGCTGGGGAAAGAAATTGTGTGTTTTATATATTCTCACAACTCTGTAGTACGAGATCATTTTTAAATGGAGTGCTAAAAGTAGCGGACAATATATACATAAACACAAATTACCTAGTCATTTCTTCTTCCAGAAGTCTTCCTGGATTTAGCATTGACAATGAAAAATTCACTAAAAAGAAACAAAAGAAGTCATTTTAAAAAAAAAAGAAGGGCTATTAATGGGAATTGCTGAACTAAAAATAATCTGTTAAGAGTGTCACTGTGTGAACAATATATAGGAGATACTGCAATTCAGTTTCTCAAGGAAAACTTTTTTTTTTTTTACACCCAAGGGTACTTTTCAGTTCACTGAAACACAGCGCAAGCGTGTAGGTCCAGCTGGGGGAGACAAGCTCCTGATCTACCCCAGCCCCACACTCTTGTACCTGTGGCAAAGCAGCTTCCTAAAGGCAGCGAGGAATGGGTGACCAAAGGTGGAGACCCAGAGGTGTACGCCAAAGGCAGAGGTCGGAATGGAGACTATCGGATTTGATGGACACGGCTATTTTATTAGTGATTCAAAAGATTTGTTTTTGTAATGTTGTACTTGTCTCCTTTTCTTCCATGCTTCCCTATGATGTAAGTAAGGGAAAGGCCAGATTTCTTCCATTGAGGAAAGAAGAAAATTCCAACTGAGTAGCTCAGAAATAAGCCACAGGATCTCTGCTAACTAGTCAAGTCCCACAGTGCATCTTGCTTATTAACAGCACTGAGTATGTGTGTGTTTGGTGGCATTAATTGAAAAGGACCGTACTAATTATTGTGAGCTAATGTGATAAAAGATGTCAGCAAGACTTCCTTCGTTGTCATGTTTAAATGACAACTACTATTCATTGAATATTTGTTAAATACCAGGCTCTGTTCTGAACACTTCACATGCATTCCTTTAACTTTCATAACAACAATATGAGGTAAGACTGTCTCAAAAAGTTTCACTTTATGGAAAAGGAAAGCGAATCAGAGAGAAATAGACCTGTCTGAAGCCACACAGATGGCAAATGGCAAATGTGCTATAAGCCCCGGCAGTGTGGCCTTTGCTCTCCACTTACTACTCTCTGTCTCACTTATCTGTGTGGCGGTGACTTATTTCCACTTAAATACACACACACACAATGAAGGGGAAAAGTAAGCATCATTTGTAAGCATCACATTTGTGAAGTAACCGATAAAATACCCCTCAAGCATTGTTGAGCAAGAGAAGGCAGGCACTCCCCATTCTCCAGGGTCCTCCAAGAGGAAGTGTTCTTTCTTTAGCCTTTAATCCTGGGCAGATGGCCCAGGGGTCCTGTTTTCTCTTGCTTCTGTGTAGCTGTGTCCCCTTCTTATCTTTCTCCAAAGAAAGATAAAAGGTTGAAATTTATTTTAAACTTAAACGGCGTCAGGGTCAGTTGCTGGGAATGCTGCGGGAGTGCAGTGCCTATTACTGCTTTATTTTTCCCCCTACTGACTTGAAAAGCTTCTGCTTAGCTGTTGACTCTTTGAGGAATCTCTTCATTTTATTTCTAGTCTAATCAGTTCTGTGGGCCCTTCCCCTTCCTAGTACTTAAACGTGGAGAATCAGACTATGTCTGGATTGAGAGGCAGCTAAGTTGTCCCGAAGTTGCAGAATTTGTAGAAATCACTAGGCATTTCTCCCAAATTTAGAAATTAGGTGAAACCTTAAATGTTTATCTGTTCCAATCCCTACCTTTTAAATCTCTTCTCGAGGATCAATGAACACTCCGCCCTACGTCTCCCCCTCCCTGTGTGCCCCTGAAAATATGAATTTATGAGCATTTCAGTTCCTACCTACTTCTGTCCCAGGCCAAGAAGGACAATATAATTCTGGGCAAGGACCTCTCCTCGGGGCTGCCAAAAGGTCCAGTGTCCCTGGTGCCTGGACACCGTCAGACAAGTGTGTACAGGGCACTCCAGGAAGAGTCAGGGGATTGGAAGTTTGCAGAGAACCTGGACCTAGCTAGCATTGTCAGATGTCGCCTAAAATTCATGCCTTATAAAGAGTCCCAGTTGATCATGTAGTTTGGTTTTTACAAAGTTATTAGGAACTCTGAAAATAAAATACTTTCCAGATCTTACCCAGGACACCACTCCATCTCACTGATTTAGAATGTCCCAGTTGATTCTACTGGGACAGGATGGAGACCGCTAACCTGATCTCTTCCATAACATGAAAATGAGGAATGCTTAAAGATGCATTTTCATTTTAGAGAGATCCTATAAAATCCACCTCTGCTGGATGGTGAAACAAAATTAGACTGGTTGCGTTATTTCCACGTTCTTGACTACCCTTGAACATCCACTGAACATTTATCACGTCCTAGAGGTCTTCCATAAGTAACCAATATGATTCCATCAGTCAATCCATAATCAAATATAATCCATAAACATTCAAACACTATTTTAAAATAGTAACACTATACTGGTTTAACAGTTTGGCCATGGTCACCCAGCTATTGAGAGCAGGATCTGGTTGATAAGGAAATATTAAGGAATAGAGAAATTACCTAGATTATCACATTAGACTCTCAAAAGTAAATTGACACCTGCTTTTCTAGAGCCTGCCTAGGAATTCCTTTATAATACAGAATTGTCCAACATCAAAACAAATGGTGTTTGTTCAGGCAGCTTGGGTGTTATGACCAGTTAATGTAACTCAGAGTTCAAGCACACCTTATCTTGTCTACTATGAAGCAGCTCAAGAACCTAGAAAGTGCAGCAATCCTCCCATGGAATTTTCTAGATCATTATAGTCACACAGAGTTATCCAATGCAATAATAACCAACTCTTTGATACTCTGCAGATGAACTGTGTCTATGACTCTGTTCTTAAGGTTTTGGATGGAAATAATGTTTGTTCATAGTTTGTGCACAACCAAATCATTGTGAGAGAGCAATCCTGTCATGCAGTAGCTTCACTCTGCTGACAAGGATGGGCTCTGCTCACAATAAGGCATTGTTAGAGCCTCTTGTAATTTAAACCTTTTCCCCTCTAACATTCTAACTCAACTTGGCTTCCGGAGGTCTAGTTGCCCAAGATTCCACCCATTCTAAATAACATACTAAAAAACAAAGCAAAACAAAGCTCTATCTGATGAGCTACAACTTCAGCTAAGTACACAACCCCAATGAGTTGCAGCTCAATTCTACTTCGCTAAACATAGCAATGAACACTCTAGAACTGGAGTGAGCTCATTGATGACTTCATTTTTTTCTCCAAAGGGAATGTGGCATGAGACTTACTTCCACAAACTACAGAGGAATGAATTACTCATGAGAAATTCATTTGGTTTCCCATAGCAAATCCTCCATGACTGGCAATATGGCTTGTGACCATGTAGTTTCAGAGATCCAAGGGTCAAAACCTCAGCATTTATCATTAAGGTTACTATGACAGAGTTGTTAACTCTCTTGAGTCTACCACTCCAGTAATCTCTTGCTTGGGTAGTTTCCCTAGAGAGTCCTTGAATTTGGCCCTTAGCACAAAGTACCTGCCTGCCTCATTCAACTTCAAAGCCATGGAATTGCATCATTAGTTACAAGTAAAAAACAAGCAAACTGTTCCAAAGAAGCAAGCCATTGAGTTATTCTAGAAAACCAAACCAAAACAACAATAACAACAACAACAAAAACCCAAAATGAAAAGAACAAGGCTATGATACTTGGTCCAGAGGCAAATTCATTCATGATCAATAAATTTAATTGTTTTAAGCTGATTATTTTTAAAAGTAAAAATACATGTAGAATGAAACGTATCATTTTGGTAGTTTTAAATCTACAGTTTAATAGTGGTAAATATTCTCATATTATGTTAAAAAAGAAAAGTCCTATGCCCATCACACATTGGCTCCCCATATCCCTCTCCACAGGCCCTTTTAAGTACCATTCTAATTCATGTTTTTATGAATTTAACTTCTAGATGATCCACATAATAAATGATTCATACAGAATCCATCACTTGTCCACTACTTTAACTTATAACAATGTCCTCAAAGTACATCTATCCTGTATCCTGCATCAAAAATCTTCCCTTTTAAAGGCCAAGTAATATTTCTTTGAATATTTTCACTATATAATTCTGATTTTTTTTAAACCCTAAAAGAAGTCGATTTTGTTTAGTGTTTTCCACCATGGGTACCACACTTGTGTGTGTGTGTGTGTGTGTGTGTGTGTGTGTGTGTGTGTGTGTGTAAAACTAATATGCAATAAATGTAAAGTTAATATGTAACTGTAACAGATCAATACAAAATGTCTCTACCTCTTACACTTCTTTAAATATTTTTATTATTTTCTTTATTTATGTATCTGGTTTTTTTTTCTTGCTTCTTTGTTTTGAGACAGGTCTCTCTGTGTAATCCTGGCTGTCCTGGAATCAGTTATGTAGACCAGGCTGAACGCAAACTCACAGAGATCCACCTGCCTCTGCCTCTGCCTCTGCCTCTTAAGTACTGGGGCTAAAGGTATGCTCTACCATGTCAGGCTCAACAGTTTTTAAGTAAAGATTTATTTTTATTTAATGTATTTAGGTGTTTTGCCTGCATGTGTGTGTCTATGCCTCACAAACATACAATGCCCTTGGAGGCCTCTGGCAAGTTGCCATGTGTGTTCCGAGGTTTGAACCCAGGTCCTCTAGAACAGCCAATGCTCTTCACTGCTGAACCATCTTTCCAGCCACTATTAATGACCTTGTCCTATTTCAATTTATCCAACCTGTTAAAACTATCTTGTCATATTTCAACTTATCCTTACAGTATTTCTGTTAAGGTCACCGGCAAAGCATCAGAAATCCAAACTCATCTGAAACAGTATTTTTTCTCATAGAAAAGCATAATTATTTATCCTGGAAAAATATCATGGTCCTGATGATAGCTGAGATGTTAGAAAGACCTGGGTTGGAAGTCTGACCAAACACAGGTAGCATTCTATGGACACTTTCACTGGATTTCTGAAAGGCATTATATTTATCAGCATTAATGTAAACAGTTTTTCTGTATTAATCAAGCAACCACATTTTCTTAAATAATTGCATTTATGCCTTTTAAAGGCAACTAAGTATGCAGTTCTCAACCAGTGATCTATGTAAATATGTGTTGAATGATATCTAAGTGAGGAGTGTACTTTACTCAGTTACGTTTGTAATGAAAACTTGTCTTCCTTTGCTATGTTTTTATTCTGTCGCCTATGTACTGATACAGCTTTATTTTGAATTTTTCCCAGCCTAGACCTTTATTGTCCCTTGGAAGAACAAAGCCTTTGGACTTGGGATAAGCCATACGAATTTTTCTAGATTAAACTTAATTACTATGAAGATAACTGTGGTGCTAGTGTGACCCTTTTTGAGGTGACATGGACCCATGTGACTCCATTACTTTAAGTCTATACTGAGGTCATTGATATTTAGTAAAGTGTCACATTCAGTTCTAGTTACTGTGGTTGGTCCGAAACATCAAAACATAGAAAGTAGATACTTTGAAGATGAGAGTGGGCAAGAGAGAAAAAGATAAACCCAGACAGAAGCCTACAAAAGTTACCACGTCCAAGAAGTACTGCCGTGCTAACTGAAGTGTTTCAAAACATTGGCTTCTGTGATCACAGAGGACAGACACCACATCCAGATACTATAAACCCACTTTATTTAGCTGCAGTGTTTCCTGTACTTTCTTATTGTTTTGAAAGTCAAACACCACAATGCATTTTTTGAGATTTAAATGAGCTGAGCACTTAAGAAATATCATAAAAATTTTGCAATTCCCCTTGTGGTATTTGGGGTCACCTAGATGTCTAAATCAATAAACAAACAGATGACGTAAATTAAAACTAGTTTCTAATACTTTTCACCCAGTTAGATAAATATAATGCATTTTTACAAAGAGGTAAAGAAACAATTACCTGGCAAGGAAAAGTTCCCAGTATTATCTACAAACTTATCTGTCATTTCTCCAAAGACTATCATCATGAGAGGAAGACCTGACCCATGAGCTATGGCCATGAGGGTACCAAGGAACATAAACAGTTTATCCTGCCAGTCAGAGTACCGGAACTGAAAAGAGAAAAGAAAATAAGACTCCATTTAATAATTTGTCCTTTGGGGATTTTTGTTTCAAGTTAATTCTAGTATCACAGCTACAAATGTGCTTATCTTAGAGAATATATGAATTGCAATGCAGATAATTATAAGCTTAATTTCATGATTTTATGTATATAAAAAGAAATCAATCTAATTCTACTTAATTAGCATTCAACTTGGGCAAATTATTACAATGTATCAAGGTAATAAAGATTTGGATCCATTTAGAAATACTATTTTCATCTCCCAGAGGTTGTGTTGTGTGTAGTTAGTTAAGGCGAACTTGGGACCAACATTAAGTTCACGCACACAAACATATCCCTCAGAACAGTGCATGTACAGAATACTACTTTAGTAGAATTAGAAACAGGAACAAATAGACCTTCTCAGTTTGAGACCAGATCCCTCTGTAAGGGTGAAATTAGCCTTTAAAGGCAGTTCAGTAACAAAGAGCTCAAAACAAACAAACAAACAAACAAAAAGAACTTTATGGAGTATCTGTCTGTGAGCTTTATGGAAGTCTTGAGCATAAAGAGTCTTGAAAGATAAGAGAGAATCAACTGGAAAAACATAGGGAACATGAACTAGAAAATATCCTCTGAGTGAGGTAACTCAGACCCAAAAGGACATGCATGGTATGTACTCACTGATAAGTAGATATTAGCCACAGAACTCAAAAAGGTCAACAAGCTGAAGTGCCCAAGTAAGGATGCCTCAGTCCCTCTTGGGAGGGAGAAGAAAGCAATCACAAGTGGGGAGGAAGGAAGGGATCAGGGAGGGAAAGTGGATGCAGCAGGGGAGTTGGGTAGGGGGAGGTATTGGGTGAGGGAAAAAGACTGAAGCCCTGAGGGCCAGCAGAAAGAATGGAAACAGGCAAGCTTGGGAGATAGGAGGTTGGAGGGACCCTCCAGAATGCACCAGAGACCTGGGAAGTGAGAGACTCTCAGGACTCAAAGGGAGGGACCTTAGATGAAATGACTGACAGTAGGAAGAGGAAACTTCTAGAGCCCACCTCCAACAGGAAGACAGGGCATCAAATGAGGGAGAGGGGGTCCATCCCACAGTCACAACTCAGACCCATAATTGTTCCTGTCTGAAAGAATTACAGGAATAGAAATGGAGAGGAGCCTGAGGAAAAGAAGGTCCAGTGACAGGCCCAAAGTGGGGTCCAGCTCAAGGGGAGGTCCCAAGGTCTGACACTACTACTGAGGCTATGGAGTGCTCACAAAAAGGGACCTAGCATGACAGCACTCTGGAAGACCCAACAAGCAGCTGAAAGAATCAGATGCAGATATTTGGACCCAACCAATGGACAGAAGCTGCTGACCCCTGTTGTTGAATTAGGGAAGACTGCAGAGAAGGGAAACCCTGTAGGAGGACCAACAGTCCCAATTAATCTGGACCCCTGAGATCTCTCAAACACTGTACCACCAAACAGGCAGCATATACCAACTGATATGAGGCCTCCAACACACATACAGTAGAGGACTGCTGGGTCTGTGTTCATTCAGAGATGATGTACCTAACCCTCAAGAGGCTGGAGGCCCCAGGGAGTTTAGAGGTCAGGTGGGGTGTAGGGTGGGGACATCCATATGGAGACTGGGGTGGGGAGTAGGTATGGGATGTGGAACAGTTGGAGGGTAGACGGGGGTAGGGTGGGGGGATTAAATATGGAGTGTAAATAAATAAATTAATTAATTAATTAAAAAAAGAATAGGGAAGTCAGGATTTTAGGCTTGCAAAGAAAGATGGGTTAGGAATACACAGAGTCACAGAGCACAGCAGAATTACCAAGGATCACGTTATAGGTAAGCAGAAACCATCAAAACTTTTGGGTTTAGTACTCAACAGGGCAGATACCAATTATCACAGCAGAGTATACAGATCCTACTTACTAAGCAAATACCACTTCAGAAGACAGTAATTCACTGTCCTTTTAATCTTCTCTAATTTACACCTTTTGCTCAATATTTTTGATGGGCTCCTCTGTGGATTTCTCATTGTTATTTCTCCTGTCTCCTATACTACAGCTTGGTTGTTACATTTTCCTTTTCAACTTTCACTCCATCTCGCACATTTCTCCTCTCCTTTTAAACTTTATACTCTGTTCACTTCCCCCCAAATCTCCCTTTTGGAGACAAGAGATGGGTATTTGAAGAGTATGCAGTGGGTGGCATCTTTGACTGACTCACACTGCCCAGTGAGGCTGAGGCTGGAGTACACCACAGGAACTGAGTATGTGTGCAAACTGTTCTCCAAGGGCTTTAGAGTTCATCTGGGGCTAAGGGCAGCAGGGGCAGATTCCACTCAAACACACAGGCCAAAGCAAGAAGGGAAGGATGAGAACCAAGAAGAGCTCAGAATAAATCCAAGGCAGGGCAAACATGAAGATCGAATGGAAAAGGATCCTAATGGCTACAAGGAACCTGTGTCCTCAAGGTCTGCTGTTGGTGGCTTCCAAGTGAAGGGAGTTAGGACATTTGGGTCTTTCAACATCCTTTCAGGGCACATAGTCAGATTTTCCTGTGGTATTCTTTTTTTAGTGGACATTATATGACACTGAAGAAGGTTTTAATGCTTTCCATGTTGGTCAAATTAAATTTAAGTATCTAAGGTCAGATTTAAAGTTAGGAGACATTTCTATGTAAATCTAGATTAGATTTTATCAATGCCTTTCAATAAAACAAGACATCTCTAACCCTATTACACCAGCTTTATTCTGAGGTTTTTCCATACAGACATCTACTCAGATGAAAGATGGTGATTAAATTTAAATCCAGTTTCAACTAGAATTATTGAATGCAAACAAAATATCAATTATTCTACTTTTCAGTATATATTTTTCTATTTTCTTTAGAAAACAGATTCTAAACTGACATTAAAAATTACATGTACTATCTGCCGAACTAAATAAAATTCTTTTTCTAGGCTGGCTAGATGGCTCAGTAGGGAAAAGCATTTGTCCCTCAAGACAGACAACCTGAATTCAATGCCTGGAACCAAAAGGTTTAAAAGAAGAGAACAGATTCCCAAAAATTGTCACTTGACTTCCATACAATATCCCGTGGCACTGTTCGCCTGTACTCACACGTAGCAGGCACACACCATGGTGGGATCTTGGTCCACTGTCTATTGTAAGTCAACACAGCATAAGTAAGCACACGCAATAAAAACTGAGCAAAAATTTACTCTTGCTGAGACTTTTTAAAGCAAAAACAAAGAGTAGAGGAAAGAGTATGGGCAGGAGCTTGGACAGAAAGAAGACCAAGTTGTTGTGATGCCCTTCCCTGCATTTGCTTTCTAACTTGGTGGCTTCCATTGATATGCACTTAATTCTTCCTTTATTTATTATTATTATTATTATTTTTTTTGTCAAAGACTGTCTGCTTGAAAACACATCACGTTTTTCAAAGCAGGCAAACACTTTCCTGGCCTGCCTCTCAGAAACACATTACAAATATGATTTCTTAAAAACAAAAACAAATGTGTGTGTGTGTGTGTGTGTGTGTGTGTGTGTGTGTGTGTGTGTAGCAGAATTTCCCCTGTCTAATTAATTTAAATATTAATACAACAAGAAGCCCGTGACTGGACAGGGAAAAGGGAGGCAGATCTAAGAGTTGCAAAGACAGGGAGCCACACAGGAGAAGGAGAAGGAGAAAGATGGAGGGTAAACAGGACGATTCAGATTCTGTGTGGCTTTAAATAGCCACAGGTAGCTATATTATCATATAGGATAGAATAACTGGGATAACTTGTCTAATCTAGGTGGGCAGCTTGTATCATTATCAATTGGCTTTGAAATTATTGTGTGGGCATCTTGTGAGTTGAGAATTTATTGCTATATAAATCTGACTGATTAATTATAAAAACAAAAACAAAAAACAAACAAACATGTAGCCTTGCCTCGTACCCCTGGAAAAACACTGGGAATGGCCTGAAACAGAATCAGAATCCATGATCATTATGTCAAGGTTTACTAATTTCTGAGTAAGCAAATTGTACATGTGGATTTTTTTTTTTTTTGCTTTAAATGTTGTTTTCAACATTTAAACCTTTTTTTTTTTTTTTTTTTTTTTTTTTTTGCTGGGCAGGGGTGAAGGTGTGGTGTGGTTACTGACAGTTTTATTAATTGAAATGTTTGCCTGAAGCCAATGGGTTTCCATGGTCTTTCTGAAATGCTTCAATGTTTTATCTCCCTATGTAGTAGTGAGCTCGAAACCAGCTTACCCCACTCCTTCATCATCTGTCTTGTGACTTAAAGCCATTGTTTACAATTAGCTATACCATAGGCACAGGTGCAGCCGAGGCAATGCAGTGCTGCATAGGACAGGCAGGCTTCAAGCACTTGCTGGATGACTATCGACTCAAGTCTCCAAATTTGAACGAAAGGCAGGATTATTAGCACTTAGTATTTCACAACTTACCAGTGTCAACGGGCCAATTAAATTCACTTTCTTCTTTTTTTCTCTGCCTTGGTTGCTGTAAAATATAATTGTTCAGGGTTAAAACTGTTATGAACAATCAATTGAGCATAAAACTTAGTAGCTATGGTTTTGGATCACAACATTTTTGAATGCAAGAAGAAATTATCTGGTTTCACACACTGCAAGGCAGCCATCAAGTACAAAGGTAACTGTCCAAGGTACTACGAGGACATACGGATACAGGATGATGTGGGGAGTGGTTTTAGGAAATACTGTTTGTCTGAATTCAAGGTATATCTAAGATCCGGTTACTTCTCCTCATTTTTCTTGCTACATTCCCATTAGAGTAGACCTACTTAACTTCCATTTATATTTGCTTTGGTGTACTGGAAACTGTAGCCAATATAATCATTTAAGAACTCACTCAGGCAATAACAACGACTCCACTTCTTCTTGGAGTGAAATCGAAACCTTTCTATTGGCTGCTGAGTTCACATGCTCTGTGGGTACCTTCGTGACAGCATGCTCCGATAGGCAGACCTGGTTTCTCTGCTACTTTGTGAATACAACAAATACAGTCCCGACCTCAGGATCATTTAGCTCTAAATTATCGCTGCCAGAAGACGCTCTCCAAATACCCATGGCTCTCTCTGCACACTTCCTTCTATCCCTTTCTCAGTAATTGACTTCAAAATAAGACCTACCCTAACTGCCCTCCTTAACATTGATAGGTACTTCTCCTGCTTTTCTCAATCTTCATTAATTTTCTTCACACTTGGTACCTTTGACAGATGAACATTTGCCTCTGAATATGTACAAGAGAATGTGCCACAAGCTATGCAGCATGTTTAGAACAAGCATATTTGTTCTACCGGATGGAAGTGGGCTTAGCTTTCCTTGAATGTACTGTCCTTACAATCTCAAGTTAGTCTCAGCTTTTTGTATTTCGGTTTTGAGCTGTTTCCTTCTCTCCAACCACAGGCTGTGAGCTTTCCCTGAGAACTTCCCTGGCCCCGAGTGTCACTACACCTTTTCCAGGGAGTGCTCCTTCTAATACTAGTCAGTATACTCAGCCAGTATAATACATAAATAGCCTTCTTCGTGAAAATGCCATCTATTAATAGATTCACAGTCGTCCCCAGCCTAAATTGCCAGATGACAAAACCACATTTTTCTATTAGAAGTAACACCATCCATAAGTTTTTTATAACTCTATATGGGAAGACCTAAATTTTCTGCGAATAAATGCCATGATTCTAAGAATGAACAGGGCGAATTAACAGGAAGCAATGCTTCAGTTTAAGATTCAGATAGGCATATTTTTCAGTTGGCTAATCAGGCCCCTTGCAGCTTGAGAACCAACTACAGAAGCTGATAAATGTTGTCCCTCTAGAAGACAACTCCATGACACATGTCAGTTTGTTCCGGGTGGCCTAGCATGAACTCAGAGACTGTAATAGCCTCATAAACTATTTGAAGCTGAGGATAAAAATGATTCACTATCCCCACAACGAAAGAGGAAACAGGCACACACTTTGACTGGGCCCTTCTGCCTGACAAAAAGCCTGTATGTATGTTTCGCTGTGGCTGGGGAAGGATCAGAGTCAGGGAGGAAGAAAGACCCCACTGGCAGAGGAAGCGTCGGGGTTCACCCTCTTGCAACTGGGACAAAAAACTGATTTAGAAGCAGAAGTTAGTGAAGAATGAGGTTGTTTTCCATGTCACCCCCTAGAGAGGAGAAATGGGGAAAACAGTCTACAGATGGGAGGAGGGGAAGACTAGGGCAAAGAAGAGAAATACAGGAAGAAGGGGAGGTCTTGCTTTGCTACCCTAGTTCAAAAGCACAGTCATCAATAGCAGGTGTCTGAAGTTCTACCAACTTGAGTAGGCAGATAATGGCTAAAAAGAGTGAAATGTTTACTTTATAAAAACACAGTGAATGCTACACAGCGCCAATATTCATCAAAAATCACCGGTGTCCCGGGGAGGGGAGTGCTTTTGAAGACAGCCTCTTCTCTCTGAACCCGTTCCAAACTTGAGACATTCCTCAAGAACATTTAAGACTTCATCCCAAAGGCCGGAGGCATCAACCGATTGTCTCAACTTCTTTCCAGGACTCTGCTATATTGGAAAAGCCAGTGGCTCAGTAGTCCTGTATACCTGATGCTGCCTAGTTCAAAGTCGCCGTCCAGACGCCGCGCTGTTCCGTTTCTCGCTGCCTCAAGATCCATCTCAGCCTGGGGAGAAACCACAGCCTCAGGTTCAAGTGCACCCAGAGAGGGGGACCTCCAGGCTCCAGGAGCCTCCGGCCCGACGCGCAGAGCAGGCGCAGAGCCTAGCGCACTGTTGGCAGCAGCTACCCCGGCAGGTCCCACCGCACTACTCTCCCTCCGTCCCGTTCTCCCGCTGTGTCCTCCCTCACCTGAACTTCACGCTCGTGCTGGCCACAGCGGGTGCCGTGCAGACCCGGACTTTGCTCGCCGCGGCTCGTCCCCGCCTCCCACACGCGCCGGGCGCCAGCGACGCCTCCCGCTGCGGCAGGGGCGAGGGCCCGGGCCCGCAGGAGAGCTCCCGCAAGCCCCGCTGGCTCTGCAGGCCCCAGCGCCACCAGCGCGTCGCCCTCGCCGCCAGGGGCGCGCGTCTCCGCTGCCGCCCACCCGGGCGAGGTGCCAGCAGCCCGCAGCGCAGCATCAGCTGCAGCCGATAAGCCCGCCGATGCCTCCGCCTGCAGGCCACGGGCCCCTAAAAGTGACTGTCACACCTCCCCCACGCTGAGTTTTCTTTTAGAACACACAAGGGAGGCAATTTCCTCTAGTTCAACAACTAGGCGCTCTGAGAACCCAATAGGAAATAAGTAGTAAGGTCAGCTTGAGTCTATGGCACCAAACTGCCACTAACACCCCAGATGCTGAAGATTGAGCAGGTTCAGCCCAGAATTCTCAGCTTAAACTCCTTGGAGATGAGGAATACCTCTGGTGACCCCCACGGGGGGAGGGCGCATAGAGACACAGAAGTTGAACTTAAAAGCACATCCTTAAAAAATTATTATTCATTTTACATCCTGATCGCTGCCCCCTCTCCCGGTACCCCCTCACACAGTCTCTTCCCCAATCCTCCTTACTCTGACTTGTCAAGTCTCTGAAAGGCTAGGTGTATTCTCTCCCACTGAGACTAGACAAGGCAACCAGCTTCCAAGCCTCACAACTTGCCCTGCTACACACGTAGTGGAAGGAGAGAATAGACTCTCAAATTGTTCTCTGATTTTCGTACATGTATCATGGCACATGGTTACTCATATACATAAAAACACGTGCAGAAAATAAATAAAATGAGGAAAAAGCATGTATTTTTGGGTTTTGTTTTCACAAAATGAAGAAATTGGTGCTCAGAGTAACTAAGTGATATCCCCACTTCCCAACGCTGCGTCTTTAAGACTGGCAAAGCCTATGGACTGCAGCTGTTCTGGTCCCCTGCTCTAATCTCAGTGTTCTCTCTATGCCAAATTGTCTCACTCCTAGGGCCTATGTGAATATGGCTTCCTTGTGAGTTCTCGTCGATTTCTCCACTCTACCCAAAACAGATAAGAAAGCGACACCTTTCAAGCTTCAAGCAAGAGAGTTTCATACTCACTAGCTTCACAGATCAGTGTGTGGCTGTGGACAAGCATGTATGAAATGGGGCTTTTGGAGTCATGCTAAGGGAGATGGAATACTGGGAGCCAGAAGACTTAAACAAGGAAGGTCATGGTGTGTTTGGGGAAAATCTGGGAATAAAGCAGGGGTAGGGAGCTACTCCAAAGGAAGCGAATATGATAAGCCATACAGAAGTCATATCATGAATGGTTAGCCAAAATCAACAGTCTATGAAAAAGTCTTATAGAAACCCATTAGTTAGCAATTGCAAAATAGAGTTTCTAAAAAGAATTCAAGCATGGATTGAGAATGTTACTCCCAGGATATGGGTTATTAGATGAAAATCACAGGATAAGTTAAAGGATACCTCCCAATGAGTTACTGGTCAGGGATGCCCCAGAAGTCTCAAAAAAAAAAAGCTATTGTCCTTGATTGCCCTTGGTTATTGTGATGGTTTGAATACGCTTGGCTCCTGAGAAGTGGCAGTATTAGGAGATGCAGGCTGATTGGAGGAGATATGGCCTTGGTGGAGGAAGTGTGTCATTGTGTAGGTGGGCTTTGAGGGCTCCTAGTGCTCAAGCTGTGCTCAGTGCAGAAGAGACCCTCCTTCTGGCTGCTTTTGGATCAAGAGGTAGAACTCTTGGCTCTCCCAGAACCAAGTCAGCCTGCATGATTCCATGATTCTAATGGACTGAATCTCTGAACCTGTAAGTCAGCATCAACTAAATGTTCACCATTATAAAAGTTGCCTTGGTCATGGTGTCTCTTCATAGCAATGGAAACCCTAAGTAAGACAGTCATCTACTATAACTATATTGTAAGACCCTACTGCTGAAGACATCACACACTTTGGTTTCAGGAAATAGAGAAATTAATCTCAAATCATTCTGGAAATGCTCACCTTGATGGCTAGTTCTCACAGTGTCAGAGGTGCTATGTAGGCTGCTAGGAGAGAAAAGAAATAGACAGTCTTACCTAGCATTGGATCCTGTATGCTACAACACAGACTTGATGGGCAAGATGTGCCCACTGGTGCAATAATGTTTTGACTGTTACATGTTGCGTGAAATATTAAAAAAATCCACCTGCCAACTCTCTGCCCACCAGGCCTCAATTCTGCTCTTGTACCTGCACTGGCAGGCCACAGCACTATGTCCTGGCAAGTCCCACTCAGAGTGTTCTCTCTGCTGAGCTATTCTCTCCCAGCTGGCCCCCACAGCATCCCAGCTGTGCTCCCTGCTCTGGCCCAACTGTCCTTGGAGCTGCTAGTTCCCTCTCATTCCATAAATCCCTGAAATTGGCAGACTCACATTCCAGTAACCCAGTAAATCAAAACTTAATGCTTAATTAACCAATCAGATTTATGTACCAATAATATCACAATGTACAAGATGTCAATGTAATAATTTTAGAGCCAATTGATAATGATAAAAGCTTATCCCAATATTTCTAACCTTGTTGTGAAATCACAGCTACTTGTAGCCACTCGGACTCACATCTGTAGCCATGGTTCTTCCTCTCCCCTCTGGGATGCTCCAGGACTCTTTTTTTTTTTATTGAATATATTCTTCATTTACATTTCAAATGTTATAACCCTTCCCAGTTTCTCCCCTCCCCAAAAACCCCCAACCCATCCTCCCACCCCTGCCTTCAAGAATGTGCTCCTCCACCCAACCACTCCCACCTCCCCCACTCTATTTCCCCACACTGGGGCCTCTATTGAGCCTTCACAGGACCAAAGACCTCTCCTCCACTGATGCGTGACAAGGCATTCTTCTGCCAATCTTTTGGCTGGAACCACATGTACCCCTTGGTTGATGGCTTAATCCCTGGGAACTCTGGAGCATCTGGTTGGCCTACATTGTCGTTCTTCCCATGGGGCTGCAAACCACCCCCCTCCAACTCCTCCAGCTTGCCCTCCAACTCCTCTATAGTGAACTCCACACTCAGACCAATGGTTGGCTGCTAGTATTCACCTCTGTATCTGTAAGGCTCTGGCAGGGCCCCTCCAAAAGAAAACCATAAATGGCTCCTTTTGGTACACACTTCTTGTCATCCATAGTACTTTTGGAGTTTGGTGACTGTTTATAGGATGAATCCCCAGGTAGGACAGTCTCTAGGTGGTCTTTCCTTCAGTCTCTGCTTCACTCTTTGTTCTCATAGTTGTTCCTGCGATGATTTTGTTGCCTTTCTCAGAGAAACCAAATCACCCCCACTTTGATCTACCTTCTTCGTGATCTTCCTGTGGTCTGTGAATTGTAACATGTTTATTTTGAGCTTTTGGGCTAATATCTACTTATCAGTAAGTGCATATAATGTGTGATCTTTTGTGATTGGGTGACTTCACTCAGCATGATACTTTCTAGTTCCATCCATTTGCATAAGAATTTCATGAAATCATTATTTTTAATAGCTGAATAGTACTCCATTGTGTATATATACCACAATTTCTGTATCCATTCCTCTGTTGAAGGACATCTGGATTCTTTCCAGCTTCTGGCTATTATAAATAAGGCTGCTATGAACATAGTGAAGCAGGTGTCCTTATTACATGTTGGAGCATCTTCTGGGTATATGCCCTGGAGTGGTATAGCTGGATCCTCAGGTAGTAAGTACTATGTCCAATTTTCTGAGGAACCTCCAAACTTATTTCCAGAGTGGTTTTACTAGCTTGCAATCCCACTAGCAATGGAGAAGTGTTCCTCTTTCTCCACATCCTCTCCAGCATCTTTTGTCCCCTGAGCTTTTCATCTTAGCCATTCTGACTGGTGTGAGGTAGAATCTCAGGGTTGTATTGATTTGCATTTCCCTAATAACTAAGGATGCTGAACATTTCTTTAGGTGCTTCAGAGCCATTCGAGTTTCCTCAGTTAAAAATTCCCTGTTTAGTTCTGTAACATATTTTTAATAGGGTTATTTGACACTCTGGAGTCTAACTTCTTGAGTTCTTTGTATACATTGGATATTAGCACTCTATAGGATGTAGGATTAGTAAGGATCTTTTCACAATCTGTTGATTACCATTTTGTCCTATTGACAGTGTCCTTTGCCTTACAGAAGCTTTGCAGTTTTATGAGGTTCCATTTGTCGATTCTTGTTCTTAGAGCATAAGCTATTGGTGTTCTATTCAGGAAATTTTCCTCTATGCCCACGTGTTCAAGGTTCTTCCCCACTTTCTCCTCTGTAAGCTTCAGTGTATCTGGTTTTATCTGGAGGTCCTTGATCCACTTGGACTTGAGCTTTGTACAAGGAGATAAGAATGGGTCGATCTGCATTTTTCTGCATGCTGACCTCCAGTTGATCCACCACCATTTGTTAAAAATGCTGTCTTTTTTCCACTGGATGTTTTTAGCTCCTTTGTCAAATATCAAGTGACCGTAGGTGTGTGAGTTCATATCTTGGTCTTCAATTCTATTCATTTATCTTCCTGCCTGTCTCCGTACCAATACCATACAGTTTTTATCACTATTGCTCCGTAGTAAAGCTTGAGGTCAGGGATGGTGATTCCCCCAGTAGATCTTTTGTTTTGGAGAATGGTTTTCGCTATCCTGGGTTTTTGTTATTCCAAATGAATTTGCAGATTGCTCTTTCTAGTTCTATGAAGAAGTGATTTGGACTTTTGATGGGGATTGAATTGAATCTGTAGATTGCTTTTGGCAAGGTGGCCATTTTTACTACATTAATCCTGCCAATCCATGAGCATGGGAGATCCTTCTATCTTCTGAGATCTTCTATGATTTCTTTCTTCAGAGGCTTGAAGTTCTTGTCATACAGATCTTTCACTTGCTTGGTTAGAGTCACACCAAGGTATGTAATATTATTTGTGACTATTGTAAAGGGTGTCATTTCCTTAATTTCTTTCTCAGCTTGTTTATCCTTGGAGTAGAGGAAGGCTACTGATTTTTTTTGAGTTAATTTTATATCCAGTCACTTTGCTGAAGTTTAGGAATTCTCTGGTGGAATTTTTGGGGTTCCTTAAGTATACTATCATATCATCTGCAAATAGTGATACTTTGACTTCTTCCCTTCCAATTTGTATACCTTTGACCTCCTTTTGTTGTCTAATTGCTCTGGCTAGGACTTCAAGTACTATATTGAATAGATAGGGAGAGAGTGGGCAACCTTCTCTGGTCCCCGATTTTAGTGGGATTGCTTCTAGTTTCTCTCCATTTAGTTTGATGTTAGCTACTGGTTTACAGTATATTACTTTTACTATGTTTAGGTATAGGTCTTGAATTCCTGATCTCTCCAAGACTTTTATCATGAAGGGATGCTGAATTTTGTCAAAAGCTTTTTCAGCATCTACTGAAATGACCATGTAGTTTTTTTTTCTTTGAGTTTGTTAATGTAGTGGATTACATTGATGGATTTCTGTATATTGAACCATCCCTGCATCCCTGGGATGAAGCCTACTTGATCGTGGTGAATTATTGTTTGATGCATTTTTGGATTCCGTTGGCCAGAATTTTGTTGAGAATTTTTGCATCAATGTTCATAAGGGAGATTGATCTGAAATTCTCTTTCCTTGTTTGGTCTTTGTTTGGTTTAGGTATAAGCGTTATTGTGGCTTCATAGAATGAACTGGGTAGTGTTCCTTGAGTTTCTATTTTTGTGGAATAGTTTGAAGAGTATTGGTATTAGCTCTTCTTTGAAGATCTGATAGAATTTCCCCACTAGACCCATCAGGTCCTGGGCTTTTTTTTTTTTGTTGGAAGACTATTAACAACTGCTTCTATTTCTTCAGGACTTATGGGACTATTTAGATGGTTTATCTGGTCCTGTTTTAGCATTGGTACCTGGTATGTATCTAGAAAATTGTCCATTTCATCCAGATTTTCCAATTTTGTTGAGTATAAGCTCTTATAGTAGGATCTGATTATTTTTTGAATTTCCACAGTTTCTGTTGTTATGTCCCCCTTTTCATTTCTGATTTTATTAATTTGGGTAGTGCCTCTGTGTCCTCTAGTTAGTCTGGCTTATGGTTTATCTATCTTCTTGATTTTCTCAAAGAACCAGCTCCTGGTTTTGTTGATTCTTTGTATGGTCCTTTTTGTTTCTATTTGGTTGATTTCAGCACTGAGTTTAATTATTTCTTGCCATCTACTCCTCTTGGGTGCATTCGCTTCTTTTTGTTCTAGAGCTTTCAGATATGTTGTCAAGCTGCTAGTGTAAGCCCTCTCCAATTTCTTTTGGAGGCACTGAGAACTATGAGTTTTCCTCTTAGCACTGCTTTCAATGTGTCCCATAAGTTTTGGTATGTTGTGTCCTCATTTTCATTAAATTCTATGTCTTTAATTTCTTCCTTGACCAAACTATCATTGAGAAGAACATTGTTCAAAGTCCACATGAATGCGTGTTTTCCATTGTTTTTTGTTTGAACTCAAGACCAGCCTTAGGCGATGGTGATCTGATAGGGTGCATGGAATTATTTCAATATTCCTGTATCTATTGAGGCCTGTTTTGTGACCAATTTTATGGTCAGTTTTGGAGAAGGTACCATGAGGTGCTGAGAGGAAGGTGTATTCTTTTGCTTGAGGATGGAATGTTCTATAAATATCTGTTAGGTCCATTTGGTCCATAACTTTAGTTAGTTTCTCTGTGTCTCTGCTTAGTTTCTGTTTCCATGATTTGTCCATTGTTGAGAGTGGGGTGTTGAAGTCTCTCATAATTGTGTGGGGTACAATGTGTGTTTTGAGTTTTAGTAAGGTTTCCTTTATGAATGTGGGTGCCCTTGCATTTGGAGCATAGATGTTCAGAACTGAGAGTTCATCTTGGTGAAGTTTTCCTTTGATAAGTATGAAGGGTCCCGTCTTATCTTTTTTGATGATTTTGGTTGAAAGTTGATTTTATCCGATATAAGTATGGCCATTCCAGCTTGTTTCTTGGGACCATTTGCTTGGAAAACTGCTTTTCAACCTTTGACTCTGACGTAATAAGTGTCTTTGTCACTGAAGTGGGTTTCTTGTATGCAGCAAAATGTTGGGTCCTGTTTACGTATCCAGTCTGTTAGTCTATGTCTTTTTATTGGGGAATTGAGTCCACTGATACTAAGAGATATTAAGGAATAGTGATTGTTGCTTCCTGTTATTTTCATTGTTAAAGGTAGAATTATGTTTGTGTGGCTATCTTCTTTTGGGTTTGTTGAACGATGATTACTTTATTGCTTTTTCTAGAGTGTAGCTTCCCGACTTGTGTTGGTATTTTCCTCCCATTATCCTTTGAAGTGCTGAGTTTGTAGAAAGATATTGTGTAAATTTGGTTCTGTCATAGAATATCTTGTTTTCTCCATCTATGGTAATTGAGAGTTTTGCTGGGTATAGTAGCCTGGACTGACATTTATGTTCTCTTAGGGTCTGTATGACATCTGCCCAGGATCTTCTAGCTTTCATAGTTTCCTGTGAGAAGTTCAGTATAATTCTGATAGGTCTGCCTTTATAGGTTACTTGACCTTTTTTCCCTACTGATTTTAATATTCTTTCTTTGTTTAGTGCATTTGGTGTTTTGATTATTATGTGTCGGGAGGAGTTTCTGTTCTGGTCCAGTCTGTTTGGAGTTCTGTAGACTTCTTGTATGTTCATGGGCATCTCTTTCTTTAGGTTAGGAAAGTTTTCTTCTATAATTTTGTTGAAGATATTTACTGGCCCTTTAAGTTGTAAATACTCGCTCTCTTCTATACCTATGATCCTTAGGTTTGGTCTTCTCATTGTGTCCTGGATTTCCTGGATGTTTTGGGTTACAAGTTTTTTGCATTTCACATTTTCTTTGACTGTTGAGTCAATGTTTTCTATGGTATCTTCAGCACCTGAGATTCTTTCTTCTATCTCTTGTATTCTGTTGTTGATTCTTGCATCTATGACTCCTGAATTCTTTCCAAGGTTTTCTATCTCCAGAGATGTCTCACTTTGCGATTTCTTTATTGTTTCTACTTCCATTTGTAGATTCTGGATAGCTTTGTTTAGATCCTTCACTTTTTTGTTTGTGTTTTCCTGAAATTCTTTAAGGGATTTTTATGTTTCCTCTTTAAGGGCTTCTACTTGTTGACCCATGTTCTCTTGTGTTTCTTTAAGTGATTTTTGTGTTTCCTCTTTAAGGGTTTCTACCTGTTGACCCATGTTGTCCTCTGTTTCTTTGAGGTATTTTTGTGTTTCCTCTTTAAAAGCTTCTACCTTTTGATCCATGTTCTCTTGCATTTCATTAAGGGAGTTATTTATGTCTTTCTTGTAGTCTTCTATAAACATCATGAGATGTGATTTTAAATCCAGGTTTTGCTTCTCCGGTGTGTTAGGGTATCCAGGATTTGCTCTTGTGGGAGAACTGTGTTCTGATGATGCCATGTTGCCTTGGTTTCTGTTGGTATTGACCTTGCATTTGCCTTTTGCCATCTAGTTTTCTCTGGTGTTAGCTGGTCTTGCTCTCTCTGGTTTTGGTTTGTCTGTCTTGTAAGCCTGTATATATGTACTCCTGGGATTCCTGTTCTCTCTGTGCACACAGGTGTGTAGGCTCTACTGGAAGACCAGCTCTCCTGTGCTCCCAGGCCTCTCTGCACTCCAAATGACCTAAGTGTGGCTAGTTCTCTAGGAAGTATCAGGAGATTGTGTCTTCCCTGTGGCAGACCTTGCGAGATTCTGCCACAGAAAGAGCAAATGCCCTGCATGCAGCTGGTTCTCTAGGAAGTATCAGGAAAGGTGTCTGGCAAGATTCTGCCACAGCAGAAAGGGCAAATGCCCTGAGTGCCTGGTTCCCTAGGAAGTATCAGGAGATGGAATCTTCTACAGCAGAGTTGTCAAGTTTCAACTCCCCTGAGTGGCAGGTTCTCTAGGAAGTATCAGGAGATGGAATCTTCATCGCAGCAGAGCTGGCAAGGTTCAACTGCCCTGAGTGGCTGGTTTGCAACTGCCCTGAGTGCCTGGTTTTCAACTGCCCTGAGTGCCTGATTCTCAACTGCCCTGAGTGGCTAGTTCTCTGGGAAGCATCAGGAGATGGAATCTTCACCTCAGCAGAGCTGGCAAGGTTCTGCCCTAGCAGAAGGGCAGCCAGTGGTAGCTATGGAAAAAGGCTCAGAAGGGATTGGCTCCAGAACTCTTAGCTCCACCTCCTTTTCCCTGTCCAAATCACAGACCTTCTCTGCACTAATGTAATTGGACAGGGAAAATCTTGCTACAGTTATGGAGAACCGTTTTCAGGATGAATTTGAGGCCTGTTCCACAGGAGGAAATTTCATGCCTCAAGCTGTAATCCTGGTTAAAAGCTTATTGTTAGAGAGATCATAGGTTCTAGGGTAAAAACCACTATTTTTTTTTAAATGGTCAAGGTGTCAAATTGCCTTCTGAATGCTTATGTTTACACCCGCAGACGTTGGATGCTCACTAACTTGGTCAGAATAGCTTGTTTTTGCAGTAAACAACAGGCAGTGGACTGATGCATAATTGGCCAAAGAACTAAGATTAAGAAACTGAGTACTCAGTCCCAAATAGGACTTGGACACAAACATTGCAAGGCTCAAAGCTGTCACAGAAGAGGAAGCACCAAGAATGTTAGACTGAAAGATGGAGTAGTGTGTTGTGAAATGTTGTCTTTTGGACTTTGCATGGCTGTTGAACTCTTGAATTCGCAGCAGTGGCCACCTGCACAAGAACTACACAAACTCAAGTCAGCCCAAATTTCCAGCATAAGTGGAGTAGATGATCTCTAGGCCCTCCCCCTTACTGAGGAGCTATTGTTGGCAGTGGATAGTTGCAGGGAGGAGGATGACCACATTTTTTGAAGATGTGGCTATGAGCAGGCTTCCCATGTTTCAGTGGATAGTTTCACACCCATGCATGTATGGACAGTATGCACAGGAGGAAATTTCATGCCTCAAGCTGTAATCCTGGTTAAAAGCTTATTGTTAGAGAGATCATAGGTTCTAGGGTAAAAACTACTATTTTTTTTTTTAAAATGGTCAAGGTGTCTTTAATGGAATACAGTATTAGACATGGAGTTGGAAGAGTGCTTGAGGGGGACATGGAGAAAGGTGGGAGGGGGAAATGGAAGTAGAAGTGATTGTGCTTGATTGTATACATATATGAAATTCTCAAAAGTATAGTAGAGATCAGTCAAGATAAGAGTTGTATAGAGATAAACACCTTAGCTGGCTGATGTGAGCACTCAGTTATATCACTGTGGCCATCTGAACTGGAGAGATGCCTCGGCAGGAAAGAGTACATGCTGCTCTTACAGAAGAGTTGAGTTTGGTTCCTAGAACCTATACCAGGCAGCACACAACAGCCTGTAACTCCAAGTCCAGGGGGGTCCAACACTGCTAGCCTCCATGGGCACCTGTACTTACATGTTCCCTCCTACCTACACACAGGCACACATACATGTACATAACTTAAAAATAATTTAGAAAGTGAACTTTTAAAATACTGTGACAGATAGAATAAGTCTTCTGGTACTATTAGCCACAAATCTTGTTGGGTCACTACTGCGCGAGGTGCTCACGCAAGGAGTCAAGGTCTTGAGAAAATTTTTTTACAAATGCAGATGTTTAAGGAGGACAACCCCATTCGCTGAAGAAGTCTGAGTGTTTTTTACACACACATTGTTGCTTACACACAGAGTATGTGATGTCTGTGACAATGCACTTTAAATTTGCAAAAGATGCATAAAATAAATTAGGATTCTCTAAACATCTGTGTATAATTTTTATATCAATGTGGAGCAGGACTGAAAGAGATATGTAACAGTGGATAGGAAGGAATAAAAAATTAATAAAAAAGTTTGAAAAATAAAAATACTCTGTAAGAAACAACAACAACAAAAAAACCCCAAGAATAATGCAGACATTTAAATAACAATAAATGAAATAGTAGAAATTTAAAACAAAAAAGAACTTTGACTTTCAGGATTTTAACATTTGGGTTTTAATGTCTCAGGATCTTGATCTGGGGAGGGGAAGGGTTTGGATCATGGTGTTCAGGAAGGTTTCTTTTAGGATTATGTCCAGCACCAGTTTATCTGTATCCTACCTAATTCAGGGACTCCTTCTGCATTTGTTTAATAACAAAAACACCTCTGTCTTAAAGTGCTTCCAGTTACTCATGTGTCAATTAGACCTGAATATTTACTGTAATTAAGCCATAATGACAAACTGCATTTCTCCTTTGTACTATACTAAAAGAATCCCCCCCACACACACACATTCACATACATACTATGTGTATGTAGGCCCATGTGTGTACCAGTGAATGCACACATGTATGCATCTGGAGGCCAAAGATCACCCCCAGGGGTTGTTTCTCGGGAGCCATCCACCTGGGTTTTGAGATGGTACTTCACTGGGACCTGAAACTCACTATGAGGTTAAACTGACTGGCCAGAGAGTTGGACAGATCTACCTTTCTCCACCTCCCAAGTACTGGGGTTATGAATATGCTACATGGGTACTGTTGGATGAACCAAGGTCCCTAAGCTTTCACAGAAAGCCCTTTACTGACTGAGCTCTCTCTTTCCTGCCCTATAAATATCTCCTTATGGAAAGATATTTAGACACTTGTACAATGATGTTGGAGATTGGTGTTGATGTCTTTCTTATAATCTGCTGTCTTTTTTAAAAAAAACATTTATTGAATACACTATTTACATTTCAAATGTTATACCCTTTCCTGGTTTCGCCCCTCTCAGTAAACCCCCCAACTCATCCTCCCACCCCTTGCCTCCAAGAAGATGCCCCTCTGCCCAATCCACTCCCACCTACCCTCCCCCCCCGATTTCTATCCAGTCTTCATATGACTAAGGACCTCTCCTCCCACCGATGCCCGACAAGGTATTCCTCTGCCAGAATTGCGGCTAGAACTATGTGTACCCCTTGGTTGATGGCTTAGTCCCTGGGAGCTCTGGGGGATCTGGTTGGCCGACATCCTTGTTCTTCCCATGGGGCTGCAAACTACCTTCCTCCTCTAGTCTTCTCTCCAATTCCTCCATTGGGGACCCCACGCTCAGTCTTCCTCTGTACCTGTAAGGCTCTGGCAGGCCCCTCAGGAGACAACCATAACAGGCTTCTTTCAGCAAGCACCTCTTGTCATCCATAATAGTGTCAGGGTTTGGTGACTGTTTATAGGATGAATCCCCAGGTAGGACAGTCTTGTGGGTGGCCTTTCCTTTAGTCTCTGCCCCATACTTTGTCTCCATAATTGCTTCTATGAGTATTTTGTTCCCTTTCTCTGAAAAGACAAAGCACCAACACTTTGGTCTTCCTTCTTCTTGAGCTTCATGTGGTCTGTGAATTGTATCTTGGGTATTCCAAGCTTCTGGGCTAATATCCACCTAACAGTGAGTGCATACCATGTGTGTTCTTTTGTAATTGGGTTACCTCACTCAGGATGACACTTTTTAGTTCCATCCATTTGCCTAAGAATTTCATGAATTCATTGTTTTTAATAGCTAAGTAGTACTCCATTGTGTAAATATAACACATTTTTCTGTATCCATTCCTCTGTTGAAGGACATCTGGGTTCTTTCCAGCTTCTGGCTATTATAAATAAGGCTGCTATGAACATAGTGGAGCATGTGTCCTTATTACATGTTGGAGCATCTTCTGGGTATATGCCCAGGAGTGGTATAGCTGGGTCTTCAGGTAGTACTATGTCTAATTTACTGAGGAATCACCAAACTGATTTCCAGAGTGGTTGTACCATCTTGCAATCCTACCAGCAATAGAGAAGTGTTTCTCTTTCTCCACATCCTTTTCAGCATCTTTTGTCCCCTGAGTTTTTTATCTTAGCCATTCTGACTGGTGTGAGGTGGAATCTCAGGGTTGTATTGATTTGCATTTCCCTGATAACTAAGGATGCTGAACATTTCTTTAGGTGCTTCAGAGCCATTCGAGTTTCCTCAGTTGAGAATTCCATGTTTAGCTCAGTACCACATTTTTTTAATAGGGTTATTTGACACTCTGGAGTCTAACTTCTTGAGTTCTTTGTATACATTGGATATTAGCACTCTATAGGATGTAGGATTGGTAAGGATCTTTTCACAATCTGTTGATTACCATTTTGTCCTATTGACAGTGTCCTTTGCCTTACAGAAGCTTTGCAGTTTTATGAGGTTCCATTTGTCGACTCTTGTTCTTAGAGCATAAGCTTAGAGTTTGTTTATGTAGTGGATTACATTGATGGATTTCTGTATATTGAACCATCCCTGCATCCCTGGAGGAAGCCTACTTGATCGTGGTGAATTATCATTTTGATGCATTCTTGCATTTGGTTGGCAAGAATTTTGTTGAGTATTTTTGCATTAATGTTCATAAGGGAAATTGGTCTGGAGTTCTCCTTCCTTGTTTGGTCTTTGTTTGGTTTAGATATAAGCAGTATTGTAGCTTTATAGAATGAATTGGGCAGTGTTCCTTGTGTTTCTATTTTGCAGAACAGTTTGAAGAGTATTGGTATTAGGTCTTCTTTGACGATCTGATAGAATTCTCCACTGAACCCATCTGGTCCATTAGTAGAACCCATCTGGGTACTGTTAGTTGAACTAATGTTTGTATGTTTGCACAGAAAGCCCTTTACTGACTGAGCTCTATCTCTCCTGCCCTATAAATATCTCTTTATGAAAAGATATTTAGACACTTGTACACTGATGTTGGAGATTGGTGTTAATGTCTTTCTTATAATCTGCTGTCTTTTTTTAAAATTTTATTTTATTTTCTAAGTTTTTTTATTTACATTCAAAATCATTTCCCCTTTCCCATTTCCTCCCTCCCCGAAAGTCCCATAAGACCCCTTCCCTCCCTCTTTTCACCATTCAACCCCCTCTCGCTTCTCTGTCTTGGCATTCCCCTATATCCAGTCTTTCCAGGACCAGAGGTCTCTCCTTCCATCTTCTTGGAAATCTATTGATATGTGAATTGTGTCTAGGGTATTCCGAGATTCTGGGTTAATATCCCCTTATCAGTGACTGCATACCATGTGTGTTCTTTTGTGATTGGGCTACCTCACTAAGGATGATATTTTCAAGTTCTGACCATTTGCCTATGAATTTTGTGAATTCATTGTTTTTAATTGCAGAGTAGTATTCCATTGTGTAAATATACCACATCTTCTGAATCCATTCCTCCATTGAGGGACATCTGGGTTCTTTCCAGCTTTTGGCTATTATAAATAAGGCTGCTATGAACATAGTGGAGCATGTGTCCTTATTGCATGCAGGTAAAGCCTCTGGGTATATGCCCAGGAGTGGTATAACCGGATCCTCCAGGAGTGTCATGCCCAGTTTTCTGAGGAACTGCCAGACTGCTTTCCAGAGTGGTTGTACCAGCTTGCAATTCCACCAGCAGTGGAGGAGTGTTCCTCTTTCTCCACATCCTCGCCAACACCTGCTGTCTCCTGTGTTTTTGATCTTAGCCATCCTGACTGGTGTGAGATGGAATCTCAGGGTTGTTTTGATTTGCATTTCCCTAATGACTAAGGATGATGAACATCTCTTTAGGTGCTTCTCAGCCATTAGATATTCTTCAGGTGAGAACTCTTTGTTTAGCTCTGTACCCCATTTTTTAATAGGGTTACTTGCCTCTCTGGAGTTTAACTTCTTGAGTTCTTTGTATATATTGGATATTAGCCCTCTGTTGGATGTAGGGTTGGTAAAGATCATTTCTCAGTTAGTTGCTGCTGTCTTTTTTTAAAAGAAAAAAAACATTTTTACCCAAAGAAAGCAAGACTTTATTTTTTTTAAATCTTTACAGAGTTATTGTGGCAACCTAAAATTGCCAACATTAGCTTAAAAGTCTGACTCTGGCTGGGGAGATGGTTCAGTGGTTAAGAGCAATGATTGTTCTTCCATAGGACCTTGATTCAATTCATAGTACCCACATGGCAGCTCACAATGTCCAGTTGCAGGAGATATGATGCCTTCTTCTGGATTTCAAAGGCACTGCAAGGGCATGCTACACACATACATGCAGGAAAAACATGTAAAAAATGTTTTAACTCTGGTTGACAAACCATCTGGAAGCCTATCTTTCTCAGCCAGCATTGGTACCTGGAGAATCTGGATCTGCGTTTTTGCCCTGGGCCCTTTCCTGTATGCCAGCCAAACCTGGAAGCTCAACCCTGGTCACCTTGATCATACTAGTCTGTTATGAAGAGACACTACAACCAGGGCAAGTCAAAGAGAGCATCTAATAGGGACTTTGTTTACAGTTTGAAGGCTAGTCCATTTTACCAGAGATTACTGCAACACACAGGCATTCATGGTACTAGAGAAGTAGCTGAGAACTACATGCCGATCCACAGGCAGACACTGGACATTAATAAAACTACTAACATAACTCAACATAGACACAGCTAATCCTTTCCCCGTCAACTGGGGACTAAGCATACAAACATGAGCCTATTAGGGTTAAATCACATGCAGGCCTGTGGCACTCCTGTAATTTCATCTCCTGAGAGATGGAGACAAGTCCACACCCTTGGTATCCTAATAGCCAGTTTGGACTGACAGCCTGCAGTTCCCATTGTAGCTAGAATTTGCATTGCATTAGTTATAACTTCTTCCATCTAATGTATGTACAGTAAGTAAACTCTCAGATCCAGTGTAGTAACTTAAGACTTAAGGGACAGGAGTCTATGAATGGTGGCCACAGGAGCTAAAACTTATTGTTTGTTTGCGAGGTTCATATCAAGTACTCAGTCCCACTCATCTCCCAGTCCCAGTCCCCTTATATCCACTCTCCTCCCTTACACCACTCCCTCCCCCGAATAAAACTACACAAACAAACAAACAATAAATAAATAAAACAGCATGGTAAATGGTTCATTGAGAAACTGTAGTATGTCATAGTGAGTTCCACACATACTCTTCTGTCTATACTTTTTCACTTCCGAATGTTCATTGCAATGCATCATTGGTTTGGTTTAAGGTCTCTGGCTTCTGTGACACCATCAATATTGAATCTTCTCTTCAGATTTTCCTGTTGTTACCCTGCAGCTTTGGATCAACAGGGACCTGCCCCTTCATGCATCCTAGCAGTTCACAGATTATATAGATTTTTGGGGTGGGCCAACTCAAAGCCCTGGATCTGCGCCGGGGTAGTAGCTGAGCTAGTCACCTACTGGTTCGCCCTTGTCCCCACCACCTAGCCCAGCTCTCAAGACTGCCACAAGTACAGAGGGGTAAGGAGGGGGGACATCACCATGCCCCCTCAAAGCAGATGAGGGGTGGGGCCAGCACTCCTGTGCTTACACCCTCAGACTGACTCTCCTGCACCCCCACCACCAAAGCCAGCTTCACTGTGCTGCCTGGGCACACAGGGTCCACTCTCCTGAGTGCTGCTGCAGATGAGAGGTGGGGCAGCTCTCCAGAACACCACTTCCAGTGAGGGGCAGGGCAGTTCTGCATAACCCCTGGACATCCACATGGTCCCAGGTGGCTCCTAGACCAGGGACATCATCCCCATGGTCTCTAGTGGCAATATGAGCCACAGACATTGACACTTGACCCCTGTTGCTGTATAGCCACACACCCAGATGTGGCTCTCATCATTAGCACAGCCTGGGACTTCACCATGGCTTCAGGTGGCAGGGCTGGCTACTCACAACAGGCTACCTCATCATATGGCTGGTAGCAAGGGGGCCTCTAGGTGTCTACAGCCTGCCTATGTGGCATGGTGGGCAAATCTACAGACATCTTCCTCCTCTAGTATGACGTGTCAGCAGGCAGGCCTCTGTGGATCTGTGGCCCACTTAAGCTGTGCAGCTGAGAGCAGGTCTATGGGCAACTTTCTCCATTCACACCACATGGCTTGGTGTTCAGCAGGTCTCTAGATGTCTCCTGACTCTACTTTTAACCTCCAGTGCCATCAGCTCAGCCCTGGGATACTGTGATGACCTCCTCATCACTGACCTCAGAGGTCCTGGCGCAAGGCAAGTTGGGAGAATCTGCTGTCTTACTGTTTCTATTTGTCCTGTGGGAATTTTCCTTTTCTATATGAATTTTTCATCTCTTTCAGATAAATGTTCTTTTTTATTAATGATTTCATTTCTACTCTTTTTTTTATAGTAATTACTGCCTCCATCTCGATTATAACAGTCATCTTTGACTAACCATTGTGCTTTCTTCTTCCAGGATAATGTGTGGAGTCTGGAACTCTCAGGCTCACTTACTCCACCCCCAACTTTGACAAAGTTAACCCCACATACTTTAATCTTATCTGTGTATTCGTGGCTCTTGGAATGTCATCACATCATGAGTTGATACATACATACAAACATATATACATACACACAAATATATATACACACACATACACATATAATCTTCTCTCTTTTGATTTCTTCATACCTCAACACTACTGTCTTGGGTCATTTCCCTCAGTCTAATGCATCCACACTTGGTCTACTTTTGCTGTCTTAGATAGTATTCTTTCCAGCTTAAAAAAAAACCAAAACACTCTTTAATATGTTTTAAAAAGTTGATGATGAGTTTTCTCAGCCTTTTTCCTCTAACAATTCATTTCACTTTTAATTTGAAAACTTCAATTATTTGGGAGCTTGGTTCACTAGAGCTGAAGGCTCATTATGCAGCCACAGTAATCAAGAAGATGTGTTTTGGAGGGAGACAAACAATGAAGGAGAAACAAAATAGAGATCTTATAACTGATGGGGCTGGACTCTGATCTGGGCTGCATCCTTATCCACTCTTCCTTTGTGTGGTTGTGTGTGTGTGTGTGTGTGTGTGTGTGTGTGTTTGGTTAGTTTTTTGAAACAGGGTTTTTCTTTGTAGCCCTGGCTGTCCTGCAGACCAGGCTGGTTTTGAACTCAGAGATCCATCTGCCTCTGCCTCCTGAGTTCTGGGATCAAAAGTGTGTGTCACCATACCTAGCTCATTAGACACTCTTTTTAAAACTAAAGACTAAAAGCAAAGATGAGGATGAGACAACTATGTCAGAGAGATAACCACATCCAGTCTTTCATGCAGGCTCTATCCCTTTACACCTTACTGTTCCTTGTGCTCCTCTCTCCGTCATAACTGAAGTTGCAAACAGCCACAACCCCTTTGTTCTCTCTGCTTGTATTAGTGAAGCCACAGCCCTAGAAAGTTCTAGATATCCAGGACAATCCTGCACCATGCAGCACCTTCTGTGAAAAGCACAAACCACTCAATGGGTCTCGCCAGGTATTTCATTGGTCCTAGACTGTATTCTTAATCTACTTACACTTTCTATCTACTGCCAGCCACGGCACGTAGACTCATAGGATAAAATTTGTTTTCTGTGGCATTTGTTGACACAACCCAACAATCACAAGTGCTTCCTTAGTTCATTCACTCTGCCACTTTCCTACGGTGTTAGTTCCTGCCATCTATTTCCTCAGACTCTGTCATCCCTACCCTGAATCCTAGTGCTTCTTATTGCACTCAGTAAACAGAAATGATCATAAGGACATGTGTCCTCTGGCTGTCTGCACTCACTCTGTGTCTTCCCAGGGAGGATGTTCCTCTAAGCAAGCTGATCACGCCCTTGTGTGCAACCTGTACTCCTCTGCATATCTACACCCCAGCGTCCATCCTTCTCACTGTCTTAAGGCACTCCTATGCCAAAGCAGATATCAAGGATTATCTACCTTCCCTTTTCATCCCTGTACCCCATTTCTCCTAACATACACACACTCATACTTCTTCCTTCCTGAAAGAATCTTGGCCCTCTTCCCTCACAAGCTACTGTGATGTTTCTCTCTTCTTTGCAGGTAGACTTCTTGAAAGAGAAGTGCCATTGACCTCTACTTCCTGTCCCTTTGTTCTTTCTTAGATCCAATCTAAACAGGAATTTGACCCTTTAACACCAATGAAACTGCTCACATCAGGGTCACTGATAACCTCCACGTTGCTAAATCGAAAGGCCTTAGTCCAGTGGTTCTCAACCTGTGGGTTTGAAAACCCTTTCAATGTTGCATACAGACATGCTGTATATCAGATATTATGATTCATAATAGTAGCAAAATTATGGTTATGAGGTTTCAAAAAGATAATTTTATGGGTGGACTCACCACAACATTAGGAATTATATTAAAAGGTCATATCATTAAGAAGGTTGAGGACCACTACCTTAGTCCCCTTTTTACTTGAGAAACTCAAGTAAACTTGATCATGTTCTCTTCCTGATTCACTTTCCTGGATTTCAGGATGCCACCTATTTCTTGTCCAGTGCTTTCCTTATCTTTCTTTCTCAGTCTTCTCTGACGGCCTTCTCTCTCTCTCTCTCTCTCTCTCTCTCTCTCTCTCTCTCTCTCTCTCTCTCTCTCTCTCTCTCTCTCAAGTTTTCATTTTGTTTTATTTTTGAGATAATAATGATTATGATGTTTTTCCCTTCCCTTTCATCTCTCTCCTATACCTATACCTCTCTCCTCTCTTAAAAATCATGGCAAACCTTTTCACTAATTGTTATTGCATGCATATTTCTGAATACAATTTTTTGGTTTTTTGAGGCAGGGTTTCTCAGTGTAGCCCTGGCTGTCCTGGAACTCACTCTGTAGACCAGGTTGACCTCGAACTCAGAAATTTGCCTGCCTCTGCCTCCCAAGTCCTGGGTTTAAAGGCGTGCGCCACCACTGCCTGGCACAGCTTTTCAATCCATATAATGTATGTATGTTTTCAGGAGTGACCATTTGGCACTGGAAAACCAATTGGTGTGCTCCAGCTTTCCTTGGTTGCCAGCAGTTCTTGGTGTAGTGTTGAGGTCTCACGGACTTTTCTCTGTCTAGTTTGGCATTCTCACTGATGCCATCCTTCATCAGCTGCCTTTGGGCAGCCATGTTGGTGAGACTTTATGGGTATTTTCTGATGTTACTAGGAGACACAATCTCATAGCAAATTCCCTGATCCTCTGACTACAGTCTTTCGCCTCCACTTCAGCAATGTCCTCTGAGCCTTAGATGCAGGAGTGTTTTGTAGATGAAGCCATTGGAACTGGACTCCACAACTCTGCATTCTGAATGCTTGTGGTTTTCTGTAGTCATCTCTGCTGGAGCATAGGGAGTGGAACCTTGTAGTGCCAAGGCATGGGTGGTCAGAGTAGACTGGGGCACTGGCTTTGGGACCTGGTCCAGGTATGACAGGCTATGGATAAGTGAAGATGGCAGGGGTACTCACCAGGCTAGCTTGTAGAGGAGGATGTAGGAAGTCTAGGTCTGGTGTGGGTTGGTGGAGGTGGCCTTTCGTTAATTTCTTAAGTTGCATGAGGCACTCCAAAACTCACTTCTTGATGTTTTAGTCTCTCCGTTCTACATTTTTTTTGTCATCTCAGTCTCACAGTTTTAAATATCATTCATATCCAACAGTTTCTCGGTTTTATTTTTATATTAGATCTCCTTCCCAAATTCTACCTTTTATTTTCAAGACATCCTGGATGATTGCATTGAATGTTTAGTGCCATCTCAAGTCTAATATGCTCACATGATTCCTGATCTATCCTTCAAGTTGGCCCCTCCAAAAGGCCCCTCCTTCTCAGCTGATAGTTGTTAACACAGAGTCAGCCACCTTATATCCTTCTATTTCTTCAATACTCTATAATCAGTCAGTCTGGAATTATGTTGATTTTCCTTTAATATATACTCCAAATCTGAACCCTTCTCCACGTGTCCAGTTCTACTAGTGTTACACAAGTCATTACCATCTCTAGCCTGAGTTGCTACGAGAGCTTAATTTTTCCTCTGCTTTGGTCTCTGCCCCATCTCTATATTTTTCCTCTTTCCAAAGAAGGGTCCAATGGTCAGTGATGTGAAAGGTGAATCAGCTTGTGTTGCTCTGTCCTCTATAATTCTGACTTGGCCCAGTTTCGGAGTCATAGCCCTCAAATGCTCTGCCCTCTCCCTAGCCTCTCTGACCTCATTTTCTTTTCCTTTCCTTGCCCAACTCTGCCCTACCCAACTTGCATTTTGGATTTTGCTCAAACCGGAGAGGCAGTAGACACACCAGTTCTCTTTGCCTCAAACTCATTCCCCAGTTGTCACATGGCTCCACTTTCACCTCTTCTGAGTGAAGTCTCAATTATAATCTTTGCAATGACAGCAGTCCTGTTTCCACTGAGAAACTGAGTTCCAAAGTCCTTAGGCCTCAGTTCTGCCTTCTTTACTTGCTTTCTAAAATACATCTATGAATGTATTAGGCTTCTTGTTATCATTATCCCAATAGTATGTAAGATGCATGTGAGCAAAGATAATTTTCTATTTCATTCATGGAGATATCCAACAATCCTTACAAGGATTAGAGTATGAAGATAGAAAGCAAGGTGTCACTCCAGTACAAAAACCATCCAGGTTTGCATGACATCTTATAGTACAATCACACACATGGATATGATCCCTTCTGAATCTCAAAATGAAAAGCATGTTTAAATAAAAAAAAAGGGGGGCTACTATTTTCAGCTTAGAGTGGGAAAACAGGGACTCCCAAAGAGTAAGTTAATTTTATACAGTTGGTAAATGATGGAACTGTGGCTCTACCTCCAGCCATATGGCTCCAACATGCCCTCTGTATCGCTGGAGAAGGCTACTACCAGTAAGAAAGTTTTTTCTTTCTGTAAATGGTCCCTTAGCTTAAAGCAGACTCTGTGTGTGTGTGTGTGTGTGTGTGTGTGTGTGTGTGTGTGTGTGTGTGTATTAAATCAATATTACAAATAAGAATTTCCTATAAGTAAAGGTCAACAAAAAGCAAACTACATTTACTAATTCACGTACTAAATCTGCCAAGGTATTGTCAAATACAACAGTAATAGTTTTTTCTGAAGAAGGTATCTTAGATTGTATTCTAGAACAGGCTGACTTTTGATGATAAACTCTGTGGTGTTTTCTCCCAGTATTTTGCTGTCAAGGCTGCTAAAGATTGGGTCTGGCATAATCCAGAAGTGCCCACATGTTAAAGGCCTGGTCCCCAGAGGTGCACTTTGGAGAAATGCTAGAATCTTTAAGACGTGGAACCTAGTGGAAGATACATAGGTCATTAGGGGACGTTTTGAAGAGGACTGTGGGGCCACAGTGCCTTCCTCTTTTTCTTTGCTCTTTGACTTGTTACACAAGCAGTTTTATTTTGCCACACATTCCTGTCAGCACATGATGCCCCACCACAGACCGGTGGAGCTCTGTCAACCAGCAAAGGAGCTGTGGAATACTCACTTCTCAAAGTGCTCGCCTCACCAGCCTGCTCTCTTCTCGGTCCTTTGGCTTGAGGGTAGAGGCTTTTGTCTCTGCCTGTTGTCATTTCTGGATTATTTTCTCCTTCAGCTAGAACAAATTAGGCAACAAAACAACAAATCAGGAACTTGATACCATGTGCTGTTCTTCGGGTCCCAAGACCTTCGGTCAGTCTTCTGTACTATCTCCAGTTTTCAGTCTTCTTAGGTTTTTTTTTGTTTTTGTTTTTGTTTTTTTTGGATATATCATTCAGTACTTTTAGTTCTACTTAGCAGGACAGATAGAAAACAACAGGCCTGCTTTATTTCCCCAGAAGTTATTACTGAATTTTTTCAGGTGGGGGATGGGGTGATTAATTTTGCTCATGGTATGGGAGGATTCAGTCCATGGCTTGGCCCCAAGCACTTGGGCAGAACCTTGTGGTGCAGAGTAACTTCTTCACCTCATAGTCGATGGAAAGCAGGGGAAAAAGGAAGGGGCTGGAGGCAGGTATAATCTTTAAAGGAGTGGCCCAGAGGCCTGCCTTCTCCAGGTCAGCCCGCTCTAAGGTTTCTATATCTCCCAAGAGCATCACTAGTTGGGGAGCAAGTGTTAAACACATGAGTGTGTGGGCATATTTAATTATTCAACCATAACAGTCTGTCCATAGTTCCCAAAATACTCACAGCTGTCTAATAATACAAAACACATTTGATCCATTTCTAAGAGAACCTAGCAGTGGTCTTAGCAGTTCCAACATTGCTCAGAATCCAAATTCAAAGACTGCTGAGACTCAAGAGAAAGTCTTAGCCATGAGACCAGGTAAAATTAAAGGGAAGTTATATATTTTTGTTATATGACAGCATAGAATAAACATTTCCAGCCTCCCAATCTAAAGAATGGCAGAAAAGCAAAAATGGATGGGACCAAAGCAAGACAGAAACAAATACTATAATAAATACTATATTCTATTACTATATATATTTGGTAGTCTTGAGTTTTGAGCTCCTACAGGCTGGGAAAAGCCCTGTCCCTGAGGCTTCTCTTCTGGACTCTGCTCACCATCTATCGCTTTCGTTTATAAACAATCTATGTTCGTAGCACCTTCAGAATTCTGGAGTCACCATTGTAGACTGAACTTCACATACACAGCCTCCTGAAGAAGCTGTCTGAAGGTATCAGACCCAATCACACATCTGAGAGGCTAGGCGCTTCCTCTCCCACTGAGGCCAGACAAGGCAGCCCAACTAGTAGAACATAACCCATGTCCAGGCAACAGATTTTGGGGTAGCCCCTGATCTAGTTGTTGGGGACCCACATGAAGGTCAGGTTGTACGTCTGCTACATACGTACAGGGTCCTAGGTCCAGCTCATGTGTGTTCTTTGGTTGGTGGCTCAGACTCTGAGAGCCCAAAGGGTCCAGGAGTTGACTCTGTTGATCTTCCTGTGGAGTTCCTATGCCCTTCGGGGCCCAATGTGGGATATTTTTAAAGTCAATTTATGATCTTAGCCTTGGCCTGCCGTACTGGTATATAGTATAAATGCAACATTCAAGAATTTAAATTGTACTGAAATTTAATTATCTGTATTAATAAATTTGATTTCATTTTTTAATCCATATTTATTTAAAAAATAATCATTCAGCTAACATGCCTAGAACCCCAGCCACTGCTGGGAAGTCAGTCTAGGCAATTTAGTCATAGTCTCAACATGAAAGTTTTTCAAATAAATGTTTATTTAATTTGTATGCTTATGGTATTCTTGTACACAGAAAACTACATGATTGAAGACATGCCTTTGATTTAAATTGAAGAATACAGAAAGAATATAATTTTGATAGTTAATTATATATCATCATTCAAATAATGTTAAACTATTATTTCTAAATTAACCTCCACAATGTATATCAACATTAATAAAACTATGAGATTAGGAAAAGCCACCAATTTTTCAGAACAGCAATATGGACAAACACTGCAGATGTATGCACACACTGTTCAAGCTTCACAACCGAGGCTATTTTCAGAATGAAGGGAAAACGACATTGCATGGGGCTTTTATACAACATCCAATTGTATGTGTGTGTGCATGTGTGCGTGTGTGTGTGTGTGTGTGTTTTAAGAAAAACACAGTAAACATGAATGTAGACACAGCCCATATTCAGTTTTTCTTTTAGTCACAAGAGTGAATAGTTAATGGTAAGTACAGCAGTTATTATGAATTGAAATGTTTCAAAATTAGTTCATTACATACAAATAACCAAGCTCTTTCTTTTCTATTTTTTTTTAATTTTTATAATTCTTTAAACCTTTTTACAGTCTTCATCCCCCTCCCAGTCCACCCCGCCCCCACTGCTCCCCATATCTCCCTGCCACCCTCATTCTCCATCCACCCCCCCTCATCTCCAAGAGGATGTCCCCACCCCACCCCCACCAGACCTCCCCGCTCCCTGGGGCCTCAAGTCTTTTGAGGGTTAGGTACATGTTCTCTCACTGAGGCCAGACCAGGCCTCTGCTGTATGTGTCTGGGGCCTTGTATCAGTCGGTATATGCTATGGGTTGAGGATGTAGCTCTATGGTAGATCCCCTGCCTACCATGATGGAGATCCTGGTTTCAATTCCCAGTGTTCCCCTTCCCCCATAAAGGTTTTAATGGTCTCTTTCAAAATTAAGTATATGCAAAAAACTAATCCATAAATAGAAACTAATGAAAAACATCAATACATCATATTGTATTTTGCTCCTCATACATTTAAATTAAACTCTCCTTTCAGAATTCTTACAGAGGAAATTAAAGTTTGCTTTTCTGGGCCTGTGATATCATTCAGCTTGAGGATCTGAGTTCAGTCCCCAGAACTCACAAGGTGGAAGGAGAGAACTTACTCTTACAAATTATTCTCTGACCTCTACATGTATGCTTTGGCATGTATGTAATACATGCATGAGCGCGCGCGCACACACACACACACACACACACACACACACACACACACTCACACAATTATTTTTAGATTCAAAACTAAAGTTTGCTTTTCTACTTTTACTGACCATCTCCATTTGGCTTGTCTCTTCAGGCTGTGTCTCTGTTCAGAAATCTGGGCTCCCTGACACCAAATGTTTTAGCCTAATGTGGTTGAATATTGCAGCTACGGGGATTTTTCAGACATGCAAGCAGTATCATCCATAGCTTGGTTGAAACTGGTACTTTCTCAAAACAACATGGAAAAATCCATGAGTAAGTTCTGCCTGAGTCATCTGTTTAAACTCTAAAGAGTGGGGGTAATGGGGTCATTGCCCATGCTGACCAAGATTTTTAACCAGTCATGCTTACATTGACCCTGTGCCTAACAAAAATGTGATCCAACCCCCAGAGATCAAACTGAGAGTGTGATTGTGCATCTCTTACAATTCATGTGAGATATATATATATTCACTGTGCACAGAACTGAATTCATAAGGACATTTTGAAGCTAGTATGTGTTGCAGTCTGATCATGTTCCCCTCCCATTTGTCCCCCTTCCCCACTCCTCTCAGGCCCTCCTTCCCCTAAACAGGATGTTTTGCATATGACACAGTTAAGGAGTGACAAGGGCTCTTCCAGGAACTCAAACATGTTCATACTCAAACTCTGAACAAGGCCACTGCCAATAGTCCTAAGAACAGACAATTTTCATTCTTTTTCAAGTTCCCAATTAAAGAGGAGTTGGGCTCCCTCCAACTTCCTTGCCCCCTCGTCCCCTGCCCCCACCCCTCCACTGTCTGCCTGACAAATATGAACTTAGTCCTCCACGAAACTTTTTTGGTTTTATTTTCTATTTAGTATGCTCTGTTTTTTTAGAGAGTAGTTTTAGATTTATAAAGCAAAATGGAATGAAAAGCACAGCGCTTTCCTGTAAACTCCTGGAAAGTTGTCTTCTGATCTCCACACTGGTGCTGTGGCGTGCTTACCCTCCATGAGAACACTAACAACAACAACAATAAATATAATAAATATAATAATAATAATAAACAAATTTTAAAAATTTCCCCACCAGAGAGGAATATTTGCTACACCACAATCATCTTCAGTCTGCACTTAGTACTTTTTCACTAGGGATCAATCTTGGTATTGTACGTTCTGTGAATCTGAGCAAATCTCCCATGACATTTAACTACTACTACAGTTTCTTAAAGAATAGTTTCATTGCCCTAAAAAAAAAAAAAAAAACAAAACTTAGATGCTCTTTTTATTCAGCTTCCCTTCCTGTTCATACCTGGTCCCTGTGGTCTTATAATGAGCATGGCTTTGCCTTACCCAGGACGTCATATGTGAGAAACCTACTGTGTGCACTGTCTCAGGCTGGCTTCTTTCTTTTGGTTTGCATTTTGGTCTTCCCCTCATATTTCTGTGACTCATTTCTTTATAGTGCTCCATAGTCTCCCACTGAGTGGGCGTACATAATAAATTGATCCAGCCACCTTCTTAAAAGTTGTTTGGTTACATGGGAAGCTTTGCAACCCTCTGAGCACTCTCAGATGTGGTTTCTCTTCTCAGCATTCCCCTTCTCCCCACAGCCTTGCATTATAACGCCAACATATCACTAAGTCTTGAGATGAGAGCTCCTTCTCTTATTATGGTGCTCCAGACTTGCACTCTAGGAGGCATCTAAAATGTTTGCTAAGTTAATCAATACCAAATAAAATCTTGCATTCATCCAAGACAACAGTACTTTTGAAGATCAAGAAAACTGTGGACTAAAAGGCAGCCGACATTTATTTTTGATGTGTTCTACATAATGGATCACTGCCCTGAGTGCTTTTATTATATTTAGTACCTAAGCAATTCAGTAAAGTGACTGGTGAAAGAAATTTTTTTATTATTATTATTATTATTATTATTATTATTATTATTATTATTATTATTATTATTCAGTGGGGAAATAGGGTCCTTGAGAAATAAATAACTTGTCCATGGAACCCTAAGCCTAAACAGAAACCTGGGCTTCTCTGACTGTAGGGCCTAGGTCTTGTCTGCCGCCAGGCAGCAATCAATAAGAGGGAAATATTTAAATCTGACTGCTCACAGAGAAAGGGAAAAACTCTCAGGTTTCAACTCAAAGGTCACTGATGCTCCACATTGGCTCTTTTGAAAGAATCCAGGCGAAAACATTTCATCATTTATCTCTGTCGCTGAGCAGAGGTTTCTCTTTGCTATTCTAATTTCTCCAAGGACGGAGGGAGGACTTTCACCTTAGTGTTTGACATTCCAAGTGGGACATAGTAAGGCCATTGTGGAAATGTCCCAAAACAATCATTTGTCTAATTGCCTTTTCCCCTCACAGAACAGCACGTCATTTTGTTTCATTCAACAAATATTTGTACTGAGGACTTTCGGGTGTGTACAGCCTTGGTTGAACTATCAGGCACATGCACAAGAGCTACCAGCCAGGATCCTGTAGTCACGGGATTTCTTTGGATGAATAGGAAAGTTGAGTTTAATGGCGAGCAGAACCTTACTGATTCTAGTTATTCAGTCGCCTGAGATGCTCGGTGTTTCTTATTACTTGTAGTTCTATGGTCGGACTGGGTTCAGTTCTTGTCTCAAACCTGTGAGCCGACACCAACTGAGGCTGTAGCTTCCTGAGTACGTGACAGGCCTGTCCACATGGCTGGCACGTGATCCTGGCTGAGTACCAAGGACTCTGTAGGATCAAGTCACATAGCCACTTCACAGAATTTTGGTTTCTTCTCGTAGAAAGGGGGTTTGGTTTAGAGAGCAGGGATCATCATCGCAGCCTAGGATCTTGTCTTCAGTTGAAAATAATCTAATTGCCACATTGTCAGGTGGGGTTTGCAGGGTGAAGATGGTCCCTGTTTATGTGCCAGGGTATCTCAAGCCGTATTATGCCTTGCTCCGCACAATCGACCCATGGGTCTCGGTCTTGATCTTCAAATGCTCCTTCACAGGCAAGTTCCTCTGACTGGGGCTCTCACCCTCTTCCTTCTCACATTCTTCTTCCTCGCTCTTCCCATTCGACCTCTTCTAGTAGGTTTTTGAGGAACTGTCTCTGTGTCTCTGTGTCTTTCTGTCTCTGTTTGCCTGTCTGTTTGCCTGTCTGTCTGCCTGTCTCTGTCTCTCTCTGTCTCTCTGTCTCTGTCTCTGTCTCTCTCTCTCTCTCTCTCTCTCTCTCTCTCTCTCTCTCTCTCTCTGTGTGTGTGTGTGTGTGTGTTAATTTCCGGGAAACCTGACACAAGACACAAGAGCAGAGACAAACAGGACCAGAGTTTGGTACTTACCGCACCTTTGCTGTATGCCCAGGGGTTGCCCACCTCAGTAGCGTAGTGCTGTAAAGTGATCCTCCCTTTCAAAGGTCTGCAAACCTGGAGCACCAGGGTTCTGAGCTGAGTAAGCAAAACTGGATTTTTATAAAAGGACTTGTTATGGGATCTGAAGACAAATGGCTGCTTTGTATATCAGAACAGGTTGAAGCACGAATTGGCTGGAATTCAGAAGCTGGTGCTGCTGAGTCAAATAGAGGGCCATCATTGTTCAGAGTTGTGCATCGCTTTTGAGATGGAACAAGAGAAATCAAGCCCAGGCTAGAAAAGGAATATACTCACCAGATGGTACATGCTATAACCACCTGTATTTAGTGGGTGTCCTGAGGAACTGTATCAGTCAGCGTTCTTTAGACAAACAAAACTTATAGAATGAATCCAAATATGTATACAGAAAGTGGGTTTATTAGAGTGGCTTGCAGGCCATGGTCCAGCTAATCCAGCAATGGTTTTCTTCCAGTAGAAAGTCTAAGAATCCAGTAGTTGTTCAGTCATCAAGGCTGGATGTCTCAGCTGGTGTTCACTATACTTTGGAATCCTGAAGAAGCAAGCTCTAATATCAGTGAAGCAAAAGCAAGGGCAAGCAGGCAAAGAGCGGAAGCTTTTTTCTTCCTTGTCCATTATATAGGGTTCCAGGAGAAGGTGTGGCCCACATGTAGAGTAGGTCTGCCCAAGACAAGTGATCCGGATTTAAGGTAAGTCTTCCTATCTCATGATCCAATTAACTTAAAATCCCTCGCAAGTGTGCCTAGTTACTTGACTCTTTAATTAATTCCAAAATGTAGTTGACAACCATGAATAGATGTCACAGGGCCACACTTTAAATACCTGTGTCCATGTAAGCAAGTTCTTCTTCTGGAGTATCTTAGCTTTGTCAGTCACAGCAACATCTCAACAAGTCTTTACCTCTCCTCCATCATGCCCAACTCATCTAATATATATGATATATGATATAAAATACATGATATATTATATTATACATTACATACATGATACAATATATGACATATTATATATCATAATATATAGTTATATATTATATATTATACAATATATAGAATATTTTATATAGTGTGATGTATAATATATGATATACATATTACATAATAATCATGTAATATGATATATTACATGTCATGTATCATATATGATATATAAAATGTTATATGAAATATATGTTATATAAAATTGTTATATGATATATAAAATATATGGTATATAATGTATAATAAAACATTATATATAATAATAAATTATACTACATAATAATAAATAATAATATATTATTGTATTATACTATAGTATAGTATATACATTCTTCAGCTCTTTGTTATATTTGAGGAAGCTGTGTTCTTTTTGTGTCTTTTGCTTATTCTCCAGTCTTTGCTTCACTCTACTAATTTTGTGTCTTCTTGTTTCCCGATTCTGAATGTGCATTGCTGGGTTGCATTATGGGATAGTGTTCATTGATTTTGCCCCTTTTCCCCTCCATTCTGCAGTGTTTGGCACTGAATCAGGAACTCAAGCATCCTATGTGAGTTCTTTTACCACTGAGTAGCATCCACAGACCCCCAAGTGCCCCCTGCTTCTGTTTATACCATAAGTTTTGGGTTGTTGCATGCCTATTCCTATTGGTTAAATAATTTTAAAATATGTTTTTCATTCCATAGAGTGTTGTGAGATCTCCCCGCATTTATACTTTTTACGGTTTCCTTTGTTGATTTCCAGTTGTGTTTAATTGTGGTCAGAAAAGATAACTGTTCTTATTTCATTAAAATTTATTATTTGTTTTGCTGAATAATATAAGAAATACTCTGGAAAATGTCCCACGTGCTGAAGAAAAGTTTATTCTGCAGCTGTTTGAGGAACAGTTCTGTAAACACCTTTCAGATTTTGTTAGTCTACAGTGTAGCTAACTCCAACGTTTCTTGGCCATTTTTTCTTTTTGGTTTGATTTGACATGGCCAGTAAAATAGGGTGTTGAAGTCTTTTATTATTATTTATTAGATCTCCTCTGTCTTTATATATCTAATGTTTGCCTTATGTTGTTACATTAGGTGAACATAATTTTAAGTTGTCATATCTCATCATTTGGTCCCTAGAGTGTTACCTAGTGAGACTTCTTGTCCCTGTGGTTCTGTCTTTATGTCTGTTTTGTACAAATGTACCTAGCTCTGGGAGCTTTTGGTGATTATGTGTATAGATAATCTTGGTATACATGAAGTGATTTCTAGCAGGGAACTTTTGCAAGAGATAATAAAAAACGGACTGGCACATTCCTGCACATGTGCTCGTGACCCTTGGTCCCTCTGCAGTCTCACCAGCTCTGTCTCTACCTGTCAACTCTCTAGTGGGGCCAAAGCTCCCAAGTTCTTCTCGCTGCCATGCAATGACCATCTACCCCACGGTCAGTCACCACAACACCCATTTACCCCATAGAATCAAAACTCTTAAAGCTTATAATAATTAACCAGATTTATATATCAACACATTTTCAATTTATAGGATGCCAATACAATAATTTCAGAACCACTTGATAATGATAAAAAGCTTTATCCCAATTACTCTAACCTTATGATATCATAACTACCTGTGGCTGTTTAAAGCCATGCTGGTTCATATCGGCAACCATCTTCCTTTCTTTCCTTTTCCCTCTGAAGCTCTCTATCCCTGCAACTCTTAGCTCTGTCTCCCTTTTCCCTGTCCAATCACAGGCCTCCTGCTGCCCTAATGTGATTGGACAGGGAAAATTCTGCAACAGGGAACACTTTTTTCTCTTTGTTGAACTGGTTTGTGTCTTTTACTTCTAGCAATTTAGTCCATTACATTCACAGTTTGAAATGACATAAAAAGTTTACTCCTGCTTAGTTAATTCTGTGGGGCATATAATATATGAGACAATTAAAAGAAAAGCACTTGTCATTTTGTTGATTTAAAAACATTTTAACCATACATACACACACACACACACACACACACACACACACACACACACACACGCACACACATTCCATCTATCTCCCTCTTACTGAGACAGGATCCCACTATGTAGCCCAGGGTAGTCAGGAACTCATGATCCTCCAGCCTCAGTCTTTTGAGAGCTAGAGTTTCAGACTTATGCTACTTTCCCTGGTTAAGTAGCTCCCAGGCATTTTCTTTCTGGTATATTTTGTAAGGCCCCTCTGGAGGTGATGGACTCTCTCTGCATTGACTTGCCTTAGGTTTTTATTTTTATTCTGTATCCTCTTGGCCTACGATAATTCTATTAAGAATCTGCTGCTAATCTAATACACTGGGTGGTGGGCGGGATTTGGCTTAACCCTTAGACATGTCTTCGGACTTTTCACTTGCTCCTCTTTTTGTGTCCTCCGTTTATCTTACACTTCTGACAGATTGACTAATAACTCATGGGCTGCATTGCTTCGTGTCATGCCTACTTGGGAACCTATTGTGCTCCTGGATGTGTACCCAAGAGAAGAGAGAGCTTCAGTTACTGTTTTATCTGGCTGTCCTCCTTTCCTTCACCTTTAGGTTCTGTAAAGGGCAGGAATGCACTCCTTAGAAAGTGGGCTCAGCAGAACAGCAATGGCTTTGATTCTCTCAAGGCTCACACCTCTCCCTTCTCCCTGTCTCTTCCTTAGCCTCCCCCAGGGCAGACACTTCCAGGAGATGTGCTTTTCTTGGAAGACCATTTTACTCAGAATTCAGTCTGTTATAAATTGATACGTAAGATTTATAGGGATTTAAGCATTCCTAAAGTTGAAAAGAATTCACTGGGCTTAGGGATGTCAGCAGTCTGAGCATGGTCCCCTGATGGGGAATTCCTGAAGCTGGCCTGCCCTGCCACCTACTGCTCTTTGTCTTGCTTTGTCAACTGTTCCCAAGTATCCCTTTATCTTGCTCTGGGAGTCCTGAGCTGTGGGTGGCCACCGCTTATTATGTTTCATGTCCTGTTTGGGGACTCATTGGTGCTAATCTGACTAACCTGGAGAAATCACAATGTAGTCTCCTAGAAGCTTTCTGAACTGGGCTTCAAACCTGTCCCTCCTGACCTTGGAGAAGATGCTGGTGTCTACTCTTATGGGGTGTCAGGTACTTTTCTATGCACTCTTTTCTCTGATGTGGGGCCTCAGCTGGAGAACAGAGACCACATTTATTGGCATGCTTTCTCCTACTCCCTGGGCTTCCACCCTAGGTCTCCCGGTTGTGCAGGTTCCTGGCTCTCCTATAGTGCCACCTTCATTCTGACCAGCACCACTCACCCCAAAACGCAGCTATGTATTTGCCGCTCTGCTTCTCTGTAGAGGTGAGGGGAGTTCTAGTTGCTCATTTGGCTATCTGGCCTGCTGTCCAATTTAGCTTTATAAAAGATCACACACTATTCCAATTGGTGATTGCAATGAAAAACGTAATGCTTTTTATTTCATTTTAAAGAAGTCTGTTATGTTAAGATAAACAGATTTGAGTTCTGTTTCTTTAAGGCAAGGTTGTATCCTGGACTGGTTTGACACATGCTTTGCAGCCTAGATGGCCTCAAATTCAAAATTCTCCTGTCTCAGCTCCTGGAGTTCAAGAATTACAGGTACATGCTGTAATGCTCAACTATTGTTAACATTAGAGCTGTACAATTTTTAATATTATAGGTAATGGTTCAACAGCGTTCTTCTATGTCTCTTAACTAAATTTCAAGACTTGACATTGCTATATCAAAGCATATTCTTATTTAAAACACTTATGATGTTGTTAATATTTAGGTAAACAAGCATCACAATTTATCAGGAAGTCACTAAACAAGTCAGCTTTTGTTTTGTTTTATTTTGTTTTTCAAGACAGGGTTTCTCTGTATAGCCCTGGCTATCCTGGAACTTGCTCTGTAGACCAGGCCTAACTTGCACATTTTTTTTTTAAATTATTGAAATTGTGCACAGTTTTTTTGGTCAAGCATTCCTTGTTGGGAATGACTTGATGATATCATTTGCTCATAGGTTTCTTTTATGAGCATTTTAAGTATTGAAGATATCATTTACCCTAATAAAAATGACCCTAGAGTTTGTGATCCCTACTCACATATACTGTGTAAAGGTTAAGCCTTTTGAGATGTTTTCTTTTCTTTTTTTCTTTTTCTTTTTTTTTTTTTTTTTTTTTTTGGTTTTTTGAGACAGGGTTTCTCTGTGTAGCCCTGGCTGTCCTGGAACTCACTTTGTAGACCAGGCTGGCCTCGAACTCAGAAATCCTCCTGCCTCTGCCTCCCAAGTGCTGGGATTAAAGGCGTGTGCCACCGCCCGGCTTGAGATGTTTTCTTGTTTGTACCATGATGGATTGAAAATCATAGCATATTTTAAACATCTCTAGTCAGGAAGGTCAGCTTTGGAAGAGACCAGTTACTAGAAACAATGTTATCAAGGAGTAATTAAACTTATAAAGTTATAAAAGTATTAGAATCATTGAAGAGCTCTTTTGTCGAGCAATAAAAGAAATTTAAGGTGGATTTGAGCAATGCATACTTCATAACTCTACCTCATTCCACTTCCCACAAACTGTGTGCTGGGTTTGAGAGCAGTCAGGAATGGCAACGCAGGGTTGAGTGGACAAGTCTGAGAAGCAGCTATATGGGTAGCTTTGTGAGGCTCTGTGTGAAAAGTCATTGCAAATGGAAATCACTTCAATAACCTAACCATCCCACAAAAAATAGAGAGGTTCTTAAAATCCACTTTTCTAAAGGCTGAAATTATCTGCAGCACCCTATTCGGAAGAATAGATAAATTCATATGCACAACAGATGACTCCAATTTTATAAAAATTTAATTTTTATAGGCAATTTAAGGAATAGTACTTTTTACAATCTTTATAATCATTTAAGAAAGTAGGGTAGAAATTAAAAACTGAAACAAAATTACATATTTTAGTTTAAAAAACTATATGTTCTCTTATGAATCACATAATGCAATTAAAAACACGGCCCTGTTTAATGATGATTTTTTTTTTCAACTTTGGTTCATTTAATTATGAAGTCTCAGAAGGCTTCTCATCTTGATGAAATTACCTTTAACAGTGCTCACCCTTTAACTTTGGTCGAGTGCCACGTTTAAACATCAATATTAAAAATACTTAGCACCTTAGACAGTCACAGCTCATGAGTGCTTTGCTCCAGCCTGGACCATTGAGAAATAGATGCCTTTCCGCGCCAGCAGCTGCTGGTGGGTGCCCTGCTCCCTGACCTTGCCGTTCTCAATCACCACGATCAAGTCTGCGTTCTGGATGGTGGACAGGCGGTGCGCGATCACAATGCAGGTGCGGCCTTCCCGGGCTTTGTCCAGTGCTTCCTGGACAACCTGTTTCACAATTGAACCAAAGAATTAGTGATAAAAACAGTCCTCTTCTTATAGATCCCCCTCTACAACCAGACCCAGGATTTCTCTACTATGTCCGTCTTCAATTGTCTTGTTAAAACTACAAGGATTCTATCATATGGAAGCCAGAATGCTTGACACCAAGAGAACAGGGGACAACCTAGGCTGGCAGGGGTGGAAAGAAAGAGTCCTTAGGCAACTGGTGGAAAAGAGAACTGAGACATCCACTGTGAATCAGTGTGGAAGACCCTCAAGCAAAGACAGAAACATAAACATCTAAGCCTGTGCCTGGGTATGTACCTAAAGGTTCCAAGTCACAATACCATAGTATCTGAGTTTATACATTATTTATCATAGCTACCATATAAAACCAGGCTAGATGCATATGAACAGATGAATGAATAAAGAAAATGTGGAACATATACACAACAAAGTTTTATTTCACCATAATGGAGAATTAAATGGTGTCATTTGAAGGAATTGGAGATTCCATATTAAAAGAGATAAGCCAGAGCCAGAAAGACCAATGCCTCATGTTTTCCCATATGCAGATTTTCTATTTAAAGGTATGTATGATATAAACGTAGAAGGGAGATTCTGTGGTGCTTGTAAGGGTTCAAAGAGAGAAGAGGAGAAGAACAGAGGACAAGGAGGTATAATTAGGACAAAATATTGTGTTTTCTTTCTAGGTGTAACAACAACTATATGCTTTACATTTATAGTATATATATATATATATATATATATATATATATATATACATATGTATAGTGTGTGTGTGTGTGTGTGTGTGTGTGTATGTGTGTGAAAATAGAAAGAGAACCATTTGGTGGGATGATGGATGGAGGAAGGAAATCAGGAAGTAAATATGAGCAAAATAAATGATAAAAATGTATAAAATTTAACAAAGTCTATTATTTTGTACAATAAAAGTTTAACAAACTATAAAAAAACCTGAACAATAACATAAACTTTAGAGACTAAGAGGTCTACCACATTAGAAAAAAAAAGAATGACTTTAGATTAGTTCTGAGACAGGAGGTATCTAATATTAAGGTAAGGGCAGTAAATACATTCTATCCAAGCATTTAAAAACACTCACTGTGCCTTGCCACACAGCATCCTTCAAGGCAGTCCTCCAGCCCAGCTCAACAGCACATACAGGAAGCTGGAGCACCAGCCAAAGCCATCACAGCAGGTAGAAAACATCTCTTGACCATCTGCCTTTCAGATAGCTCAACTCAACCTTTCTCAGGCTGGAAGGCAGCAGCAGTGGCTGTCTTAGGGCATTGTCAGACTCCAATCCTCCCACCTCCAGCTCCTCATAGGCTGCGGCAGAGACGTTGCCTACAGGAGCAGACTGCTGCCAGCAGCATGCAGCTCTTAGGCAGAGCATCGTGGAGAACGTAGGGTCCATGACTAATCTGCCTCTTATCACTGAAGGTCTCCTAAGCCCCCGCTGCAGACATGTTTAAACCGCACTGGAGCCAGCATCAGCAACAATCATCTATCTGGAGCAGTGCTCTCTACTAAGGCAGAGAAAGAACCCAACTTAAATCCTTACCTTTTCACTTTCTGTATCCAGAGCTGATGTGGCTTCATCCAGAAGTAAAATGTGAGGCTGTCTGACGAGGGCGCGTGCGATGGCGATGCGCTGCTTCTGCCCACCCGACAGCTGAGTTCCTTTGTCTCCTACTCTGGTGTTGTATTTCTGTGAATGGAGTTTCGTTGTTACAGAAATAGAGCTGAGAGCAAAGTGCACACAGACAGTTTGATCACAGCAAATAGAGCTGAGAGCAAAGTGCACACATACAGTTTGATCACAGCATATAGAGCTGAGAGCAAAGTGCACACATACAGTTTGATCACAGCAAATAGAGCTGAGAGCAAAGTGCACACATACAGTTTGATCACAGCAAATAGAGCTGAGAGCAAAGTGCACACATACAGTTTGATCACAGCAAATAGAGCTGAGAGCAAAGTGCACACAAACAGTTTGATCACAGCAAATAGAGCTGAGAGCAAAGTGCGCACATACAGTTTGATCACAGCAAATAGAGCTGAGAGCAAAGTGCACACATACAGTTTGATCACAGCAAATAGAGCTGAGAGCAAAGTGCGCACATACAGTTTGATCACAGCATATAGAGCTGAGAGCAAAGTGCACACATACAGTTTGATCACAGCAAATAGAGCTGAGAGCAAAGTGCACACAGACAGTTTGATCACAGCAAATAGAGCTGAGAGCAAAGTGCACACAGACAGTTTGATCACAGCAAATAGAGCTGAGAGCAAAGTGCACACAGACAGTTTGATCACAGCAAATAGAGCTGAGAGCAAAGTGCACACATACAGTTTGATCACAGCAAATAGAGCTGAGAGCAAAGTGCGCACATACAGTTTGATCACAGCAAATAGAGCTGAGAGCAAAGTGCGCACATACAGTTTGATCACAGCAAATAGAGCTGAGAGCAAAGTGCGCACATACAGTTTGATCACAGCAAATAGAGCTGAGAGCAAAGTGCGCACATACAGTTTGATCACAGCAAATAGAGCTGAGAGCAAAGTGCGCACATACAGTTTGATCACAGCAAATAGAGCTGAGAGCAAAGTGCACACAGACAGTTTGATCACAGCAAATAGAGCTGAGAGCAAAGTGCACACAGACAGTTTGATCACAGCAAATAGAGCTGAGAGCAAAGTGCACACAGACAGTTTGATCACAGCAAATAGAGCTGAGAGCAAAGTGCACACATACAGTTTGATCACAGCATATAGAGCTGAGAGCAAAGTACACACATACAGTTTGATCACAGCAAATAGAGCTGAGAGCAAAGTGCACACATACAGTTTGATCACAGCAAATAGAGCTGAGAGCAAAGTGCACACATACAGTTTGATCACAGCAAATAGAGCTGAGAGCAAAGTGCACACAGACAGTTTGATCACAGCAAATAGAGCTGAGAGCAAAGTGCACACATACAGTTTGATCACAGCAAATAGAGCTGAGAGCAAAGTGCACACATACAGTTTGATCACAGCAAATAGAGCTGAGAGCAAAGTGCACACATACAGTTTGATCACAGCAAATAGGATAATCAGATAAATTTAGTCTCAGAGGCTAAAAAATAGGTTCCCAGAAAGCTAAACAAATTAGGGAAAAGCTCTAATTGGGAGGTTTAATGATTCTTTTTGAAAACAGATATTTGGGCTCCAAAATTATGTTCGTTAGTGTAAATAAGCTCAGCTTTCTCTGTTAAAGAATATGGCAAGTCCATTATTTTCCATTTCCTGGTTTTTGTCTCTGTAATAAAGATTGGTAGGAGAAAGGAAATGATTTGAACAGCTGCTCGCAATAACAGAAACATCTTGTCACAGCAGGTGACGCCCTCCGAGTAATTAAACCAGGCAAAGAAATCCTTAGGAAATTTGTCTCTGTGTGTGTTTCTATTAAACTGTCTTCAAGATTTAAATGATTTTAATGTGTCGAGGAATTCCACTAAGCTTAAAACGAATCCTTCTTTATCCAAGTCTTGAGTCTTTCAAAAGCATTTCCTTATCATCTCAACAGCAGAGAACTGTCAGAAATTATTATATACAATGACAAAGACATGGCCTAAAGATGGCGTCATATCAGAAAGCAGGAGAGGATGTTACAGTGTGTGTAAACAGAAAGCATACTGCCTCATTATTTATAGGCCTGTGGCAGGTTAGAATCAGTCACACATACAACTCTGATGCTTGTGACTTTGACTGTAAAATCCATGCTCTATATAAGGGTACCATTGTTATTTATTTTGTTTGGCAATTCCAGTTCAATGGTGGGCAGAACAAGGCCTGTGTCTGTGGAGGAGATGGGTTCTGGTGAGGATGGAAAGATGCTTGGAACAGGCTCTGATGTGTCCCGCCTCAGGTGAGTGCAGGGCTACCAGACCACACTGATCAGTGATCCTTAGAGAGCAGAGAGGATGGTGCTGTTAACTCTGTGGGAAGGAGGACACAGGCTGGAGCCTAGTAAGGTGGAGTCTAGGACTAACCACTCAGAAGCAGATGCTTGGAGAATGGGGCTTAGTGTCAGAGTGATGGACCAGGAGTCCAGAAAAGCAGGTACCGTTGGAGCCAGTTACTCTGCTGTGTCTTCTATTCTGTGTCACTGTCACCTGGGATTTAAGTAACAGATTTCTGGGCTTGACTGACTCGTTTTTGTTCTTTTTTTTTTTTTTCTTTCTTCAGAAGAGCTAATATAGACACTGAAAAATTTGCTTTTTACCAACTTCTAGGGTGAGGATTCAGGCTTTGATAAGCAGTGAATCTGATTAGTAAAGGGGTCTGTAGGCTCGTACTTTGAATATTTCAGTCTCAAAAGTCAATCACCCATGGCTGGACTACATTGAGGAGAACAAGGGGACAGATCTCCTTCCAGGTCATGTGTTCAGGAGGAGCAGTTATCTGTGGAAGGACCACATGACAAGGGATAACTTGGGAAGAGTTTGGGCTTTTGGTTCATGCTATCCTTGCCCACAAGGCCTCTGTCCTCCCAGCTGGTTTGAGGCTATTAAATCCTATTCTATAGAGGGCATTTCCTGTAATAGTAACTAAACTGGTGGTAATGTAAGAAGGCATATTATTTGGATAAGACTTGGGGCTGGAGAGATATCTCAGTGGTTAAAAATAGTGACTGTTCTTTCAGAGGACCCAGGTCAATTTCCAGAACACACAGTAGCTCACAACTGTCTATAACTCCCAACCTATAGTATCTGATGCGTTCTGGCTCTTGTTGACATCAGGCCTGAATGTGGTATACAGGTACACATGCAGGTAATGCACCCATACACATAAGATAAAAACAATAAAATTAAAATAACTAAAAAGGCTTAAGATAGAGCCAGCAGTCCTATTTATCAAACTTACTGGAGGAAATGAGTGGGAGTTTACAGAATTATAACCTAGGGAACATTTTAATAACCAACTTTATAAGTATAGCCTGGGGACAATGAAACTCACAATGGTACGAAACTATACAATAACATGGTCTTCTCAATGACTCAGCCCTAATTAGAGAGGCCTGTTTTTGCCTGGCCTAACTCCAGAATGAGGCTTGAAGCTTGTGAAAGAGCTACAAAGTGATGGACAAAACAGAAACGGAGAATGGAGATAGATGGTGAGGACTGCTCCTTTGTCAGAATCAGGCCCTTCACTCAGACTTGAAAGAAGGGGATTATTCCCTAAAGGGGTGGGACCTCCACCCCAGAAGCCGTAGGTCTATACCAGGCCTCTTCCTAGACAGTTCCTGAATGCATGTCACACTGCTTCTGTCTCACCAGGACTCGCAGGATCAGGCAAACTTAAAGCCTTGCAGGCAAGAGAGATGTAGCCAGATCTGTGCATGCATGTGGATATGTTTTGACTGCTAACTTTTCTTTGGTAATATTAATCTGGAGAGAGACATACATCAGGCAGTGAGTCGATGAACTGGTGGATGTTGGCCTCCTTGGCTGCCTTCTCAATCTCCTCATGAGACACGACCCGGCTGTTGTCTCCGTACGCGATGTTCTCGGCAATGCTGCAGTCAAACAGGACGGGCTCCTGGGACACAATGCCCAGCTGAGCTCTGAGCCACTGGACATTCAGTTGCTTTATTTCTTTGCCATCTAGAAACTGAAAGCGAGGGTTCATAGATCGACTTCAGGACCTTCATCATTCATATTTGACAAAATCACCACCATTACTTCATAGTTTAAGACTGTGGGGTTGCCATGAGGTGAAAAAAATTTTGCTTAGTTTAGTTTGGATTTTTAAGGTTTGTTCAAGAATACCATAACTGTACACTTCGAGAAAGTACCCATTTCTCATGTTTCAACCCTGCTTTTTGTTTTATATTTTTTTGTTTGTTTATGTAGTAATAAGCAGAAAATTGACCCTCCTTCCAAAAATATCCATGTCCCAACCCCTCAAAACTGTGAATGTATTTTGGCAAAGAGGCATTAGAATAGCACATTGTATCATGTGCATACATTAGTATGATAGTAATTGTCTAACTCTAAAATATGATGATTGTCCAGATTGTCTTGGTGCAGCCAATGTATTCCTGAGGTTCTTAACTGTGGAAAAGGGATAGGAGCAGGCTATCCTGAGGTGTGTAGCATGAAAAGACTTAGCCAGCTACTGCTAGCTTTGAAGATGCAGAAAGGAGCTCTGACTTAGGCAAAACAGAGCAGTCTGTCTCTTGTGGTCTCAAGAAGGTATGCTACACTACTGTCTTTTGTATTCTAGCACAGTGAGAGCTATTCTCAAAGGCTTACAGCAGTCTCTCTCTCTCTCTCTCTTGCTCTTTCTGTGTGTGTGTGTGTGTGTGTGTGTGTGCACGCATGAGAGAGAGAGAGAGAGAGAGAGAGAGAGAGAGAGAGAGAGAGAATGGACAGATAAACAAGACTATAGAAGGAGTCATGGTATATTCAGTATTGAGCCAAGAGTAGGAAAGAAAAGGCTACCTTTCCCCTACATCACTGGTTCTCAACCTAGAGGTCACGATCATTTTGTGGTTGAAAGACCCTTTCACAGGGGTTGCCTAAGGCCATCAGAAAACACAAATATTTACATCATGATTCATGATAGTAGCAAAATTTCAGATATGAAGTAGTAACAAAAATAACTTTATGGTTGTGGTCACCACAAGGAGAGGAACTATATTAAAGGGTCATTGCATTAGGAAGGTTGGGAACCAGTGAGTTAGATACACAGGAGCTGGGGAGATCCCTGTATAGATTTGCTGATAAAATCCTCTTCTGATACAGATATGCCAACTAAACAGATCTTTTTTTCAAAAACAAATGGTCTTCCAATGAGGGAAGTGCTAATGGCATCTAAAGAAGACCCCAGTATCACAGCTTTGACTAGTCAAACAATGGTGCTCAGTGTGAACTGGTTCATATATGTTCTCTGTATACCTTGTGAGTAGCTGGGCCTCTGGCATAGCATTCGCCAGAAATAGGATAGATCTTTGCCACAGGAATGCATTTCTACTTGTGAGACTGGCAATTACATGGATAGAAGGCATATCATGACCTTGCTGGGACCAAGCTCTGTTGCCATGGAAACCACTCTGTGCATCTACTCTCCTGACTTTTGAAACATTTTAATAAGTCCAAGTGTAAAATAAAGGATGAGGAGGAGCAGTGAAAATCATGAAAGCATGTGACAGGCATAGCAGTCCAAGCCTACTACCTAAATGGTACGGCAGTGGAGGCAGACCACTGGAAGATCAAGTCATTCTTAGCTACATGCCAAGTTGTAGACCAGCTTGAACTATGTAGCAAAGCTCTATCTCAAAACAAACACACTAGCAAGGAATCCATATTGGAGCATAGCTATGTGATCTTGTTAGCATGAAGGAGGATTGTATCTCGAAAGTGGAAATTTGAAGAAATAGTCCTTAAAGACATTTATTTTATGTTTATATCCCTGGAAGCAAAACACGTTATCTCATAGAATCACAGGCAAGTCTGAATGGTTCCTATAAGGCTTAAGAAATTTCACCAGATACAATAAAACTTTTGGCCCTAATTATAACCGTGAAACACACAGGTTTGCAAACTATTTAAACCCACATTGGCCGAAGAATCCTTCCTCTAAGAAACACACATTTGGAAACCCAGAATGTAAAATGCTTTTAAGTACAGTTTCTGTCATAGAGGTATGCCAGTAGTCTGATGGGAGACCCAGAAATTCTGGAGAATTCATGAAAATTGCTCACAAGATCCAAGTCCAAGGGAAGGCCTATCTAGGAAAGTACAACTTGGTAAGGAATAATGTAAGATTAATGAAGATAATTAGCTCTTTCTACGATAGCCTACTACATCTGCTATGCCTTAGTACAGTAAATAAGTGCTGCATATGTATTATTTGCATATGTATATACTCTGAAATAAAGAAAAAATGTCAAGGACTGAAAACATTTTAGGTTCTGAGATAAGCACAATGCACACACTCTCTCCTTTATCTTCACAACATCTCTTAGGGTCACTGTAGCCTAAAGGAGACAAAAGGCTCTGACTGTAGGGTTTGGGATGGACTGAAGAGGGAGAAAAGCAGACTCAAAAAGTTAGACTGCTATGGCTTTCAAGTACATGTAAATCCTGGCACTTGAACAGCATTCTGGGAGGGAGGGAGGACAGGCTACAGTTAGGAAACTTTCCCTTGTGGTCAGTTGCTGAGAAAGGAAGAGACCTCAATCTAAGACTTGGGTATCTAGATTTTGTTGTTGTTGTTTTTATTATTATTATTTATTTGCTTTTAAAATATTCCCTTTTTTCTATTAGAATGTATTAATCTATAAAACTACTGTCCCTCTTCCTCTTTGCTAGTAGTCCATCTTCTACTTTGGTGTTATTTTTTATACTATACCTAACTTCTTCATACAAGAGAAAATCCAGTTTATATAACTTAACACTTTGCTCTCCACAAGCTGCTCCTACAGGTGGTGGTTAGGGATGTTTAGCTGGAATTAGACATAACTGAGCAACTAAAGTAGAGGGCAGGAGCTAAGAGTGGAGAGGTGCAGAGCTAAGAGCACGCTTCTCCAGGCGTGAGATCAGTAGCACCCAGCAAATGTGCCAAAAAGACAAGTTAAAACTGAACAACTGCACATGTCTATGTTTTTCATCCTCGGATGCAATGTTCTCTGGGCGGGGGCTGGTAGCGAGGTCTGTTCCCAGAGCTTAGGTGGGGTAGCAAGAACTACATGCTACAGGTGGTATCCTTTACTAGCAAGTCTGAGAGCCACCACCTCAGGTCAAGGTCCTGAGAAGCATGACACAAAGCTTACTGTCAGCCATAAGAGTTTCCTGATTCCAGGGCGACCTTCAAAGTCAAGTCCTCGTTTCGATTCTTAAGACCAAATGATGCTCAAGTGCACAATCATTTCCCACAGCAACAAGAAATAGCTTTGACTTACCTATTAACACTAACAGAGTCACTAAGGTCACTAACTGATACTTAGAAACAAAAATTAACACCTTAATTTATTAGGAATGCTTCTGCAAGGAGGCTGGCTGCTATGTACCATGTCCTGGCTTTTTTACGGCTCTCTGAATTGAAGTTGAGAACTGCTGTTTTAGAGTTCTGTGCTCAAATTTTAACACCAAAACTTAAAACATAAAATCAGAACTCAAAAAAAGGAAACACACTTTTTAACAGGGTAAAAAGGTGTAAAGCATTTATTTATAACTTATAGAATAAACTGAGTATACTGGTTGGTTTTGTGTCAACTTGACACAAGCTAGAGTCATCAGAGAGAAGGGAACCTCAACTGAGGATATGTGTCATGAGATCCAGCTATAAGGCATTTTCTCAGTGATCAATGAGGGTGGTCCATCATGACCAGCGGTGAGTGGCGCTATCCCTGGGGTTCTGTAAGAAATCAGGCTGAGCAAGCCATGGGAAGCAAGGCCATGAGCAGCACCCCTCACTGGCCTCTGCAACAGCTCTCTCTTCCAGGATCCTGTGCTGTTTAATTTCCTGTCCTGACTTCCTTCAGTGGTGAACAGTGCTATGCATGTGTAAGCTGAATAAACCCTTTCCTCCCCAACTTGGTCTTTTTTTGATCATGGTGTTTCATTGCAGCAACAAAAACCCTAACTAAGACACTGAGTAAACTATGATTGTTTTTGAATAGTTATTGGGTAGAAGTTTTAAAGGCCACAGGTATCAGATTGAAAAGTCTCCATTCATCTTCATCATTTAGGCAGCCAGGATCTCTTGGAGCTGATGGAAATCAATGTTTGGTTCATTGTCTTATCTCTGCAGTGGCTATAAGGGGCTTTATGGATAACTTAATGCACACAGAATAACAATTTCCTGCTCTAAGTTGTTTCTTTGCACTCTTTTTGCTATATCCCACTACATTTATTAAACTCACAGCCAAAACATGTTTCAGTTTCCTCCTTTTACAAATATTTTTTTTTATGGGAGCTGGGGAGTGCAGGCACATGCTTTTAATCCCAGCACTTGGGAGGGAAAGGTAGATGTTTATCTGTGAGTTCAAGGACAGCCTGATCTACAGAGCTAGTTCCTGGACAGTCAAGGCTACACAAAGGAAAAAAAAAAGGAATTTTTTTTTTTACTTAATTTGTTTTTATGTACGCATGTGCCTCAGTATATATATGTGTACTATGAGCACACAGGAGGACAAACAGGTCAAAAGAGTGAGTCACTTTCCCCTGGAAGTAGAGTTATAGGTGGTTGTGAGCCACCATGTGGGTGCTGGGAACTGAACCTAGGTCTTCTGTAAGATCAGTAAGCATTCCTGACTGCTGAGCCCTCTCTGCAGAACTCCAGATTCCTTCTTTTGAACTCGTTACCTCAAATATCCCCCGTTCTGCTGCTACTCCTACCTCTTTCACTGTCAACTGCTTCGTAGTTCTAAATCTATGTTTTAATCTAAATCTCCATGTTTCCTCCCAGACTTCCTTCAGACATGCCAAGCTGTTTACTGAGAGTAGGAAGTGTTGGAAACAGTCCTCAGGTCACCACGTCTTCTCAGCTCTCACCTCATCCAACTCCACCCCACCCCCATCCTCATTGACATCCTCTCCTTCTTGAAACACAGTAATCAGCTCTAGTCTCCTTGTCACTCCTAGACCCCCTTTCTATTTCTCAAGCTGCTCTAACTTTTGACACCTTTCTCATGCAAGGGGGGTGGGTAAGTAGGCTCCTGTGAAGGAAAACAGAGGCGCACTGTTGGTGGAGAAGGTGTCAGGGGCAGCAGGTACAGCTTAGGCACCAAACTGTAGCTGTAGGATGTTTCTCACTGGGGTTATTATTTCAAGATCAGGGGAAACATGACTTACAATTAAGAGTTAATAATATCTAGGCACTAAGATGGTCTGAATACCAAAGTGTGCTCACCACTGATCCGGCCATGGGGTCGTAGAAGCGCTCGAGCAGCTGGACCACTGTGCTCTTCCCGCAGCCGCTGCTGCCCACCAGGGCCAGCGTCTGACCCTTCTTCACCTCGAGGCTCAGCCCCTGAAGCACTGGGATGTTGGGTCGGGTGGGATAGTTGAACTGGACTCCACTGAATTTCACATTTCCTTCTAACCAATTCTAAAATGAGAATAGCGATAGTTAATTTGATTATGGCAATATTGGAAACATGGAGTAGAACTGAGCCTAGGTGCGAGGTGAGGCAGATCTAAAGGACCCACTTTTCCCTGGCTGCCAGGGCAGTTCTTAAGCACTGTGAAATACTAATAAGTGCTGTTAGGTCTGTGCTGAGTGCTCACTAAGTTTTTACTGTACTCATCCTTTGCATAAATGACTAAAAGAGTCCAAAAATGGGCTATTTGACAGGGCCTCCTCTTATTATCTGGCTTCCTTGAGCAGGAGGCTGTCGGCTAAGCAGCCCCTTGGCAGCTGCCTGAACTGCCCTCATGCCGATTTGGCTGCACTGAACACATCATGAATGTCTGAAGAAAATGGCATTGCAATTACAGCCACTTTCGGCAAAAGCACACTTCAACAGGGGAAACATTGTTTCCATTGTGACTATTATAATAGCTTGCTGTGGCAGTCACCAGGATGTCCAGCAAGCATTTTCACCCAGGATGCAGGGGAACACTGCTGATGGAGTGCTCACTGCTGATAGGCTCACCGTGGCCCAGCAGAAGGACCATAATTCGTGTCAATACAGTCTTGATATATCTGTCTTGATATATAGGCCTTTGCTTGCTACTTTTCCTCTCCCTCATCAATACCGTGGACAAGGCTGAGCACGCAAAGGAGACACAGGAGCAGCAGCAACAGTACAGCAATGGCCGGCATGCCAGTGACACTCATGGGAACTAGAGGTAGAGATGATCAAGACTGTGAAGAGCTATAAACAAGAAACTCTAGGCTCCAGTTGGTGGAAGAACTGCAAAGCTTAAAGGACCGATGTTCTGACACCCTCGGGTCAAGACCTATAGTACTAACTGTATAGGCCTATATAGGAGCTAAGGGTCCTAATACTGGAGTCCTCCCCCAACAGCTGTAATACTTAGCAAGTGCCTGCCTGCTGCTGCTCAAAGCTGTTGGTCAGTGAGAACTATAATAGTTTCAAATTACCAGGGCAGTTGGTAATTAAAGCCTAGAGCAATAAGCTCCTAACATAGCACCTGGGAGCCATAGTCTCTGGCTTCTGCAGTCTGTAGTAGGTTTCCCAGTTCTCAAGGCTCAGAGCCTGCTAGTCCAGTCCCCTATGACTTAGGCACCCAAGGGCTTATGACTCCTAAAATTGAAAGCGTTCTAGCCACCATGCTAATGGATTCTACCCATGAAGAGCAAAAAGACCTCAGCCAGGTGGTTAGCAACAATTGTAGTGAAATTCTACTGTGAATTTTGAAGTGAAGTTAACTAACCTTCATGTCACAAAGCTAGAACGTAATCGACTCTAAAGGAACCAGTGCATTGGCCAGCAATATGCCTCAGTGGATAGGGGACCCTGCTACTGAGCCTGACAACTTGACTTCAGTTCCCAGGATCCACATGGTGGAAGTAGAGAACCAACTTCTAAAAGTGTCTTCTGGCCTCTGCCTGTGCGCTGCGGTGAGTGAAAATTCACAGACATATTAACTAAAGAAAAATGAAATTTAAAAAAAAATCTTAAGAAAAAGAGAGAATCAATGTGTTGATGTGGTGGTATTAACACCGTCTAATGCATAACAAAATGCAATAATTTGGAGCTTTTCCTCCAGAATTTGCCTATGAAGAGGCAATCACATAGCAGTTATCTCTCTATAACTGTCATGTAAAAGTACTGGGTTTTATTTGTTTGTTTGTTTGTTTTTGTTTTTTTAATGTATGAGTACACTGTCACTGTCTTCAGACACACCAGAAGAAGGCATCGGATTCCATTACAGATGGTTGTGAGCCACCATGTGGTTGCTGGGAATTGAACTCAGAACCTCTGGAAGAGCAGTCGGTGCTCTTAACTGCTGAGCCATCTCTCCAGCCCAGTACTGGGTTTTAATATACATTAGTATTCAATGAATTAACCCAAGGCCTAGAAATTTATATCATAATCGATATAAGAAAAAGCACCATTTATTAACTTTCTTCTTCAACTACTTTTATCCAAGGGTCATGTGAGTGGGAATAAACAAACTCACCGGCTTCAAGCCCTCTGTGCTATAGCTGTCAATCTCGGGGGTTTTCTCAATGATCCTGATGATATGCGATGCTGACACTTTGGCTTTCGCATAGTCAGGAGCGAATGAACTGGTATTCCCAGCTGCCATGGCACCAAAGACAACAGCAGAAAATACCCTGAAAAACAAAAGGAAAAAAAAAAACCATGCACACACAGTCATGGTTACTGTGGAAGCAAGCTTTCAAGTCTATACCCAGGAGCAAGATGCTGGGTGACCACTGATTGGAATAGAGAAAAATCATGCAGAGGAACTATGAAGACACCGCCATGGTTGGTAGTCCCTGTCTGAGCCAGCCTAGACTTGATAGCTCTCACCACCCACATTGCTCCACTGGTAATACCTCAGTTACAGCAGAAGATGAAGGACAAAGGCCAGGAGCTCGCCTGATTCACTCAAGGTCTAGTTCTCTACAGACGAGAGAGTGGTGTTTCCTGCATTCCTTGGCAACTCTGTTCTGTGCTTTACTGTCATTAGGAACCCTTTAGAAAGAAGCCACGTGGCTTCCCTGAAGACTCCGCTTTACCAGAAGTGGATTAGAATCACTGGACCAACAGCTGTGGGTTTCAAACAACAAAAATGGAAGGATACCCTCACCTGCTTTCCCCACTCCCAGGCAGGCCAGACAACACTCCACTCTAACCTCCCAGATACCAGAGGCCAAGCCTGAGGTCTCCCGTTTTTGTCCCTTGCAACATGCCAGTGTCTGGCAGATGTGACAGACTGCTCACATTCTTTGTCACAATACTGCACGTGTTCTGTTTCCCTTTTTGTGCTCAAGAGTTTGATTTTAAATGAGATACTGTTCCTGAAATGCATAGCAGTGTGGCTGGACACAAAATAGCTGGTTCTTTTCATCTCTCTCTGACCTTTGCAAACACCTCTGTGCAAAAGATGAAGTGTGTTTCCATCCCTTTGAATCTAGGTTTGCTTTGTGACTTATTTCTATTAGAAGATAGAGCAGAGCCACTGTCGTCAGCTGGATGTCTAAGAGTCAGGAGGTCTCGTAGGCGTAGCATACTTGTTCATTTTCATTTGTATGTTTTCCCTCCCCCCTTCTCTCCCTCCCACTACTAAGGTTGCTACAAGATAAAGCATGCACAGAGCACACCTCTTACTCACTAGCCACCCACCCTCTCCTGTAACACTAACTCGGATCAACACAACTGACTTATGCACAAAATAAATGTTTTTAATTCCATGTCACTGAGGCTTAGTGGTTGGTTGTGGGAGCATATTCTCACAAAACCTATGAAATATGTGACAAACATCTCCCTACTTAAATCATGTCATGCAGCTGCTAAGATACATTTGCATTTGTGACATGGCTTTCACAATATAGACTGGAAAGGACCTTAGATCAAGTATAGATGTCAATGTTTATACCTGAACACTTCCCCTAAATTGGCCTGCACCTTTGTTTTAATGGGTGCCATGTTTGATTAAGTTTATTGTGAAACTATTTTTAAAACAGGGAAAATCTTCCTTACCTGTCATGCCCTAGAACATCATTCAAAGGCCCTTGCTTTTCTCTATATACATTTCCTTGTGTCATAGTAAACTCTGGAGTTGGCATAATGCCAGAGAGTATTCCAGAACACTAGGAACTCACCATTTTTTTTTTTGGCCCTCTCTACACATGCTAAAGGAATATACTGTAATTTTTAAAACTACAACTAAAACAAACAAACAAACACATGCATGGTTAACTTTCTTCATGTATCATTTAAATGTGTGGGTTTTTTTTTTAAAGTGGCCACTTTTCACAAGGTTCCTTTGGCTGTTCCTAATTAAATATATTTTTGCGTCTAAGATTTTAAATCTACGAATTGTGTGTCAGCAAATTTGATTGCTTCAAAGGCTTGGAATAAATCAATATATCAAATATTTATCTATTTAGGAAATCAATACTTACAACATAACATTTTCAAAAGTCATGAGTTCTCGTGCCACCAAGTAGGCACCAAACCGGAAACAAGCAGCATAAGAAAAATACATCATGGCCTGGGTGAAGGCAAACGTGATCCCAAAGACTTGTGCCTTCTTCAAAGCATTTCTAGAAAGAAGACAATCCAAATTCACTACATTGTTCAGTCATTCAAGCAGCTTACTGAGGGTTGGCAGTGAGGCACGCAGGCATAACACATACTATGGACTCCATTTCTAAAGAATTCAGCTGGATCCCCTTTTGTTTAGTTGTGTGAATTTGGGAAACTGAGACTCAGTGCTGCCTTCATCTTTAATGTAGGATTTTTACATCTCAGTGGGTTGATGGAAGATAACTGTCCTGGAAGCCCGAGAAGAGTCTGTTTTACATTAACAGTGAATGGTCCCTCCCTTTCCCACACTGTGGGACATGCAACACTGGTGTTCTGTAGAATAGGACACCTCGCAGCACATCTACCCAACACACACAAGCTGTGGGTGACAGGGGGCAGGCATGTCCTTGCATGTGGGGATCTAGAAGAGCTGCATATTATGAATGCAGTGGAGGGACTTCCTGAGGAATGTGCTTGGGAAGAAAGAAAGAAGCCCTTGCTTGTTTGGAGCCAGGAAAGGCTTTACAAAGGATTAGTGTTCCAGGAATTTCTGAACAATTTCTTGGGTGTAGAGGTGTGGGCAGGGACAGGGTGGAGATGAGCAGACCTTTGATCTTTCTACTCCTGTTTGTTTAAACCCACCAGTCTTTGCCACTAGGAAATTTTCCCAGGAAAAGAGGGCTTGACATAATCATGACAAAGGTGCTTGGAAACACTTCAGTAAGGTCCAGTTCTTCCCGTGTGTTAGAACGTAGTCTTTGCCTTTTGAAAATTATGACTATGCTCTATATCTTCATGTTTTAAAAAGTACTTTATTTCTATATTTTAAAAAACACAATCGAGAGATTTTAAACTTCTTTTTAGAAAGGTTTTGGAGGTTTTATAAATTAAAAAGGTTAAAAATCACTGACTTAAAATATGTTTATCCTCTTTTTTGCTAACATTAAGCTTTAGATATTTTTATGTTTATGGTTAAAAAGTTTTGTTTTGATGTTGAGAAGGCTCCAATTTAAAATTGTTATTTTAAATCTAAACCTAACAGAGATAAAACATAAAAGTCCTAGTCTTATAAATTGCAAACTATTAAGGATAATTAAGAAATGCAAGTTGGTAGTCAAGCCACCTTATAAATGATCATATCCTTTTAAGTGTTCAGAAATACATTTGAAGTAATGCTAAGAACTGATGCAATTGAGAACAGGAATAAGCCTTTTTGCCTCCTATATATGTCTTCAAGGTTAAGTCTAGGACAGATAACTAGAAACACACAAAGTTTGTCTATTTAGATAGACAGGTGGTCCTCAGGCACTTTAGGGACCTGCAGAATATAGCATTTAAAAATGTCTAATAAAAAGCTTTTCATGTAGACATGTCAGCTCCTGACAGTGCCCCTAATCTCCTCCTCCTCCAAAGATGGGCACAGAAGACCCTCCACCTTAAGCTTGTTTCAAATATGTCAAAACTGGCCACTGGGCAGTAGACTGCTGATTGCCTCAGCTGCTGACGGAACACTGTCCAAACTACAGACAGGAAGACATTAGGGAAACTGACTTCTTCATTTTGCCTAGACAAAGAAAGAACAGCCTTCCCAAGTTCCTGCTTCACAGAAACATCTGCCAAGACCTGATAGCTAAAGAAAGATGCCCTACCAACTACAGAGGAACCTGGGGACCAGGGAGCTGGTGGGCCTCTGATTTTCAAAGTCTCAGAAGCTGTTTGGTCTGCACTTCTTGCTTACTCAGGTACAATGTCTCCTTCTCAGGTCTCGGATGGGTTTGAAGTCTAGACTAGTGAAAGAAGTAACCTTTTACTATTCCTTTATCTAAAGGAACTCAGTTTACCGTGAACCGCTCCCAGTATTTAAGCATCTGT
>BTHU01000002.1:19563544-19628544 GCA_036184795.1 Tokudaia tokunoshimensis
TACAATGGACATGCTCTATCTAAACTTGCAATTGTTTTAGTTTGCTTATTCATTTATTTGAGACAGGGTCTTGTAAAATATGCTAGATAAGCCTAAAACGAGAATTTCTCACTTCCATCTCAGTGCTGTGGATACTGCCATGCACCATGATACCTGGCTTTACATATTTTTTTATATGTAATATTTTTCTCATCATAAGTCCCACTGTTTTAAAACATAATATCTTGAATATGCTACAAAAGAAAATGATACATATTATCATTTTAAACATTAACTTAAACATTGATTTTTCCCCCAAGCACACACATATTTAATAATAAAATAGATTCTGAATTCATACTGCTTTTGACAAAATAAAGAGCATTTTCCAAGGTTATTAAATACATGTGGTGTGGTACAATAGACAACTTCAACATTGCTTTCAATTCTTATTAAAAATCAGAATTTCCATAGATATCTTTGAATGTATTTATCAATATTAAATAACTTTCTTAGGAAAATTTCTTGAAAGTAAAAATACTAGGTCAAAGAGAGCAAAGGCTGCTTGCCATTAATAAATATTAATTGTAGAAATTAACAGGATTCACTGGCATTTCCGTATATTCACAGATCATGTGTCTCCTCTCCCACCCTCTCTCCTCATCCCTTCCCAGTCCCACAGTTTACCTTTCATCTTTTCACATATTCTGCATAGGAAACAAAGCACACACTTGTCTGCTGTCTCTTTTAATACAATATCCTCCAATTTTACTTTCTTGCAAGTAACAGAATTTTCTTTGTGGCTGAATGATATTCTATAATACTCATATACCATATATTAACCATTCATCTTTGTGACTGAATGATATTCTATAATACCCATATACCATATATTAACCATTCATCTTGTGGCTGAATGATATTCTATAATACCCATATACCATATAGTAACCATTCATCTTTGTGGCTGAATGATATTCTATAATACTCATATACCATATATTAACCATTCATCTTTGTGGCTGAATGATATTATATAATACTCATATACCATATATTAACCATTCATCTCTTCTGTATTGTGGCTGCAGAAAACAAATTTGCAAATTGCTTTGAGTAATATTGACTCTGAATATCATTTCCCCTGATGCGTGAACACAGGTGGCTGTCTTTCCTGGTACTATCTTTGACTTCTTTCATAAGTTTTCAGTATAGTGTTAAAATCTTTAGGAATCAGGGTTATTAGGGACTTTGTTGTAGCTATTAGGAATGGGATTCCTAATTTGTCTTAGTGAGGTTTTGGTTGCTGTGAAGAACAGCTACTTATATTTGCAATGTATCTTGTGTTCGTAAGTGCTTCTCTAGTGAGTTGGTCAGTTCTGGTCCTTCAGCAAAGTCTTTTTCTGTTTAATGTCTGTGGAGAGCAGGATTTCACTTCTTTCCTATTTTTTCTATTTCATTTCTTTCCTATAATTTTTCTCAGGTGTGATATCTATAGCTAAAATTGAACAGTAATGATGTTAGCTATCCTTATTTTATTCCTGATTTTTAGGAAACATCTCATTTTTTTCCATTATTTTATTATTAGCTATTATATATTTGTATCAGCTACTATATATTTGTGTTAGCTATTATATATTTGCATTAACTATTATATATTTGTATTAGCTATTATATATTTTCCTGGTACAATCATTTGTATGTTGAGGTATGATTCTTCTATACTAACTAAAGCCTTTCATCAAGAAGGTATGCGGAATTCTGGTGAACGCTGTGTCTGGCTGTCCTTGGACAGCTCTGTGATTATTCATGCACTTTGTTTTTCAGTTGTGCATATTGAGCTACTCTTGCATCCTAGGGATCTTTCCAACTCTATCACAGAGCACTTTTCCTGTTTTGATTTCTTGAGACAACATCTCACTATGTGGCCTAGAGTGTCTGTCTAATTTGTTAGCTCAGATTGACAGCTATCAATCTTCCTGTGTCATGAATGACTGGATCACAAGCATTCACCATGCCTGTCAGCATAAGCTCTTCTAAGCCAGCCTTCATATTTACTTTGCATGCATATGTCTTGTGAGGGGTTTTTGCATCTGTTGATGAGATACACTGCTGTATAGATTTTGGGAGGTAGGGGAGGTTGTTGTTCTTTGGGGTTGTTTTTGTTTTGTTTTGTCCTTATCAGGTTTTAGTAGCTGGGTAATGTTAGCTTCTTAGCTTCATAGAATGAGTGAGGAGAGGTTTCTTCCCTTTCTCATATGTTGCACAGTGGACTTTTTTGTTGGGAAACTTATTATCATTCAATCTCATGTTTTTATTAGAGTTTCTTAAATTTTTTAGACTCAATTTTGGTTGGCCATATTTGCCCAGAAATTATTCTACTTCTTCTAAATTTGCTATATTATAAGCATTTTTTTTCTCACTAAAAATATGCTCTAACAGGGTTGGAGAAATGGCTCAGCAGTCAAGTGCATGCATTGCTCTTCCAGAGGACCCAGATTCAATTCCACCAGGTGGCTCACAACTGTAACTCCAGCTCCAGAGGTAATTGACACCCTGGCCTCTGTGGCACCTATACTCATAGGCATACAACCTGCACAAGACACACACACACACACACACACTTTAAGTAATAAAAAAATTTAAAGTTTAAATAAAAACTTAAAAATCCGCCAATGATCCTCCAAGTTTCCAGTTGTGTTAAGCATACTCTTTCTTTTTAAAGTTCTATTTATTTGGATCTTTCTTTTGACCAGTTGAGTGTTTGGCAATTTGATCTTTTTAAAACACTACCTCTTTGTTTAATTAGTTCTTTAATGATTTATTTTTATGTATGTGTCTATGTATGTTACATGTGCGCAGGTTCCTGTGGAGGCCAGAAACAGATGTTGGATCCTCTGGAGCTGTAGTTACAGGCAGTTGTGAGCTGCCTGATGTCAGGGTTGGGAATCAAACTTGGGTCTTTGGAAAGGCGGTGAGTGCTCTTACCCACAGAGCCATCTTTCCTCATTGTCCTTTATGGTTCTCTCTTATGGTCTCTTCTACTGGCTTGTGTCCTGATCATCATTCCGTGGTTTTGGTTTGGTTTGCTATCATTTCTACAAGACCTTGAATGCATCTCTAGGCTGAGATTTCTTTATGGCGTAGGAACTCACTGCAATAAATGTTCTTGCTTTTGGAGTTTCTCCTGCTGTGACCAGAGAATACCAACTGGTTAATTCTTTTAAATCTAGATAATGTATCAGAGAGAGGAGGACAGTCAAACCACTAGTGTATTAGAGGCCCAAATCTCTTTTTGGGTCCATGTTCTGATACTTGGTACATATAAACTTATCCTTTGATAAATTATTCTTTTAATAAATAGCAATCTTCCTTAAGTGTTGTGATTGTCCTTAAACTCTATTTTGTTGGCTGTGAGTATAGCTAAACCTTCTTGGTTTCAGATTCCATTTGCTTGGATTATTGCTTTTTATTCTTTCACTTGCAGATTGTGAATTTTATCAGTGAGGATTTTTTTGTTTGTTTGTTTGCCTGTTTTACATATTTTTGCATCTTGCTTCTAAATCCATTCATCCAGTCTGTTTTGTAATTATAGAATTAAGACCATTTATATTTAGAGTTATTATTAAAAGACATATACTAGAGTCTATAATCTTCTTGTTATGTTTTGTTTCCTCTTATTCATCTTTAAAGTTTGATGGCTTACTGCATTGCTGTTTGATTCCTTACTGTTTTTTCATTAACATATTTTAGTGGTATTTGAAAATAAACTATTTTTGAGGAACATGGTAGACATACTCTCCCCCCAATTATGTTCAAATAACATATAACCTCTAGCAAGGATATTTGTTTAGAATGTACATTCCTTGCCACCTTTTATAGTGTGGGTAAAGGAATGTGGAGATGTAAAAATTGAAATATCCCCAATGAGATTTCAGTCTCTCAGCTACAAAATTCTCATACTTTTCATCTGCGAAATGACAGGGGAAGGATGGAAGGTCTCTAACATCTCTTTAAAACTGTAGGACAGCAAGTTTTCCTACTGGCTCTTACGGGTTCACATGTTCTCTCCGGCTCTTTTATGGGTCAGAACTTACATTAATAAGGATACATCCAACTAACTATAGTAAGTTATAGAATAATACCCCCAAAGTATTGACTCCCCTGAATCCTATACAAATTATCTAAGTTTGAAAAGGAAATTTAAAAAGAAATCATTTCATGTGTATTGGTGTGTGTTTTGCCTGCATGTATGTCCGTACACCACTCGCATGCAGTGCCCATGGAAAACAGAAGAGGGCATCAGATCCAACCCAGTCCTCTGGAAGAAGCTCATTTACAGAGACACTCAGCTGGCAGATCCAGCATGGCTGCTTCTTCCACAGTTCACTTCTGCTCAATATTCTAAGTCCCAATTTAAATGTTGCCTCTGTTTGCTCTCTTGGTCTATCAATTACTGTGACTGTATTTTCTCAGTACCTTATTTGATGACACTCTGGTAACTATCTGTTGCTTCCATCTACTATCCACTATTGTTAGCTGTACACTTTATAAATTCATTTAAATCTGAAGGTGTGGCTATAGCAGACCATTCTCTGGATGTGTTCAGTACACACACACACACACACACACACACACACACACACACCACTTTCTCACTTTACTTGTAATCTCAGCACTAGAAAAGGAGACAGGAGGATTCTTGCCACCCAGCCAGCCTAGCCTAATCGATGGGCTTGAGGTCCTAGTGAAGGACTCTGACTCAGAGATAAATGGCTTTTGAAAAATGACCTCTGATGCTGACCTCTGATCTTCCATACATATGCATAGGCATGCATACTCATATACAACTGCATACTCACACACCAAATATACATGTATTTTTTAAAAACATCCTGACAGTAAGGAAAAGATACTAGAGAAAAGAATTTATTCAGATCATCTTAGTTAGATACATTACAAATATTTCTAATTATAAATGTTCAAATGATAGAGGAGCTTTCCTGGCTTAGAAGAACCACTGAACAAACCACAGAAATGTGTGCTGCAAAACAAGCTCCTTGGTCAAAATCAACCAATGTTAAAGACTTGCTGCGCATCACTTTCTAGGCAAGGATGCTGTGGCTGTGGTGAGTTTGTAAATGCCATGTTTCCTCAGTGTGCATTGCTGATAAAAGTGAAGGTTTGCAGCACAGACTTCACAGAACAATCTCTTCATTTCAAGGCACAATGAAGCAATTAGGAAAAGCCTTAACTAGAAACATGGGGTCTTAAGGCTTCCTTCTCTAGAAGTTTTATAGACTAAGTAATCCCCTACCCCAAAAAAGAACTTTTAGCTGAGAGAGAAAAAAATAGTAGTTTCTTTCAGAAAGTATTTACTAAAAAATTTTGTGGGGGAAAAATGTGTGGTTTTTGAAACAAACAAAAAAAGAATAAACCTCTTCACCATCCTCCTTCAAGTGAATTCAAGTTTGATTATGTCTTTCCAGATTGAAAAAAAAGTACATTTTTTTCAATAAATACTCATTAGTTCATAGTAACATGACTGAACACAGGCACAAACCTTCAACAGACTATGAGCATATTCTGACATCATAGACAGAAAGTGATGAGTAGGTCCTAACTTCATAGACACTGTGAGTGAGACTCTGACATCAAACACAGGGAACATGAACAGTCTGTGACGTCATACTGTCACTTTGTAAGAAGGCCCTGTCACTACGTTGTTGGGATATGAACAGCTCATAACATCATGTACTTGAGTGTATGTGTTCTCCTAAATCATACAGAACTGCTTAGAAACCTCAAGCTTACCTCATTCCTTTAGAGGGAAATCATCAGAGACAGCCTTGTGTTTCATGGAACTTATGTTTTAGCAAGGAAGACACACCATTCATTAATAAAGAAGGAAAACAGAAACATCAGAGGCCGAGAGGCAGAAGCACACACTCAGGTAGCTCAAAGGGTCGTTGAGTATGCAGTTCAGAAACCTGGATAGTATAATGGGGCCATCTGTGAGATCCACGGGAATCAGAAAGGGGCACAAAGCCCCTGCTGGCCACGGCGGTGTGGAGAATGAAGTGGAATGCAGGAAAAGTGCAGAGCCATCAAGCCAGAGCACAAAGTTAGGATTGCATGCAACGTGTTAGAAGCCACTGAAAGATTTGAAGTAGAGTTTAGCATAATCTGGTTTGTATCTTATAGATCTGAAAATTGATTTTGTGTGATGAATATAGAATACAGGAGGATAAGACTAGAGGGAATGTATCAATGGCATGTCCATTACCTTGTGACTTTGGATCAGATCCAGGTTCTCTTTACACTTTGGGCTTTATCATCTCTCCAGTAGGGATAATTCTGCATGGTTACTGACAGCATTAAGTAAGGGAATATTCATATAGGTCATGAGATGATGGTGGCTGTTTAATAGTAAATGGTTGCAACCTGAGAATTATATGAATGTGGTTGATTTTTAATATTAAATAGGAAGAGGATTGGTCTAACCACCACCATCATCTCTATGCACCGTAGTCAGTTGGTAGTAAATCAGAGCCTGACCATGAGTCAGAAAATCTGCCATAGGTACACACATCCATTTCCATCTGTATCCCTCTCCCCACTCATGCTGAAATAAGTCCAAGAGGCTGTAACTGATGACTGACTCTTAGGGTTGCTCATCTTTCTACCAACACTCTAAGATACTCTAAGAACATCTGGACTACAATATCATAATGCTTTGCTCCAAGTGAAAAGTCTTCACCACAGAATAAAGAAACCCAATAAACACATTGTGAACTGAAGTCATTAACTCAGGAAGTATTCCCCAACAACTGGGACTAATGTTGCTTGAGCCAGAAAAGACTGAGGGTATTCGCACTATGAAGTTTGACCCAAGAAACAATAGTTTGGAGGCAAGAAAGCTGGTCATATGTATTTCTCTTAAAGAAACTCCAGGAGAGCAGGATGAGGAATCTTGGTGATGGCTAATCTCCAAGAACTTCCTCATCATTTATGTCAGTGAGGTACATGGCTAGGAGACAAAGTACCAAACACACACCTACTGGGAACCCAAACCTCTCCCATACCCTGGAGACCTGACACAAAGTCTTGGGAATGTGGAATGTCCATCTATAGATACATTCCAGTAGACACTGGGCTCTTTTGGACGATCAAACTCTCATTTCTGTAGAGAGCATGTGATATATGACTACCTCTATCATAACAGAATGTAGATTCCTAGCTAACTGGAGTACTGCTGCCTGAGTTTGAATTCTGGCTCTAGGAGTGACAGGCTCTAAGGCATGAAAGGCATAGCTTATGTATCTGTCAGCCTCACCTGGAAAAAAAAAATGAGGTTCTAACAGAACATATCTGGTAGGGTCTCATTGCAAGAAATAAACCATTTGCCAAGAAATCCAGTAAGTCCCACAAAGGCATTTGTTAATCTGTGAAGCAAAATTTGACTGAGAGTGCACAACAGTGAGGATGGAGTGAAGGGGAGCACACATGGGAGGGAAGAGGGGGTGTGACAAAAGGGAAGGTGGTAATCTAAGATGGGAAGAATAAACACTAGTCGGACATTCCTATAATCATGCGTAACAAATTGGGTCTGTTTCTGAGAAAGGAATGGTTTAGAGAAAGAACAACAGAGGAGGTGGGGGAGAGAAAAAAGGGGGGAAGGAAGAGAAAGGAAGGAAGGAGCAGGGTGGATGGGAACCCAGCAGAAAGTGAGACAATGGCCGAAACCAGAAAAACTGTCAAAAAAGCAGCTGTCAGTCTCTGAGACACAGATGCGCTATCCACTTTTCCTCAGCTATGAATCTGCAGGAAACTAACATTTTCTTAAAGAAAGGTTCAAAGGACATCCCCAGAGCACAGCCAGCGGCAGGAGATTGTCAAATGTCACCACCAAGAGTCTTTTTTTGTTGTTGTTGTTTTGCGCTTAGTTTGACTCACCTTCCCGGAGACCTCGAGCTCTTCCTTATCCTTCAAGGCCTGACCAGACAACAGTTTCAGTTCAATAATTCCACCCAATATAATGAGCGGTACAATTACTACAAGTAAAAGTGTCAGCTGCCAGCCATAGACTAAGGATAGAATAATTCCTGTCCCGAGGTTTGCGACATTCTGGGTAACTACAGCAAGTCTGGAACCCATAGCCTGAAAAACACAACACATTAGACACATTTTTAAATTAGCCATAAAATACATGTTTATGAATTAGGACAAATTACTTTCATCCATTATCTTCTCAGTTACTAAAGTTTACTTTTAAGTTTATTGTGTTTCTAAGATGAGGAGTTCCCTGACTTCTACACAAATACGGAAGTAGATCAATACTCCAGCATTTACCTAGTTTTTCTCTCTGTTTCAATCTTTTATTCAGGGTGTTTGTATTGCTGTATATATGTACATGAGAATGTTAGAGTATTCACCCGTATGGAGGCTAGAGCAGATATGGATGTCTTTTTCTATTGTTTGCTGCTCTTGAACTCCTAGGGTCCACCCATCTCTGTCTCCCAGTGCTGAGGTTATAGGGATAGGCAGCCATGCCTGTTCTTTCTAATGTAAGAAATTTCTTGGTATTGAAATTGATATATCAAGCATGATTACTAAACAGAGCTATGTACAGCAGTACAGTAAAAGAGACTGACCACTGTACTAACCTCGGAATGCTGGAAATATCAGTGTTAGGTACCCAGTTTATAAAGTAAGGCTACTGTTCTTTATTAAGGATATTAAAATATACCTGGGCTTAATTGAGACACTCATGAGGTTTCATTTACTTGGATTTAATTTGAAAAAAAAACAGTGAAAAATTATGAAATATGTACATTCTCCATCATGTATGTGTGTGTAATATATACACACACAAGACACACATGTGTGTGCATTATACATGATATACGTATATGTGTGTATATGTAAGTATGGTACAGTGAACTAAGCTTAAACTGAAGAGATCCTCTGCTAAACTGTGCACTGATCATAGAGCAGAGTGACCTTTAAAGAGTTCCCCCTGCACATTTCTCCTGTGAAGGTCAAAACGAAGCATCCTGGGAGACTCTGCAGATGGGGATGCACTAGGATGCCCCGGTATCAGCATCTACAATCCTACCCAGAACTCATTCCTCACAGCAGCTGCTGATGGACAGAAGCACCCAGAGCATCTGCTATGGGCATAGCAGAGCTGCTTCTCTGCCTGGAACCTTTATGACACAGACAGATCCTGCTCTGGTAAGTCACTAGGCTCAAAGAATCAAGGTCAATCAAAAGATGACAAAATCCCACTCTCCAAGGAAGGGGCTAGAAACAAGGTCTTAGCACTTGCTGATCTTATTAGAATGTTCCTCCAATTCCTACAAGAACTGTACTTTCCCTTCCTTCTGTCTCCTGCCTACAAGACATTATTGAGCCTGGCCTGCCTGCCACCTTCCTCCTTCCCTCCCTCCCAACAGCTAGGTAGTCCCTAACTCTACATCCTGCCTCTAGTCATCCTTTTGCACCTTTTGATAGTCTGACTTACCGAGCAGATTGTATGAAGGCAAGTCTTCTCTGTTACATACAATACATAGCTGTATCTGTTACATGAAATACATAGCTATATCTTATTTGTACATTTTTGTGCTATATAATTTGTCATAAGTCTTTAGTGTTGATTTATTCATTTAAAAAAGATGAATATGAAAATAATTCTTGAGATTTATAAGACTTTGAAGACTTTCCCAACTCTCCTGTGTGGTGTCATATTCCAATTCATTGTAACTGAAGTGCCATCTGTAACCTGAAATGTCATCAGTATAGGTCTGTTGTAGAAGAACCCTGAAGGACAATGATTGACACAAAGGTTCAGGGTTGGGGGGGACACAACCCTGTATGATTGAGTTTTCACATCATCTTCTTGAAGATTATTGCTAAGGGGTGGGTCTAGGAGAAACTAACTTCAGCCAGAAATCAAAATTTCACGACTTGAGAATTCAAAGTTATTCCTTCTGTACAGGCAATAATTTTTAATATGTGTTTTGTTTCCTACAGTCATTTTAATGAAGGTTTTCTTCCTTCTGCTCTGAAGACCAGAAAAATATGTTCTTTCTTCAGTAGCAAGTACAATTGTCTGTCGTTTAACTAAGCAGTAAAGGACAGACTGACCCTGTGAGACATGCTAATCTGTTAGCAAAAGTCACACCTCAGGTAAGTCTAATGGGCACGAGACTTCACAAAGTGGTTCCTTTCCTAACAACTATTCTCAGTGCAACTTATTAATAGTATAAAAACCAGCAATAACAAAAGAATGCTAATTTTAAGGTATATCTTATGCAATATGTACTTAATTTTACACTTTTGCTACAATATTTGTGATATCCCAGGGAGTTAAATGGATATTTAGATTTTTTTCCCTCTAGCCATTTACATTTTCTTAAAGCTAGTTACTCACTATCATCTACAATGAGAAAATTGGTCTCATGTGGTGGATCAAGGCGGAACAAAGACACCCACCCAGAGGAAGCACATACCCCTTTAACATTGGAAGCATCACTGGCAAGCCTGGTGGTCAGGGAGCCAGTGCTGTTTTTATGATCATCAAACCAGCTTATATCCTGTAACACAAAGGAATTTTTTTAAAAATGAAACCCTTAGATCCAGGAGAAAGTGACAGCATCAGTTATCACATATCCTCTGAAACTAGCATTCAGAATTTCATGCTCAATAGACAGAAGAGAGAGCCAATATACAAATATGTAACTAGACTGTTTTATTTGTTCATTTATACAAAAAAAAGTTCTACTTGTCTCTAACATGACTCCAAGTATAAAACAGTGAAGAATAATAATGTTGTTGTCACCATAAAGCTGTCTCCATAGATCTGTCACTCAGCTCTAGGGAGAGAAGGCACAAGCAAAAGGATTTACACTGTCTACATGGTAATTAACACTCTGGATATAAACATATCAAAGAAGGACAAACAAGTAACCGACAGATTATGTAGAGAAGGGGCAGGGAAGGCTTATCTAAGGTGATGGGTGATCAGACATTCAAACAAAGAATAGAGCACCTAAGAGAAAAAAAAATGCAGTATGTGCAGAGGCCTTTGGGGCAAGGCACACTAAATCTGTTTTGGAAAGCTAGCAGGCTAAGGCTGCCTAAACAGATCAGGCCTTGTATCTTCCTCTGGATCTCTTGGTCCTACCGGGTTCCCCTGAACCTCTCTGCTATAACCATTGTGCAGTTACCTCCAGAGTCTGGAAGACACCATGTGCTAGACAAGGGTGTCATCGTAGATTACCTAAGTGTAGATGGGTGATGCACAGTGAGCACAGCCTTTGGCAACTCTAAAGACTATACAGACTTCTCCCTGCTAGACACATGTTACATCCACACTGGGATGGGGACAGAGGTAATGAAACCATGTACAAGGACGGTGACCAATTGACAGAGAGGTACAATACTCAACAGCAAGGGAAGTCATTAAGGGTTTAGTCTGAGCGATGGGTAGAGAGGAGAAAGAGTAGGCACGGAGTAAGCCTGCTGAGGAAACAGAAGCCAAAGTTCTAGTCTGGAAATGTGGCAGTTCGAGAGATTTGTCAATATCAAAGGAGAGGAAGCCAAACACACAAATAGTTAACTCTAGTCAGGGCAGAAAAACGAAGGAGACTGAAATGCCAAAAGCCATGTACATTAAAATGATGTTCAACATCAAAAGAGGATTTTCCTTGTGCTATCTCATATTTTTTAAGCAAAAACTATGGTTCTGAAGCAAGAATTTACATCTGTCACAAGTAACTGGTCTTATAAATATCTGAAGTAACGATATTCAAAACAGTAACTGATCTTCATAGAAAATAGTTAACAAAAAATCACCAAAGTGCAATGATTCACTGTAGCCTGTACTGGTGCACTTTTAGTATCTCGGGTACAAAAGTGTTTTCCCACTAGACTGTGACTTCCTTGAAGACAGAGGCCATTCAGTTCTGAATACCTTACTTCTACACTGCATAAGCAGTGGTCTTCTCACATTTGCTTTACTGAACAGTTTATGGAGAGGACATCAAGCACAGCATCCACTCAGCTCTTGAAGAACAGGGGAACTGGGAGTTAGCCTGGATCCTGATGGGATAGCGAGCATCGGTGGCTTACTAAGGTCTACCATGAGAGTGTGAGCAGAAGTCTGGGGGTGACAATGGTTTGACAGAAAGCCCAAGGTCGGAGACCACCATGACAATCAGAGCTTCTCCACACGTCAGACTTAGTCCTGGCTAAGGACCAAGTGGAGCCTCCAAGTCTCATTTACCTTTTGAAGCATTGTGGAGAAGACTGGGAAAGAACTGGGATCAACAACAGCTGGGAACTGGAGTGCTACTGATCTGGAGGTTAAGGTGCATACTGCTCTTGAAGAATTTGGTTCCCAGCACTTGCATTAGCAGCACACAATAACCTATAACTACTCCCAGGGGATCTTAAGCCCTTTTGAACCTCTGCAGACACCTACCCTCATGTGCACAACATACCTGCCTATACACATATAATTTAAAAAAATAAAATAAATCTTAAAATAGCAAGACAACAGCCAGGAATATGAGACTGGCCCCCTGGAACACTGATGCTTCTGAGTCGCATGGGCTCCAGTGTCTCTGGTTTGCCTGGGCTAGGTGTCTCGAACATATTTTTATTCCTATCAAAGGACCAGTGATCACAAATGTTTTAAAGTCATGTGCAAATTTCTCACAGTTATTAAAAAAACAAAAATCTCTTTCAACCTGGCTGCCCTGGGATACCTTTCCCAGATCCTACTTCTTTAAGGAAAATATCTACAGTGTCTGTTTTGAGCATGTTAAAGGTACAAAGTGGGAGATGCACTCTGCCCTACTAAGTCACTGAGCTAACACTGTATGTAGGTTATCATGTCAGTTTCCTTAGAGGAAAGAAACTAAGCAGTGAGGAAAGATGAGACAACTGATGATTTGGATTTGTAGAATGAACAGTATGGAGGGTATTTCCTGAGTGCATGACAGAGTATCCCAGGTTCACAGGAGAGAGAAGGAAGGGGTGGGGAATGCACAAAATTGAAAATTACTTCAGCTTCTGTAATCTTTCAATGCTGGACCAAAGGCTGGAGGAGAATCCACTCTGGACACTCCATTTGTCTCAACTCAGTCTGGTTCCTTGAGCCTGTCTGCAGCAGACAGACTACCAGGTCCTCAGACGGATGTTTCATCATCCTCAGGGTGAGGCTGAGAACTCATGAAGGATCTCTATCTAACAAACGTGGCAGGACTCCTACAATCTGTGTCCATGGGGCACAAGAGAAAAGTCGTACTCACCCCAGGGGGCGACCCCTTAACAGCCATACCTGTCTCAGCATGGATTTGAAAACCATGTATCGGACTCGCTTGGTGAGGATCTCTCCAGCTTTGCCAAATGTGAAGCCCTGAGAACAAGAAGAACACATCACACAGAAGACTCAGACACCAATTACACAGCAGGAACAGCAATCAGAGGAATCAGTGTTAAGGCTAAAGGAATATGATGACCTATGAAAGTCACATAGTCACAGTTCCTGGGTTTGCTGTGTTGCTGTGATGCTATGCTATAGTGTCAGGTATGTAGCTGCAGTAATGAGAGAGCTACAGAGACCAGTTCTGACAGTAAACCCCAATGATTCCCAATTAGTGACAGGGTAACCCGAAGTATACTATAAATGCATTTATATGCCCAACCCATCCCATCCCTACTTATCTCCTCAATTGTTCAACAGCAATCACTTAGAAAGATGCTGTCTTTGGTAAGACTGGGACAGTCTAGACAAGTTGTGTGGTGGTTTGAATAGGTATGACCCCTATAGACTCATGTGTTTGAATGCTTGGCCCATGGGTAGCAAGTGACACTATTAGTGTGATCTTGTTGGAGCAAGTGTGTCACTATGAGAGCTAGCTTTGAGACACCTATGCTGCTGCCTGCAGATAAAGATGTAGAGCTCTAGGATCCTCCAGCACCATGTCTGCCTGTACACTGCCATGCTTCCCACCACGATGATAATGGGTAAAATCTCAGAAACTGTAAGCCAGCCCCAATTAAATGTAGTGAGGTTTTTTTTGGGGGGGGGTTGTTTTTTATAATAAGAGTTGTGTTGGTCAAGGTGTCTCTTCACAGCAATGGAATCCATAACTAAGACAAGTTGTAAACATAAATTATTATCTAACTGGAATACTTTTTTGGGATGGAAAAGAAGCACTGTTCATGGCTGTACAAGAACCTAAGGTAAAATCTGGGGAAAAAAAAAAGAATTTACAGTCACCCATCTATAAAGGAGAAACAGAAAAAGTAAAACTTTGCTATCAAAACAGACTGAAGAAGGTGGCTCACCAAGAAGCCTTTCACTGTCTCCACAGCCTTCAAGACTATACACCTCAATGTCTGGAGGAGGGACAGTAACCAGGAAAGAACAGTAAGACACGAGTGTGCTGCTATGCCAGGCCACATCTGGGAAGAAAGACAACCAAGTCTTCACAACAACGGGTGTGGGGACAAAAGACTAGGAAGCAGCAGGATTCCCCTTTTTCCCTGAAACTGGAAGCCGCAACCCACAGATGAACCATGGAAAAGTAAGGGAGGAGAGGCCAGCCATATATTCCTTTGAGCTCCCAAGTTGCATCCTGTGTGTTACTGAAAGAAAGGGAGGAAAGATGTGAAAAGGGTACACAAGCCAAGGTCAACAAGGAAACGAGGGACTGTGTAAGTAAGTTCAGATGGGGCCACAAACAGGTTTCTACTGTTAGACCAAAGGGCATCTGAAAGGTCTTTCTCATTTTGAATTTGCTACACTAAATGGGCTGTCGGCAATATGCAATGAGGAAATGGTTACAGCTATTTTTGTAGAGAGCTACCTTCTGTTACATGGTGGGCTACGTGCATGATCTCATAACCCCATAACCGTCATGCTTAAAGCCAAACTGGGGGGTTTGAATAGTTAACAGGTTTCCAGAGTCCATAGCTCAACAAGGCAGAATCAGGGTTTACAGCAAAGAATGCAGATTCCTGAGCAGAATGGCATCCAGTCTGACTTCCTGTCTCTCACTGAACTCCCTGCCTATTTCAAAAATGAGCAGCTGGGCATTCCACCTTTTCCAGCATGGACTAGAAATCCACAGAGGTCTAGAGATCCAATGGCTGTTTCTCGGGGTGGTTTGGCAGTCTTGAAAGTCTGAGTCAATTTAGGAAATTTTCCCCTGTGTTCATGTGTTCAAAGCTCTTCCCCAGTTTCTTTCCTATTAGTTTCAGTGTGTCTGGTTTATGTGGAGGTCCTTGATCCACTTGGACTTGCATAATACTACTGGAGGACCCTGCTATACTCCTGGGCATATACCCAGAGGATTCTCCAACATGTAATAAGGACACATGCTCCACTATATTCACAGCAGTCCTATTCATAATAGCCAGAAGCTAGAAAGAACCCAGATGTCCCTCAACAGAGGAATGGATACAGAAAATATGGTTATATATACACAATGGAGTACTAGTCAGCCATTAAAAACAATGAATTCGTGAAATTCTTAGACAAATGGATGGAACTGGAAAATATCATCCTGAGTGAAGTAACCCAATCACAAAAGAACACACATGGCATGCACTCACTGATAAATGGATATTGGCCCAGAAACTTGAATTACCCAAGACACATTTCACATATCAAATGATGCCCAAGGAGGAAGAACCAAGTATGGATCCTTGGGTCCTTTGTAGAAAGGGGAAAAATACCCAGAGAAGGAGATACAGAAACAAAGGGTGGAGCAGAGTCTGAGGGAAAGACCATTCAGAGATACCCCACCCAGGGATCCATTCCATATACAGTTACAAAACCCAGACACTATTGTTGATGCCAGCAAGTGCTGGCTGACTGGAGGCGGATATAGATATCACCTGGGAGGCTCTGCTAGTGCATGACAAATACAGAGGGGGACACTCTCAGCCAGCCATCTGAGCACAGGGTCCCCAATGGGGGAGCTAAAGAAAAGACCCAAGGAGCTGAAGAGGTTTGCAGAGCCACAGGAGGAACAACGATATGAATCACCTAGTACTCCCAGAGCTCCCAGGGACTAAGTCATCAACCAAAGAGTACACATGGAGTTACCCATGGCTCCAGACACATAGGCAGCAGAGGATGGTCTTGTTGGACAACAAAGGGAGGAAAGGTCCTTGGTCCTGGAAAGACTTGATGCCATAATGTAGAGGAATACCAGGCTAGGGAAGCGGAGGAGGGTTGATTGGGGAAGGAGAGATGGCTTATGGGATTTTGGGGGGAGGGGAGAACCATTAAAGGGGACAGCATTTGAAATGTAAATAAAGAATATATCTAATAAAAAAAAAGAAAGAAAGAAAGTCTGAGTCATGGCAGACTCAATTTTCCCAGCCCAGCCAGACTATGAGGGAATGCTTATCACTCCTCACTCTTCGGTATTCCAACTGCCAACGCTCAAAGCTGCCTCCCTCCAGATCTCTTACCTACTCCACTCAGAACAACTGACACTTCTCCAAATGCTTGTGACTCTCTTGCTCTAGGAAACATCTCATTTATTCTAGCAAGATGGAGCTCTATAATCTTTTAAGCACTTAGTCAAATAACCCTTTTATTCATTTTTTTTTCAACACCAACAATGTTCAGGAACTGTGTCTTGTCCAGTAAAATATTAAAACATGTCTAGAATGTGTTTACTCGGGGCTGGGGAGATGGCTCAGTTGTTAAGAGCACTAGCTGCTCTTCCAGATGACACTGCTCACATTCCAAGCACCTACATGGTGGTTCTTAACCATCTGTGACTCCATTTCCAGGGAACTGATCTCCTTCTTCCACCTTCTGGTGGTACCAGGTATGTATATGGTGCACAGACATAAATGAACACAAAACATTCATACACATAAAACAAAATTTTAAATTCAAAAAGCCCAGAATGTATTAACAAAACCTATTCAGAGTGTCAGCTAAAGTATTTCATGTGGGTAATCACTGACTCATTGAATAGGTTATCTCCTAATGCTTCTTATAATACTGGGCTTGCTCACTTGGTCATATTTTCAAATCTTAATCATTATAAGATAACATTTCCCATATTTTGGAGAAAGGAAGCTCAGGGAAAGACAGGTAAAATGGGTAATTTCCCCATGAACACATAATTGGCTATGTGTGCAAATGATAGAAGGACCTATCAGAGTCCACACTGCATGCTTTTCTGCACCACACTGTGAAGTCATTTAATTTCTTTGTGATTAAGTTTTAGTGTTAAGGATGTGTCTTAAGTGCTTTTTTTTTTTTAATGATTGGTTTTTAATGGTTCTCCTGTTATTGAAAGGGTTCTTTCTCTGTAGCAAGAGCATAGTGACAAAGGTCTCAACATCTTTTTAAATTAATGTGATACGTTTGCAGAGTTCTCTTAGCTTCTTGGGTTTTGTTTTTATTTGCTTGTTTGTTTGTTTTTTCAAATATAGGAAGACATTTCTCTAAATGCTAAACTGACCAGCAATACTTAGCTCCAAATGTATCCCTGGGTTCCCTGCTCATGTTTCTGTCTTTGTTCCAATCACTGCAGCACACTGATCATCCCCTTACTACCATCAGGCCAAAGGCTTATATTTGGGGGAAGGGTATAGAGGAGAAGGCAAAGTCCACAGACTGTTGCAAACAGGAAAATTACATACATGTTTGCAAATATTCCACAACGAATACAGAAGTAAAGTAGAGACTTACCTGAAAGAAATACGTAACAAAAGAAATGATTCCCATGACCAGAAAGAGCAGGGAAAACAAGCCACAGTTCCGTTGTTTAGTTTCATGGTCATCATCTCTTGAAAAAACCTGTGGCAAAACATTTGACAGATTTTCAGTTCTATGGCCAAGGAAGGCATTTTGTATGGAACCAGTTTCTCATCTCACACAATTTGGGATGAGGGGACAAGACAGACTTTGTCTAATGGAATACAGTTGGCCTCCAAAATTCCAACCTCCAAAGCATCTGCATTCTGCCTTCCTTTAAGACAGAGGAGTAGGGGGGTCTACCATTCACAGACTCTTCCAATATTGACGGGGTCCATATAGATTAATGCATGCCACCCTATCACGGAATGAATTGTAGCAAATTCTCTCCAATCAGAATCTTGGGAAGGAGCAATATTGTTCAACAACTCTTTGTTTTATTATGTGAAGATTTCCAAGTGCCCCAAGCTGTCTCTGCTGACTATCTGGAACTGAAGAACCTATTAGGGAGCTCATCCCTGAAGAAAATGGAGTCTACTTCTCTTAGCAGCCCTGTGAGACCTTGTGAAATGTCCTCCACCCACACTGGCCTACTGGTGTGTTATTCTATGAGTCCTATTGAGGCAATTATGTTGTCAAGATTTCATGGGTGTAGCTCCCATGTCATCCAGCACGAGGTATCCTGGTTCTCTGGCTCTTACGATCTTTCTGCCACCCCAAGGCAGCTCATTTTGTCAACTGTCTTTTATCTTTCTTTCCTTGCATTTTTTCACTGAATGGACTCAGTAGGGTGAGAGAGAGAGAGAGAGAGAGAGAGAGAGTGTGTGTGTGTGTGTGTGTGTGTGTGTGTTTGTGTGTCTGTGTATAAAACAATAATAATTATGAAAGAAAGCAGGTAGTAGGCAGGACATAAGGAGTTGGCAGGGGTTGAGGGAGATGAAAATGATGTAACCACAGTACCCTTGTAAGAAATTCTCAAAGAAATTTAAAATTTAAATAAAAATATCAGGTTTCCTCTTACAAAGTAGAATTCTATTCTCCTGTTAAAAGCCATGTGAAGAGTCATGCTTTTCTGGCTTATTGTTAATGGTATGAACAGAAGCAATTTATTTACTTTTCATAAGTAAACACAAACAAATAAACACAAAACAGACACCAGCACTTACCCCTACAATTCTTGAAAATACTATGGCAAACACCGGTTGTATGCACCCATTTATAACAGCGCAAAGTACACCAACAACTAAATAAGGCCATTCACTTATATTTAGCTTTAGGATCTGACAAAAGGAAACCATAGGTACATCTTCATCCTGGAAATACATACATGACAAGATGGTTTACAAGATTGATAATTCAGGGGCTAGAGAAATGCCACAGTGGTTGAGGACACTTGCTGGTCTTCCAGAGGACCCATTTCTATTACCAGCCCCAGCTCACCCAACTAACAGAGCCACAAGGAGAGGGGTGGGGAGGATTTATAACTAAGACTATGGCCACATCCTTACCACAGCCTCTTTTGCACTAAGTCTTCTCTTTTGGTCTTGTTTTCTATGGATACTTCTACAAATTGATCTCCTTATTAAAGGAGATTTTGATTCTTCTGAGGTCAATTCAGAGGTATCGGTGTCACTTTGGGATTCATAAGTATTATTTTCTGGTTCAATTTCATTCCCTCTAGTCTATAACAAATAAAAAAGACAGAAATTGGTTAGACACAGTTTAAAAGGGGAAATGATGCCTTGAGCATCAGCATTAGTCAAAATAATGAAATGTTTCAAGTTATTATGGGAAACAATGAGTTAAGCAACTGTGTTTTCTCATGTAATATATTTGCAATGAAAACCACAAAATGAATAGGACTGTCACCAAATAAAGTGGCTTTTACATAGTCATTGTTGTTCTGCTTTGTTTGAAAACTAGACACAAACCTAGACATATCTAGGAAGAGGAATTCTTATTTAAGAAAATGCCCTCTTAAGATTGGTTTTTAGGCCATGTAAATCTTCAATTTTATCAGAAAATGTTTATAATTTCACTTTCAATCAACTTAGAAATATTTTTATGCCTACCATTTTATCTGTATAATTTTCCATGGTAATCTTCAATTTTAATGTTTTTCCATATATTTTTTTCAATTTTATCAGAAATATTTTCCATATAAATCTTTAATTTTATCAGAAAATGTTTATAATTCTACTTTCAATCAACTTAGGAATATTTTTATTCCTACCAATTTATCTGTATAAATTTCTTCAATTTTATCAGAGATATTTTTCATGTAAATCTTCAATTTTATCAGAAAATGTTTTTACTTCTACTTTCAATTAATTTAGGAATATTTTTATGCCTACCATCTTATCTGCATAATTTTTCATAAAATAGTCAGTTTTAACATGATTTTCTATATATTTCCTGAGTTTTATCAGAAATATTTTCCTTGTAGATTTTCAATTTTATCATAAAATGTTTGTAATTCCACTTTCAATCAACTTAGGAATATTTTTATGCCTACCATTTTATCTATATAATTTTTCCATGAAATAGTCAATCTTAACGTGTTTTTCTATATATTTCTTCAATTTTATCAGAGATATTTTCCATGTATATTTACATAATGGAATACTCAGCAATTAAAAACAATGAATTCATGAAATTCTTAGGCAAATGGGGAACAGGGGGAGGGAAGAGGGCTTATGGGACTTTCGGGGAGGGGGGGAACTGGGAAAGGGGAAATCATTTAGAATGTAAATAAAGAATATAGATAATAATAATAATAAATAAATAAAACTAAAAAAAAAAGATTGGTTTTTAGGCAAGCCTGTGGGGGTATTTTCTTGATTTATGATTGAAGTGGGAGGACCCAACCCATTGTAGGTAGTGCCATCCCTGGGTAGGTGATTCTCTATTGTATAAGAAAGTAGGTTGAGGGAGCCAAGGAGAGCAAGCCAGTAAGCAGCATGCCTCCATGGCATCTGCATCAGTTCCTGCCTCCAGGTTCCTGCTTTGAGTTATTGGCCTGACTTCCCTGGATAATGGACTGACTATAAGTTGTGGGATGGAATATTCCCTTTCCTCCCCAAGGTGTGTTTGGTCATGGTATTTTATCACAGCAACAGAAAGCTAACTAAAACTTTTCCCCCTCTGGAGCATTCAGTCAATCAAGTTTGTTTTGAACCAGTATTGTCAATGACAATATGGTACATTCTACATGAGTCACACTTGTCATTTGAAATTTTCTAGCAGCCACAGTAAAAAAAAATGTGAAAATGGATTAAAAAAATCAAATTTTAATTATATATTTAATTTAATGAATTCAAGATATTACTGTTATCCAAGGTGTTATACATTTAACATGTAACAATACAAAAAGTTATTGCTGTGTTTTGCATTTTTTATACTAGGTCTTCAGAATCCCAAGTGTTCATTCTGTACTTGAAAAAAATTGAAATCCAGATTAACCAATATTTAAGCACTCAGTAGCCATATGTAGCTAGCAGTTACTATCAGAGATAAGTCATCTTTAAATCTTGTTAAACTGTAATACCCCTTTTTAAGCTTCTCTCTTTCCCAGAAAAAGTAACATAGATCACTGCCTGGTCCTGATTATCCAAAGCACTTCTCACACTTCTCAAGATAATCAAATCAAATTTATCTGTAGATTAAATATAGTGACAGCTTATCATCAATATAAATTAGGACACTTCTAGGGTTCCACTATACCTGTGTCATGACAAGTTTGAAGTAAATGCCCTTCTTTCTCATGAGCTCATCATGATTTCCTTGTTCCACAATGACACCACCATTAAACCCAGCAATGACGTCAGCATTACGAACTGTAGACAAGCGATGAGCTATCACAATGGTGGTCCGGCCTTCTCTAGCCTGGAGAGAGAAAAACCCGGCTTTTGATTAAATTCAGTCATTCGACTTATGCTTACTAAATGCCGGTGGTTCCACATTATGAAACCAGGAAAGCTCCAGAAAATAGTCTATGATTTCAATATACATGTTCAAGTGTACCCATACATTCATATGCATATATACACACTCAGTTACACACACAAGAAAAAAAACTGGACTACAATTATTCTTATAGTTCAGACCTTTGTAAGTATAGCTCACAGACCTTATCCAGAGCGGCCTGAACCACAGCCTCACTTTCTGTATCCAGGGCAGAGGTGGCTTCGTCCAACAAAAGGATCTTGGGGTTGCGGACCAGAGCTCGGGCAATGGCGATTCTCTGTTTCTGTCCCCCACTCAGCTGTGCCCCTCTCTCACCAACCAGGGTCTCAAATTTCTAATAATTAGAACAAACAAACCAAAAAAACTGTAAAATATAGCAATGAAATAAATATATCTATCACTGTTGGATAGGGTGTGTGGTCTGTAAAATCTGAGGTAAATGGATTTCCCAGCCAACGGAGTTCTCCCTCACAGAAGGTTGCTGGGTTCACAGGAACCGCATTAACCAGAGCTCTACTCTCTGAGCCTGGTGTGACAGAGGTCAGGCACAACTCACGTGGGGCAGTTTCATGATGAAGTCGTAGGCATTGGCTTCCTTGACAGCTTTTTCAATCTCGTCCATGGTGACGTCTTCTCGGCCATAGCGAATGTTCTCGGCGATCGTGGTGGCAAACAGCACAGGTTCCTGACTCACCACACCAATGATTTCCCTCAGATACCTCACATTGATGGTTCTGATGTCCTGTCCATCAATACTGACCTGGAACAAAATGTGTGGTTTCCACCCTTTAGAGTCACAGACTCAGAATGGTGGGCAGAGTTAACTGGTGCTGGCTGCAGGCCCACTCACCACGCCCTCTGTGGGGTCGTAGAGCCTCTGCATCAGCTGGACAGTTGTGGTTTTCCCACAGCCGCTGTTGCCAACCAGGGCCACTGTCTGTCCACTCTTCACCTTCAGGTTGAGGCCCTTCAAGATCTACCAAGACACATGAGAAGACAATGACAGGTCAATTCCCAGGACAGATGGATGTACATAAGTTCTATGAGCTGAAAGGTAAATTCAATACTGGATTTAAATATATAAAATAAATGTGATTTATATTTATTACTTTCCTTTCTTTTATAATATGTAAAGGAGTATCTCTATCCAACATATTACTGGACCATAGATCTATTGTTTATCACCATACCTTAACTTCACTTCGAGATGGGTAGTTGAAGTGAACATTTTTAAACTCTAAATTTCCCATTATACTGTCTGGTTTGTGTCCCTTTGTTGAGAAGCTGTCAATGCTTGGCTCCTAGGCAGAAAAATATTTTAGGAGATCTGTAGGTTACAATAACTACTCTGTAGTGATACTTTGTGGAGAGAGGAAGCAATAATGAAATTGACTCAATCAGAAAACTATTTAAGTATATGGATAAATGGGCAGGTCAGACTTACATTATCAATTATCTTGAAGATTTCAAAAGCTGCTCCTCTTGCATTTGCAAAGGCTTCTATGTTTGGAGCCAAATGTCCAATACTAAAAGTCCCCAACAAAATAGAGAAGAAGACCTGAAGAGGGGACCAAAGCATGCAGTTACTTAGTACTTGAGAACAATTTTCCTCATGGTTCCTTTCCTTCTAACATCGCCAATTTCATTTCAAAATGACAAGAATAACATAAGAATATTGAGTGCTGAATATTTTAAATTTATGACTAAGAGATTCAAGTTCAAATCCTGGTAATCAGCTATATTTAACCACTCCACAGTATATACATACATCAAAGTATTACACTGTAGTCAACCAAAGTGAAATAGTTTGATTCTTCGATTAAAATTAAAAAAAAAAATCCAATTGATATTAAATGTAAAAACTTAATGTGTTTAGAATTTGGAATCACTTCATTACATGAGGGTATAATTTCTATACAATCATAATATTAAATTGAAAATTTTTAGTTTTTTCAAAATGAAATAAACACAAGAAGACCAGGTCTATACCTGGGATTAATGCTGTACATCTTCAGGACTTTCTCTTCAAATCCTTGGCCTTCGAGGAGGCCTGGTCTGTTTGTGTTGCATCTGATACTGCTGCCTCTGCTAATGCTCTCTCAATTTCGAGGCACACGCTTAAGACATGACTCCATGTTTCCAGTTTATCTCCCTACACTGCGTTCCTTCTTGAAATCTAATAAACAGGTATTTGGGACTTTGTTCTTTATTTTATTGAAAACACTTTCTTCTTGTTACTAAAGACTTGGCTTGGAGTTTAAGACTACATATGTCACAATTCATTTCTAACCCCTACAGGAACACGACTGTGTATCACACTTAGTCTTCACAACAACCCTGAAGGTTAGGGCACATGTTTCTGTCACATCTGTTTGGCAGAAGAGGTGAGAGAAGCCAAAAGAGTTTAGATAGCTGCTCCAAATCACACATCTGGTAAAGTCCTGCTAGAATTCGAACCCGGAGAGTCTGGTATGAAAGCCTACATGCACTATTCTAGTGTCTCAATTTGTAAGGCAGATCTGCACTCCGTGAGTTTCTGCTGCACATCGCTTCTTTGAAGCTAGGGATGTAGCTCAGGAGTCAAAGAGTTGCAGATCAGTCTAACATTTAGGAATCCAGGGTTCTATCCTCAGCATATGAAAAAACAAATAAAACTGTTTCTCTACATCATACGAAGCAGGACAAATTCTTATTACAACTCTCCCTAAAACACACACACACACACACACACACACCCCAAAAATATCCACTTAACTTCTTAAAAATAAAAACTACCCTAGCAGTTAGAGAGATGTCTCAACAGTTAAAAACACATACTGCTCTTGCAAAGGACACACGTTCAGCTCCAAGTACCATGATGGGATGCTAATAACTTGCAGCTAAGAACTACCTACAACTGCAGTTTCAATGTGTGTGTATATAATTAAAAATAAAATAAAAATTTAAACTACCTTAAAAATTGGGGGAAAGGGCAGTAAAGCCTGCTCCTAACCAAATAGCCCTATAAATGGTGTTAAATGGGGTTGAAAAATAGAGGCGATTATTATTTCTGTATTACAAATCTAAATTTCGATAAAAAGAACTGTTTGTCACACATGTGGTTCCCACCTATGACTGCTAAACTCAAAAGCTAAGGCAAGACCAGTTTGTGGATAACTTAGACTATATAGTGAAAGTATAAAACTATAGAAAGGTATTACATCAAATGATTCAAAAAAAAAAAAAAAAGCTAGCCATGGTCATGAACGTAATGCATTTGTGTTTAGGGGAAAAAAAAATGAACCCACTATTACAGATTGAGCTTGGTTAATAAATTCCTTCATTGTCTTCAAATGGGAGAAAATAGCCCCTATCCTTGTGCACAGTCCTATAAGGCAGAAAACCTTAAACAGAATTTTCTGTTACAAATAAGTAACAATTTATATTTCTACAAGTTTGTGAGGTGTATTAGCTGCCATTCAAAAGATTTTTATTATTTACTTTTTGTTTGAATAGTAAATGAGACCATCTCATTAAATGTAAGCTCACAGTAGAAAGATGGCTAATGTTAATGTCTCAGAATCACCTTTTCTGTCTTGCCTTCAGAGACTAAACTTTTGCCAGATATTAGTTATATATAACCAAGTTTACAATATGCCTTAAAACCATTTAATACAATATAATCACTCTCTTACCCTACTGTATATTCATCCAGTTTAAGTGTAATTTGTCTTTAGGAAAGCAATGTAACTGACCTGTAATTTCCTTTCCATTCTCTAACCTGTGAATATTTGAACAAATATTTCTTTGTAGTATTTAGTCATTTTTCAAAACATATTGTTCTAAGTCAAATTAAAAGCACTCAATTGAACTGGAATTTTAATGAATCCTATTATAAATCACATATTACTTACAGTGAGCACTTGTCCAATAGAATATTCATTTGAGAGGACCAAGGAGGTCCCATACCAGAATGCCAGAGCATATGACGCATAGACCAATAGGTAGGCAATGCCTATGGAAATGTTGGCCGTGATAGCTTTCTTTATGCCAACATTTTTAGCTTCTTCTAGATTTTTATTGTACCTGGAAGAAAAGAAACAGAAATCGTTATATACACTCCATTCTTAAATGTTAAGAAACTATCTCAACATAACAAGATAGTTACTTGAGTAACTGGAATACATGCAGCCCCATAGCACATATGTTTTCTTCTTTTCTCCATACATTTCCCCTAAGATGTACTATTATTGTTTTATTTCTTTGTTGAAGAAAAAACTGGGCCTTATACATTTTCTGGACTCAGTAATAATGAAATCATCCAAAATGTCAAAAGTGGTTATTATTCCACCTACAAGAAAGACAGCTGACCATAGTAGCTGGTCTGTAATCCAAGTCAGTACTAGGATTAGAAACTGAAAAATCCTTTGACAAAACCCAACACCCCTTCATGTTAAAAGTTTTGGGAGGTCAGGGATACAAGACACATACCTAAACACAATAAAGGCAATATACAGCAAACCAATAGCCAACAGCAGATTAAATGAAGAGAAACTTAAAGCAATCCTACTAATCAGGGACAAGACAAGGTTGCCCTTGTAGTCCTAGGAGGCTGAATCAGGAGGACTGCCCACCTGTCTACTGGGAGAAGGGGGAAGAGAGAAGAAAGGGTAAGGGAAATGAGGCAGAAGAAGGCAGATGGAAAAGGAAGATGAAAAGGGAAAAGGATGAAGAATTTAGAAAAAGAGAAAGAAGAGGATGAAGAGCAAGAACAGGGAAGACAAGGAAAGAGGAGCAGCAAAGGGTTAATGAAATGGAGACAAAGTGCTGTGGGCTGGTGAGCAGGGGGAGGGGGGGATAGGAGACAAAGTGCTGTGGGCTGGTGAGCAGGGGGAGGGGGTGGGATAGGAGACAAAGTGCTGTGGGCTGGTGAGCAGGGGGAGGGGGTGGGATAGGAGACAAAGTGCTGTGGGCTGGTGAGCAGGGGGAGGGGGGATAGGAGACAAAGTGCTATGGGCTGGTGAGCAGGGGGAGGGGGGGATAGGAGACAAAGTGCTGTGGGCTGGTGAGCAGGGGGAGGGGGGGATAGGAGACAAAGTGCTGTGGGCTGGTGAGCAGGGGGAGGGGGGATAGGAGACAAAGTGCTGTGGGCTGGTGAGTGGGGGGGGATAGGAGACAAAGTGCTGTGGGCTGGTGAGCAGGGGGAGGGGGTGGGATAGGAGACAAAGTGCTGTGGGCTGGTGAGCAGGGGGAGGGGGGGATAGGAGACAAAGTGCTGTGGGCTGGTGAGCAGGGGGAGGGGGAGGATAGGAGACAAAGTGCTGTGGGCTGGTGAGCAGGGGGAGGGGGGGATAGGAGACAAAGTGCTGTGGGCTGGTGAGCAGGGGGAGGGGGGATAGGAGACAAAGTGCTGTGGGCTGGTGAGTGGGGGGGGATAGGAGACAAAGTGCTGTGGGCTGGTGAGCAGGGGGAGGGGGTGGGATAGGAGACAAAGTGCTGTGGGCTGGTGAGCAGGGGGAGGGGGGGATAGGAGACAAAGTGCTGTGGGCTGGTGAGCAGGGGGAGGGGGAGGATAGGAGACAAAGTGCTGTGGGCTGGTGAGCAGGGGGAGGGGAGGGGATAGGGGATTTTCAGAGAGGAAACCAGGAAAGAGGATAACATTTGAAATGTAAATAAAGAAAACAGCTAATAAAAATTAAAAAAATAAAAGAAAGCTATTTAAAGGTCTGGACCTAAAAGAAGCTTTAAAGACTGCTTGTTCCCTTGGGATGCTAGAAGGACCAACTGAGATTACACACACTTTGGAAACTGAGGCTTGTTAGCCATGTTTTTGATATCTAAACAAGTTGTACTAAGTGTGTCTGGAACCAATAATACTAGAACCTAGGTAACACAGGGAAGGGATTGAGAGCTCCAGGACACACAGGGACACAGAATGTTCTACCTTAAAGATCAAGCACTATACTTTATCTTATTTCGACAGTTGTGAATTTTAAAATTGCTGATCTACAACATTGTTTTGGCTTATGATACACAGTAAGTACAGGTCAGGGAGGCTGTAGGCACCATGTGACAGTGGAGACACAGACTGGCCTGGGTGTGAGGCTCTAAGAGATGAGGAGGCATGTGCCCTGCATCAGGCTTAAATTACATGGAGGTTTGCTTTTGGTAAGGTGGCCATCTTCACTGTTAATCCTACTGATCCCTGTGCTTGGGAGATCTTTCCATTTTCAGATACCTTCAAGTTCTTTTTCAGAGACTTGAAGTTCTTGTCTTACAGGTCTTTCATTTGCTTGGATAGACTCGAACCAAGGTATTTTGCATTATTTGTGGCTAGCATAAAGTGTGTTGTTTCCCTAATTTCTTTCTCAGCCCATTCACCATTTGTATAAAGGAGGTCTAGTGAAACATCCCTGCATCCCTGGGTTGAAGCCTATTTGTTCATGGTGAATGTTTTTGATGTGTTCTTGGATTCAGCTTGTGAGCATTTCATTGAGTATTTTTCCATCCAAGTTCATAAGAGAAATTGGTCTGAAATTGGTCTTCATGTGGTTTAGGTATCAGGGTAACTGTGGCCTCACAGAATGAATTTGGCAGTGTTCCTTCTAATCCTATTTTGTGGAATAGTATGAGGAGTACTGGTATTAGCTAGTCTTTGAAAATCTGGTAAAATCTGCCCTAAAACCATATGGTCCCATTTTTTGTTTGTTGGTTTGTTTGTTTGTTTGGTTGGTTGGTTATTTTGGTTTTTGTTTGTTTGTTTGTTTGTCTGTTCTTGTTCTTTTGGTTCAGAAACTTTTAATGACTGCTTCTATTTCCTTAGGGGTTATAGGACTGTTTAGATAGTTTACCTGATCTTGATTTAACTTTGGTCATTGTTATCTGTCAAAAAAAACCATCCATTTCATTTTCCAACTTTTTAGAGTACAGGCTTTTGAAGTAAGACCTAATAATTTTTTAAATTTCCTCAGTTTTTGTTGTTATGTTTCCCTTTTCATTTCTGATTTTGTTAATTTGGATAGTGTCTCTCTGTCTCTTAGTTAATTTTCTAAAGGTTTCTTTATCTTGTTATTTTCTCAAAACAGCAGCCTGCAGATTGGAAAAAGAACTTTACTAACCCTACATCTGTCAAATGGCTAATATCCAAAATATATAAAGAACTCACAAAGTTGTACACCAACAACCCAAATAACCCAATTTAAAATGGGGTATACACTTGATCTTTGACAAAGGAGTCAAAACCATCCAGTGGAAAAAAGACAGCATTTACTTTTACATTACATTTACTCAGCTGTTGAAAACAATGACTTCATGTACCTTGAAGGCAAATGGACAGAACTTGAAAATATCATCCTCAGTGAGGTAATCCAGTCACAAAAGAACACACGTGGTATGTACTCACTGATAAGTGGATATTAGCCAAATAGAAAGAAGCTTGTAATACCCATGATACAACTCACAAACCATATGAATCCCAAGAAGAAAGAAGACCACACCAAAGTGTGGATGCTACAGTCTACCCAGAAAGGGAAAGAAAAAAATCTCAGGAAGGAAAGGGAGAGAGGAATCTGGGAGGGAGCGAGGAGGGGAAGGGAAAAGGGGGGGGGGCAGTTCAGATATGGGAGGAGAGAGGGGAGAAGTACAGAGGGTCAGGATTTTGAAAGGATGTGTGTAGCAGTGGGGGAGGGGGAACTGAGGGTAGCCACCTGAAAGTCCCAGATGCCAGAGACCCAAGAGGTTCCCAGGACCTAACTGGGAGGACATTAGCCGAAATATCCAACAAAGGGGAGATAGAACCTGTAAAGACTATATCCAGTAGATAGGAAGTTATGGCCCCTGGTTGAGGAGTGGGGCCACCCACCCACCTCAAAAATATTAATCCAGATTTCTCTGGTCAAAAGGAAATGCAGGGACAAACAGTGGAGCAGAGACTGAGGAAAGGATATCCAGAGACTGCCCCATGTAGGAATCCATCTCATCTGTAGACACCAAACCCAGACACTATTGCTGATGCCAAGAAGTGCTTGCTGACAGGAGCCTGGTATAGCTGTTCCCTGAGAGGCTCTGCCAGAGCCTGACCAATACAGACGCAGACACATGAAGCCAAACAGCAGACTGAGCATGGGGACCCCAATGGAGAAGGTAAGGCAAGGGCTGAAGGCGCTGAAGGGGTTTGCAACCCCATAGGAAGAACAACAATATCAACTATCATCACCCCAAAGCTCCCAGGGACTAAACCACCAACCAAAGAGTACACATGGAGGGACCCATGGCTCCAGAAGCATATGTAGCAAAGAATGGCCTTATTGGGCATCACTGGGAGGGGAATCCCTAGGTCCAGTGGTGACTCGATGACCCAGGGTAGGGGAATGCTAGGGGCAGGAGTGGGTGGGCAGGTGGGGAAGCACCCTCATAGAGATAGGGGAAGGAGGGAGGGATGGGAGTTTGTGTAGGGGAAACTAGAAAGGGGGATAACATTCGAAATCTAAATAAATAAACTAGCCAACAAAAAAATAAAAATGGGATATAGAGCTAAAAGAATAATAATTCTCAACAGAGGAATCTTGAATGACTGAGAAACACTTAAAGAAATATTCAGTGTCCTTAGTCATCATGGAAATATAAATCAAAACAAACCTGAAATTCTATCTTACACACATTGGAATGGCTAAGATAAAAAACTCAAGTGACAGCACATGCTGGCCAGATTGTGGAGCGAAGGAATACTTTTTTATTACTGGTGGGAGTAAAAACTTGTAAAAAAACAACCACTCTAGAAATATCTGGTGATTTCTCAGAAAATTGGTAATAGTTCTACCTGAAGAGCCAGCTATACGACTCCTGGGTATATACCCAAAAGATGCTCCACTATACCATAAGAACACTTGCTCTACTATCTTCATAGCAGCTTTATTCATAATAGCCAGAAACTGGAAACAACTCAGATATCCCTCAACTGAAGAATGGATACAGAAAATGTGGTTCATTTACACAGTGGAATACTATCCAACTATTAAAAACAAGGATATCATGAATTTTGCAGGCAAATTGATGGAACTAGAAAATATCACCCTGAGTGAGGTAACCCAGACCCAAAGGACATGCATGGTATATATTCACTTATAAAGGACAGTATTTATTCACTTTATTAGTCATAAAGTACAGGATACCCACAATATATTCTACAGACTCAAAGAGGCTAAACAAGATGGAAGACCCAAGCAAGGCTACTTGAATCTCACTTAGAAGGAGGAATAAAATAGTCATAACAGGCAGATGGAGGGAGGGTACTAGGTGGAAGAGGGGATTGGGAGGGGAATGAGGTGGGGGTGGGGGTTCAAGATCAGATATGGGGAGAGACAGAGAGAGGGATAGAGGGACAGGAGAATGAATGGAAGTCTATACCTGGTGGCATTGGGGGGATGCGGAACATCTCTAGGACATGCCAGAGACCTGGGATGAGGGAGGTTCCCAGGAGTTTTTGGAGGTGACCTTAGCTGAGACTCATAGCAGTGGGGATATGGAACCTGTAGAGGTTCCTCTAGCTAGACAAGGATGGAACAGACACTGAGGAAATGGCCAAACCACAATGGGCCCAACTTGAAACCCATCCCATGGGAAAGCACCACTTAATAATACTCTGTTATGCTTGAAGACAGGAGCCTGGCTCTCTTCTGAGAGCTCCTGCCTAGCAGCTAACTGAAACAGATGCAGAGACCCACAGACAAATATTGGAATGAGCTCAGGGAGTCTTATGGAAGAGTTGGGGGAAGTATTGAAAGCCCCAAAAGGAATAGGAACTCCACAGAAAGACCAACAGAGTCAACTAACCTGGACCCTTGGGGGTTCTTAGAGACTGAGCCACCAATTGAAGAGCATACATATGCTGAACCTAGCACCCCTCTCCCAAGCACATATGTAGCTGATGTGCAGCTCAGTCTTAATGTGGGTCCCCCAACAACTACAATGGAGATATCCCTAAAGTTGTTGCCTGTCTTTGGAATTTGTTCCCCTACCTGGGCTGCCTTGTCTGGTTTTAGTGGGAGAGGATGAACCTAACCCTGAAAAGACTTGATGTACCAGGGTGGGGAGATATTGGGAGGGAAGGAGGGGCTCCACTCTCTCAGAGAAGGGGATGGGGAACTGGGGAGAGACTGTATGAGCAAGGGACCAAGAAAGGGAGGCAGCAATCAGGGTGTAAAGTGAATAAATAAATGATTAATGGAGAAGAAATTACATGGAAGAGCTGAACTATGGAACTGCACTCTGTCAGCATATGAGAGACACACAGGCTCAACTTGACTAAGCTACTAAGCCTAGTAGTTCTCTTTCCTACCTGAATAAACTGGTAGAAAGGATGCCCCTAAAGAGCGACAGGAGCCACAACACTCCAGTTAAGAATGCTGAGTCACCCTCATCAAAGAGATGTCTCAAAAAAAAAATTCTGCTAACCACTAACTCCCGATGGACAACCCCAACTCAAAAACAAAAATTAGATGAAAACCCAAGAAAACATGTATTCTCCCAAAAGGCATGGCACTAACAGTGACTTAGCTGAAATTCTAAACATATGACTATAATCACATTCACAGAAATCAAGGAGATCATGAACGCACTCAAAGAGCATACAAGCATCTGAATGAAATATGGAAGTCAATTCAAGATATGAAAATAATTCAATACTGACAGAAGTATCAAAGAAAAATCAACCCAAAATGATGCTTAAAATACAACACTCAATAAGTCAATCAAAAGCTGTGTGGAAAGCTTTACTTCCTAAGAGACTGGATAATATGGAGGACAGTCTAGCAAGACTTGAATCAAGGTAAAAGAATTGCATCATTCAATCAAGGGCAATGATAATTTTTTAAAAACAAGTAAACAAAACATGCAAGAATTCTGAAATACCATGAAAGATCAAATCTATGAATGATGGCCATTGCAGAACAAGAACTTCATGCCAAAGGCTCAGAAAATATTTCCAAAAAAACCATAGGAAAAAAATTGCCACATCTAGGAGAATAAATGTCTATCTAGGTACAAGACACATATAGAATACCTAAGAGACAGGACCAGAAAAGAAATTCCCTGTGTCATATTATAGTTAAAACACTAAGATCACAGGAAGGAAGGGAAGGAGGGAGAGAGGGAGAGAAGGAGGGAGGGAGGGAGCAAGAAAGGGAGGGAGGGAGGGAGGTTTTGTTCTGCTATGGCCATCATTCATAGATTTGACCTTTCATGGTCTTTCAGAGTTCTTGAATGTTCTGCTTACTTGTTTTTAAAATATTATCATTGCCCTTGACTGAATGATACGATTCTTTTACCTTGATTCAAGTCTTGCTAGACTGTCCTCCATGTTATTGACATATTGAGTGCTGTGTTTTGAGCATCATTTTGGGAGGGAGGGGAACTGAAAGCTGCAGAAGAAAAGGGCCAAATCCCATAGAAAGGCAAGGCAATCAAAATAACAGCTGATTTTTCAATAGAAGCTGTTAAAACCAGAAGAGCTTATAGTGATATGATTGAAAGAACACAGCTAATAAACAAGACTATTATACCCAGAAAAACTATCTGCCATAACTAAAAGAGAAAAAAGATTTCCATGACAAAGCAATCTAAACATAGGACCTGCTACTCTGAATCAGCTAGAGAAAAAGCAGGACGGATACTTGAACATTGGACATAAGTGGGGACTTTCAGAATAGGACTCTGGTCACTCAGGAAACAGAGTCAATGATCACCAGACAGGACTCCACGAAAGCAAAAGGTTTTTGTATACAGAAGGAAACACATTCAAAAAACATGAGAAAAAAAAAACAACCTGTTAATCGTAACTGAATGAAACTATTCTGACTATTGAATTAAATACATCCACAATTGTGGTTAAATTTGCATTCCAAACGAACCAGTTTCTTCCCACACCTGGTGTTTTGAGGGAAACGTGGGAGCAATTGGTTGCTTCAGACATAGAAGCTCTATGATGATATATTCCACACTATCCTGTATCTTTTGCCACCTTGGGAGATTTTCATCATCTTCTATCCCAGACCCCATCCCTGTCCTAGCTATGGAAAACTTATTCTCATCTCTCAGGCCTCAGGCTCATTAAAATCTCCTCTAAGAGACATCCTTCATCATATTTAAATGTGCCCTCCTCTAGCTCCTCAGCACATTGCTCTTATCAAAGCATAATTTTAAGGATTATGTGTGTTGAGTGGCATGTATACATATGAGCAAAGATGCCCTTGGAGACAAAAAAAAAAGGCATTGTATCCTCTGGAGTGGAAGTTACAGGTGGCTGAGCCCACAAGAACAGTATATTCTCTTAATCACTAGGCCAGCAACCCAGTTTTATCAAAGCAAATGTCAATGTCCTTCCAAAAAAAAATACTCTGACTTTCTATTTAAAGTCTTTTACTTCTTAAATTAATGGTTGCCTGTATAGCAGATACTTCTTTATTTGTAATTTCTGTATCATCCCATCCTCTTAGGAATGAAAACATACGCTTTCAAACATTTCACTGCAAAAGCAGACAGAACATATACAGAACATATATACTCTATTCTTCCGAAGGCATGCAATAGGAATACTTAGAATTGCAACTTTTCAGAACATCAGCAATGAGACAGAATTTTAAATTTCTAGCAGAGCCCAAACCTTTCAAGTTCCTTCTTTTGTCCTCCAAATGCAATTACAGTTCTGATGGCTGCTAAGACTTCTTCAGCAACTGCTCCAGCTTTTGCATAAGCCTTGAGTTCCTTATTAGTAAATGAAATCAATACCTGTCAAAGCACAATCTCGTATCATTTAAGAATGCCTAGCAACTCTAGCTTTTGCAAAGCAAAAATGAAGATATAAAAATGTTGCTCGTATATTAATCATCATACAGAACAAGATCTTTGACTCTCGTAGGAGAGAAAAGGTGTTATGGTTTCCCTCTCAGTGCCTTCTAGCTGCCCCAATGACTGTTCATGGAAGAGAATCTGGGACACAAAGAGACTCTAGGTCAGGTGACTCATGTGCCTGGGAACCTTCTGTTCTTCCTGTTTGTCAGGGATGGGGAGACAGCCTCAAGCCCACAGTGAGAAACAGCTTCTCAAGCTAGTGCATATATCTTTTAAAGGAGCCAGACACTCTGAGGATCTAAGACATACAGAGCAGGGAGTAAAACAAAGGCTTTGTTTTTGAAGTAATTGAAGAAACTGAAGATCTTAAAGATTAAATTGCACCCCTTTTTCCTTATCTATCCACAAGACATCCTAAAACATTTTAAATACCTTTATAATTAAACTCTGACATGAATCTAAACATAACTTGTTCAATGTTTCACTAAGCTGGAAAATCAATTAAGAAAAAGAAGCTTTTAGGGTGGCAAAGCCTGAGCAAGATGGTTCATTGGGTAAATGTGCAATTCAAGGCTGCCAACCTGAGACTGCTCCCTGGAGAGTGACAGTAAGTCTTGCATTAATCATTGTAGGATGCTATAGACATGAGAGAGTCACTTGTATCACTGACACCTCAGAGTGATATGGTACTGTCCTCTACTGAGCACAGATCTTTCCAGCTCAGGGTGTATTTACTAGAAAGGTGAGGAATGAGATATGAGGGTCCCCTTCTTTCCTGTCCTTTCTACAAATAATAGCTCAGTGGGACAGGGTCATCTTATCCAGCTGATTGGTGAACAGAATTCTAAAAACAAGTACCAAACTCACAGTTGTTGTGGTTTACAGAGTCTGGGGGAGGGTTCTGTAATGTGAGTTCTTACCTTTGCCCACATAGCAGATGACAATCCAATAAGAGGGCTGACAGCCAAAATTACAAGGGTTAGCTTCCAACCACTTATAAATCCTATTATAAAACCGGCTAAAAATGTTGTTATGGACTGAAAACACATCCCAATTTTGTCACCAATTCCATCATTAATTCTGGAGACATCACTAAAAAAGAAAGAGATTATGTTACAAGTAATATCAGATTTGCAAACACAGAATTTATCAAGTTTTATATTGCATCACTGAGTCTGATGTAAATTAATCTCTAGAATATATATATAGTTGTTTCCAGTAGATTTGTCATTAACAGTGTTCTGTGGTCCACATGACCTTAGAACACAAACATGAGATGTGTAAGATTATTCACTGTGAAATTTCAAAGGGCTCAGAGATTTCTGCTGTGTGCATGTGGCGCTGTCCTCTATGAACACAATCTTCGAGTTCATCATGTCTTCCTTGAAGCAGAGTATGACAGATAGAGCCCCTTCCTTCTTTCCACTGTTGTCCGAGGATGCTGTGGAACCCTGGCAGGATAGTGCTAGTGGGGCCAGTCAGGCCATGTTGCTGCTTTATTGCACACCACTGCTGTGCTCAGTCTTGATTCCGCCAGCCTAATCCCTCATTCAGTGCCAGGCAAGCAGGAGTCGCCCCCCTGCCTCCCATCCCCTGCCAGGGTACTGTGAACAAGAAGCTGTGAAAGGCTTTACTCTGCTCAGTGATGCAACAGAACTCCCAACAGAGCTGGTGGAATCTGCTTCACAGCACGAAGAACAAGACCACATCTGACTTCAGCATAAAACGAAGTACTCACTCTGTGAGCCGGGTGTTGAGCTCCCCAACGTCATGCACGTCGAACCAGCCTATCTCCTGACTCATTATAGCATGAAAAAACTTCTGCCTAATCTTGTGTATTTGTCTTCCAGCTGCCAGGCACCAAAGTGAAACCTGGATGTAGGCGACTATGAGCACACCAGCACCAATCCCGGTGTAATAGTAGGCGTACCTGAAAAACAAGAACACTGTATTTCCACATATCCCACCCTCCTTAACAAATGAGAAGCAGTTGTAAGGAGTTGTAGTGGTCAGCATCTGTCTACATCTGTACTAACGTAGAGAAATGGCCAATAATGGTCACTGCAGTGGGGTAAATACATCCCTGCTCTTTACTTAACTACCTTGTAAACTCGGGCAGGCTGCTTAAAATCCTGCACCCCAATTTCCTAGCTGGTAAAACGGTGCTTGGGCCAGCGCCTTACATAAAATAAGCACACAGAGGAGACAGTTACTATGAAGGAGTGCTTGGCGTACTGGCAATCAGGTGTGACATGCCGTTGTGGCCCTAATCTTATTACATCAGTATCATGAGCAATCAGCAATGGCAGACTGTCTGCTTGTCAAGAGATGAGTGACAGAACCTGTCAGAAAGTAGAACCCAGAGATGGGAGTGATGTCACGCGGTTGAACTAGCAACAGACGGTGGCTGGTAAGTGACTAATAACATTTGTAAGTCATCTGACCAACTGGTCATTTTGAACTACCCAAAAAGGTTTTAAGGAATCGAAGAGCAGCCCTTCTAATTTAAATCGAAACAATGAAAATTGAAAGCTCTCAAATTAAACAAACAAAAAAGACAAATTGATGTTGACTTCTTCTGACTCTTCACATTCACAAAAGCGAACAACCCTTAGGCTTTTCTAATTAATTGATGCTTAGCCTAAAGGCAAACCTTCCAAAATGAAGTACAGGATACAGATTTCCCCATTTTACAAAAAGAAGAGTTCTACTCATTATCTTCTGAAGAACGCAGTGTGTCATGGGGAGGCATCAAAATGCTTATTTAAAAGCAAGAGATTGTCTGAGGTGAGGGTCACAGTTCTGTGTTCAGCCTATCAGGAATCTTGCTAACGGCTCATGCCCTGTTACCTCTTACAACTCTCGAGAAGATACGGTGCACCTAAGATGCTTCTCATTAACAGGTGAGTCTATAACCAATTATTTTTCATGTGCTAATGATATAGCAAGAGTAGCCCCATTTAACAAGTGAAACTTATGCTTAGGAAGCAACCTGCTAATTGTTTAGTTTTATTTAGTCGTTCACTTATTTACATTTTTAAAGATCTTGCTTCATAGCCCAAGCTGGCCTCAATCTCACAAGCCTCCTGCCCTAAGGTGTGTCCATGATTCCTTAGTAATGTGTTTTAATCAATTATTATTGCTGTTAACTGGGCATTGGTGCTTAAACGTGTAATCCCAGTATTTGTAAGGCTGAGGCAGATGGAATTCCACAGGCTTGAGAGCAGCCTGGGCTACATAGTGAGGTCACATGGGGCATGCAACTGTCTCAATATAAAAAAAAAAATCATGCCTCTATACAATAGTACTCCAAGGATTTGCTTCATATCTGTCAAATATAAGCAAGTGGCTATGCTTCCTTTAAACATGTCAAACCATCCTTAGAATAATGCAGAATCATATTGTCTGGTTATTGTTATAGATCTTTGCACAGTTGTTAAAAGATATTGAGCAACAAACTTCAAAGTGTATAAAGCATTAAAATGTTTCCCCGAGGTAAGCCAAGGTCAAAATTAAACATTTATTTATTCTAGGGTGTTTTATTTTATCATTTAGAATTAGAGGCTGAGTTTACAATTTTCCCACTGGCTGGTCTTATTATCATTATCACTAGGGAAACTGTGCAAGAGGCAAACTAATAATTGCAAAACAGTGGACAGCAAGTGATTCTTAATTCAGTTTCAAACCCATCTTGTAAGAGTAAAAATTTATATAGATCATTATAACTGGATTCATACAGAAAAGATTAATGAAAGAAGAAGGAAAGTGCAGAATTACGTGGCCATGTCTTCCTCCAGACTGCTGTTGCTGACGATCTCTGTACTGTTGATTTCACCTAGACAACCAGAAAACAGAGTTGGACCATTTATGCCTCTTTGATCTCCAGTGGTAATAAACATGGAAAACTAAACCAAATTCATTTCGCTTGAAATTTGACACAAAAGCAGGATTCAAGTGATTCAGTTAAGTTCAATTCAGTTTCAATTCAAGCTTTATTTTTTTATTGGATATTTTCTTTATTTACATTTCAAATGTTATCCCCTTTCCCAGTTCCCCCCTCCCAGAAACCCCCTATCCCATCTTCCCTCCCCCTGCTTCTATGAGGGTATTTCTCCACCAACCCCACTCCTACCTCCCCACCCTCAATTCCTCTACTTTGGGGCATCTATCAAGTCTTCATAGGACCATTGACATCCATTCAAACGCTTTCCTGCTGGCTCTGCACATCTACACACAGCCTACATTCAAAGGTATATTCAAGAAGATACAGTAACAGATAAGCACTAATGTGACTGGACTCTTGGGCACATATTTAAACCCTAACACCTCATTTCTTTACTCTTATTGTCACTTCAAAATTATCATGAAAAATAGAGCATAATGCAATATTAGGAAATACTAACAGTCTGAACCAAATGCATGAGAAACCCCAACACCTGAACTCTCCACATAAATATGAATAACTACCAGTCAACATATATATATATATACTCAAATTTTCTTTTATAGATGTACCTATATACAAAACAATGAATCTTGGTCTACTTTCATTAACAATTTTTCTTGCCAGTGTATGCTTATATCAATTTAAAATTTCCATTCATTACAGTTGTTTCCAATATCATACTGTTACAAACAATTCTACAAACTGGGAACATTGCTCAATGAGAATCTACTTACTGAGCAAACACTATTCCCTAGATTTGATCCAGGACAACATAAACAGACAAATAATACTGCATAAGAATATGTGTACATATATATGAACATATGGTAAATAATGTATAGGAAAAATTATCATAATCAAGACTGCTCAGTCAAGGAAAGGCACACTTCAAATTTCAGTCATTGCAACATGTTAGATTATTGTATGTGTGATACTCAATGAGAAGGGAGAGAAAGGAAGAAAACATGATTTATGATGTAAACAATATGGACATGTGTGAGGATGGGTGAGTTTCTGATCCCTTTGGCCTTGGTCCATATCCTATGCTGGATTTAAGGCCCCTTCAACTCATGTATTACCCAGTTTCTAGTCCTATCTTATGCCAACTCACTGTCATTTCTTTAATTTCCTGGATGTTACTTAGACCTTTGTGTGTCCTGCCCTAATCAATACAACACATTTAAAACCACAGCAGACTTTATCTAGTTCTATCTGCAGATAGCACTTGGTTCACATGGAGATATGAATTCAGAGAGTATAGAAAACTCCAGTCGGTTAAGCTTTGTATTCTCTCTCTCTCTCTCTCTCTCTCTCTCTCTCTCTCTCTCTCTCTCTCTCTCTCTCTCTCTCACACACACACACACACACACACACACACACACACATGCACACATATAAATAGTGTGTCAGAGCTAGAGAATTTCCTGTCTTAGACATCAGAGTCTGGTGGAAAGGCTAGACAAGTTTTAATACTCAACTAAAAAGAGATGGGAGTAGAAAGACCAAGTCCATGCTGAGACCAAGCAGGGCATCAGAAGAGCTAACAGGAGGACTGCAGCAACATCAATAAAGGATGGACCCAGTGAAGTCTTTACACAGCTGTTTGGTTACAGCCCTATATTGTGTAATGCCATCTAGAATCTGGGCCTCCTTGAGCAATTAATAAACAAGGAAGCTCTGTCATCTAAGACATACCAATCACAAAATAGTATAGTTTTAACTCAGGATAATCAGAAACACAAAGACATGAACCCCAAGAACCAAGAACAAAGCAGCAAAAGTTCCAATGGGCTATAAGTTAGCTTGGATATTTATGTACATATTTCTTGGATAAGGATTTATATTGCTTATCTTAGACCTAAAAATTCAAATATCAGGCTAGAAAGATGACTCAGTGATTAAGAGCACTAGCTGTCCTTCAGAGGTCCTGAGTTCAATTCCCAGCAACCACATAGTGGCTCAAAACCATCTGTAATGGAATCTGATGTCCTCTTCGGTCATATAGGCTCATGCAAATACACATTCATAGACATAAAGAGATAAGCCTTTAAGAAAAAGTTCAGCTATCAGGCTAGGAAAATTGCTTAGTGGGACGTTATAAATTCAATTCTCAGCATCTCGAAAATAAGTTTAATATTGCATTAAGCCATGGGTTTGGTCTCTAATATCAAATGGAAAAGCCCAGGAATGAGAGAATGGCTCAGCAGTCAGGAGGGTTAACTGTTCTTGCAGAGGACCCAATGTCAGCTCCCAGAACCCACACAGTGTGGCCCACAGCCTCCTGCAACTATACCTCCCACGGATCCAATGGCTTCTTCTGGCCTCAGTAGGCAACCTGAACAAATGTCAGCCTGAATGTTACACACAAACACACACACACACACACAATCTAAAAATGAACAACAAAGGGTCCTTGTAAGCTGAGTCATCATTGAATTATCCAGAGAATTTTCATACAGGCACTGCCAATATTTCTTAAATTTTTTTTTTTTTTTACTTTTTGAGATTATAGCATAATTGCATCATTTCCTGTTGTGAATTTGGTCCAATGCTTGTATCATGTTAATTGGGTCCCCAAAGTTGCATGAAGGTCCCTGCCCCCAGTTGGTTTTGATTGGTAAATAAAGTTGCCAGCAGTCAATGGCTGGGCATGGAGACAGAGGCAGGACTTTAGGATTACCAGGTGAGGGAACCTAGGGAGGAAGAAGGAGAAAGAATCCGCCCCCCCACCCCCCACCTCTGCCTTGCTGGGAGAGAATTAAGACCAGGCCTGAGAAGTAGAGGACAGAAAGACAGCCAACATGTATGAGTCAGGAAGAGTGGCCCCAGCCCCCCTGCCACCCCACAACTGGGTCTAGGTCAACAAAGATGGAATATAGATTTTAGTAAAGTAATAACTCAGGAATATGGGAGGGGAGGTGCTAGCCACGTGGAGATTTGAGAGTGGCCCAGTCATTGAACTGCTTAAGACATATTAAAATGTAAGGCTGCATGTGTGTGTGTGTTTCATTTGAGAACCCAGATCATTGGGGCGAGCAGTTAGGACCACACGCTGCCACTGCTGGGTTGATTAGAGAAGAGATTAATTGGTTTCAGCTACAGTTTCCTTTCCCCTTTCTCTCTCCAAACCCTCCACTATACTACTTTCTCTCTTTAAAATTATGGTATGTTTTTTCATTAATTGTTGTTACACACACACACACACACACACACACACACACACACACACACACACCCCTACCTAAATGTAAAACTGGAACCTGCTAACATTTTCACTGAGTACAAACTGAGCTAGCTGTAAATGTTCCAGTAGTTTATGATAACTCGATCTCTGCATGACCAACAGTGACCGGAGAACTGACGCTCACAGAGCTAGCAAACTGTGTCTCCCAAGTCAAGGATATTTGTGTTAAAGACAAAGTAATTCGACAGCTCACTTATTTCTCCACTCTTCTGATGCTTGCATCTTTCTATATTAACAAGTTTCTTCCTTTGAGCCTTACTGAAAAAAACTAAGTTCTAACAGTCCCCTATCTATCCAAAATTAGACTTTCTGTGGCCTCAGTTTCCTTCAGTGACGCATGAAACTGCATCACGTGACATCATCAAAAGAGGATCAGGAGGATACGGTAAGATGGTAGAGAGAGAAAATAGGAACAAACACTGAAATAACTTTTAGCACAGTGCAGTGCTGTATTTGTTGTTTTATTAATTATTGTCATTAATCTCTTGTCATGCCTAATTTATAAATTAAACTTTATCACTTGTGTGCCTGTATAAGAAATGCATTGTAAATATATGCAGGCTTCAGTATTCTCTATGAATTCAGGCATCCACAGAACAGTTTTTAAACATGTCCCTGGCAGACCAGAGAATTTACTTTCCAGCAGAAAATAAGCATAGATTCCCAATTCCTCATCGATCCATCTTCGAATTCTGACATGAGTACACTATTACCCCCTGTTACTGTAGCTGAGCTGTCCATGCTAGTACCCTGAGTAAACATTTCCTCCTGATCACTGCATGCTATCCTTCATAGAGGATCTCTCTACATCTCTTCATTTTCTTTCAAATATCACCTTCCACTGTCTTATTTCCATAAGAACAAAAGCATTACTTTTCCCATCTATAACATCCTCACACACACACTCTCTCTCACTTCCTTACCATGTCCCCTCTCCCTCTCTCGATACACAACTGTCTTAGCCCTCTTCTCTCCACTCCAGGATCTGTTTTCAGCCAAAACTGCCCATATGTCTCTCCCTTCCTTTTTCTCAATGGAGAGTAACCATGTCGTTTCAGTTTCTTAGGCTAAAAGAGTTAGTGACACTCTAAAGTTCTCGCTCACACTTGTAGCCATGGACATCATCCTAGACTCACACCCACAGCCATGGACTCTCGAACCATTGCAGTCCTGGTTAGACCTTGTACTTCCCTCTGAAGTGTTCAAAGACATTTCCGACTCCATAAAGCCCACCCCCCATTTTCCACATATCTCTGCCAGTACCTCTGGATGTTCTAATGCCCATAAACATTATCTTCTCAAACTCATTACAAACATGAGCTAGAGCTCTGATCCTCCGCCTTTCACAGCACAAAACACAACACTGCACATTTAGTAAAGGCCCTGAAAATGGTTCATTAAGCGAATGTTACTTGCAAAATTCCAATAAATTTGGTCCCGCAAATAATTCTTACTTTGATTAGTAATGCTTGACAGAATTCTGGTTTCTGCTTTTGTAAAGCTATCTGTCATGTTCCCAAACACCAGCATCAAGAGGGGAAGTAATGTTCCATGGATAATAGCGGCGAGAGTTCCCAGAATCATGCACAACTTGTCAAGCCAATCTGCATAGCGAAACTAGAAGAGAGCAGAGAATGCACACATGAAACCATAAACGCAGCTTCAAAATAGACTTCAAATTCAAACACATTTTAGACTGCCATGCTACTGTCTAACACCAGGTCGTGCTCTCCCTTTGCTGTAATCAAAGCATGGTGCTATGCCATGGTAATCCCAGCACTTAGGAGGTCAGAAGTAGAAGGATTAGGCCATTCTGTTCTACATACACAGCAAAACTTTGTCTCAAATAACAGCAAAAAGACAATTGAATATGGCAAGTTTCCTCTACCTAGCTGGCAATGAAGGTCAAAAAGAAAAATACAGGTAAAAGATCATTGGCAATATAACTGACTTGGAAAAAACTGAACACTGAAGAGGGAGTTTCTGAGGCTCAGGAAATGGCAAATTATGATTGGCATTCCTCTGAAAATAAGCTAACTCCGATCGATTAACTTTACATCCACATTGCCGTACTTCCTAAGAAAGCCACATGAAACATCTCCTTTTTGAGGGAAGAGTTTTAAATAATGAATACATCCCAAACTCACCATCCCAAATATGCCAACAACAGGTTTCTTTTCTTTCTTCTCCTTTTTACTGAGAAACACAACAAAGGAATTATACAAAGTTTCAAAAAATGCTATGAAAACTTTAAAGTTATAAAACTAAATGGCAACTAGGACAAATATGTCTACACAGTACTCATTAAAACAGTCTGATGTCATTTATGAAGTGTAGATACAGATGTTCATATATTTAAGACATTAAAACATGTGACGATCACTGGGTATTGTATTCCTATTTTTAACTCTTTACATTTGTGTGTATACATGTTCTCATGAGTACGTGTGAAGAGGGGGTTAGAGCACAAACATGCAATGGTACATGTATGGAGGTCAGTGGAAACCTGGGGTATCATTCCTTGTCTCCTACCAGTAAAGACAAGATCTCCTATTATTCAGCACTGGATTTACCAGACTAGCTGTCCCATTAGCTTCCAGTGAACCTTTCGTTTCAACTTCATACTTCTCCAACAGAGTGCTGTTATCACAGATGTATGTTACCAGGTCTGGCTTTCAAATGCTTCTCCCACAGAGCTAGAGCCCTTGTCCAGGTGTTAGTATTTGTGTAAGACTATTTGCTGGTGTGTCAGATATATCTACCCATCTTCTACAAGTAAAACACTACACATTTAAAAAATGAAGTTTTCTATTTTCTTTTATCTCTTTTGGATTCTTTTCAGTCTAATTATGATAGTATGTCTGGACATGACAAAGTATATTTATAATTCCAGTACTGCAATGGCTAAGGCAGGAAGATTACAAGTTAGAGGAAAACCTGGGCTACATAGTGATATTCTATTGAAAAAAGATGAAGGAAAGAAAATCAATCATGTTCCAAATTAATCTTCCCAATTACCTTCTTGATAAGTCTAAGTGTAGTTTAATTACTACTAGACATCTATTTATCACCATCATCATCATCATCATCATCATTGGCACTCTGGATAGTATTTGTAACCACTCTCTTCACACCAGAGAAAGCAGTGATCAGATGTTTAACATAAGTCTCCTAACTTGAAAAGTAGTTAAATTACACTCTAATTCTGAGAGCCTAGGTCCTAGGTGGACGATAACAAAAACAAATGCAAGCTTAAAAATCTGTGGTTTAAAAATTGTCAAAATGCTATCCTTACACACAAAAAAGTCAACTCTTATTCAAAGTTGCAAATCAATAACTCTATCCCATAACCTGCATTTGTTACCCCATCTAACTGCCAATATGGGTAGGGAGCTAGCTGTACCAAACTGGTCATATGAAAGGCTATTTTAGAAAGAAGACCATTATTTTGACACAGACTTTTAAGATTGAAAGTATATCTTGCTCATGAAGTAGATTAAGCCAGAAGATATAAAGAAAATAATCTAGTTTGCGGTAGTGCAACATGGACCCAAACACACAACCTCAGGATGGGTCACTGCTGGTAGTCTCAGGCAGTGCTTCGGTAGCCCTGAGCTAGAATGCAAGGAAAGAGACAGCCACGGACCATTTCAGCTCTGCTTCTTCCTTACTTTTTCTTTCTCTGACACTGACACTATAGCTACTTAGGAGAAATTATGACATTCCAGGCATGAGCCAAATGAAACAAAATTCATTAAGAACTCTGAAGAGGGCATACTATCTGCATTTGACAGATAAAAACCATGCAGAAGAGTTGATTTAACTTGTCCCAGGTCCTGTTACTGGCTCTCCAAGGTGAGGTAGGAGATGCAGGCTTCTGAGACTGTCTGAACATACATTTTCAGCCAGCATGGAGCTCTGTGGTACAGCATTTTCCTAGCACTGAGCTAGAGATATAATTCAGCAAGAAAATACTTCTCTCATGTGCACAAGGTCCTAGGTTCAGTCCCTAGTACTGAAGGGGGAAAGGTACTAGCTGTAATGTGTATTTAGGAAATTTCTAGCCCGCATTTAGAGGGAGTCCCGCTGTTAGAGGTGAGGCCACCATCTTCACTCCTGCTACTGAGCCAGTTACAGGCAGGAATGCAGGGAACACCCGAGTGTAAGATCACTTAGGACTCAGTCCACCAGGGCTCCACCTGCACCCAGGAGCTGGGCAGCGCCACAGCACTCTGTGCCAGGGGAGAGCCGGTCACCCAGGGGTGCTGAGACAGGCTTGCAGTTACACAGGAGGAACAAGTGCCAGCCAAAGAGAGCAGGACCAACGAACACCAGAGATAACCAGGTGGCAAAAGGCAAACAGAAATGTTACTAACAGAAATCAAGGTAACATGGCACCATCTGAACCCAGTTCTCCGACAACAACAAGTGCTGGATACCACAACACACCAGAAAAGCAAGATTTGGATTTAAAAATCACAGCTCATGATGCTGATAGAAGGCTTAAAGAAGGACATAAATAACTCCCTTAAAGAAATACAGAGGAACACAAATAAACATAGAGAAGCTCTTAAAGAACTACAGGAAAACACAACAAAACAGGTGAAGGAATTGAACAAAACCATCCAGGATCTAAAATTGGAGATAGAAACAATAAAGAAATCACAAAGGGAAACAACTCTGTACATAGAAAACCTAGGAAAGAAGTCCGGAGTCATGGATGCAAAAACAACAGAATGCAAGAGATAGAAGAGAGAATCTGCGATGCAGAAGATACCATAGAAAGCATTGACACAGCAGTCAAAGAAAATGCAAAATGCAAAGAGCTCCTGACCCAAAATATCCAGGAAATCCAGGACAAAATGAGAAGACCAAACCTAAGTAAGGATTATAGATATAGAAGCGAGTGAAGATTTCCAACTTAAAGGGTCAGTAAATGTCTTCAACAAAATTATAGAAGAAAACGTCCCTAACCTAAAGAAAGAGATGCCCATGAAGATACAAGAAGCCTACAGAACTCCAAATAGATTTGACCAGAAAAGAAATTTCTCCCATCACATAATAATTAAAACGCCAAATGCACTAAACAAAGAAAAAAATATTAAAAGCAGTAAGGGAAAAGGGTCAAGTAACATATAAAGGTAGACCTATAAGAATTTACACCAGATTTCTCACCAGAGACTATGAAAGCCAGAAGAGCCTGGGCAGATGTCATACAGACCCTAAGGGAACACAAATGCCAACCCAGGCTGCTGTATCCAGCAAATCTCTCAGTTACCATAGATGAAGAAACCAAGGTATTCCATGACAAAAACAAATTTACACAATATCTTTCCACAATTCCAGGCCTTCAAAGGATAATGAATGAAAAACACCAACAAAAGGAGGGAAACTACACACTAGAAAAAGCAAGAAATTAATCTTCTTTCAACAAACCCAAAAAAAGATAACCACACAAACATAAAAATTACATCAAAAATAGCAGGAAGAAACAATCCCTATTCCTTAATATCTCTTAACATCAATGGACTCGATTCCCCATTAAAAAGACATAGACTAACAGACTATGTAGACAGGATGCAACATTTTGCCGCATACAGGAAACACATCTCAGACAAACACTACCTCAGAGAAAAGGCTGGAAAACAATTTTCCAAGCAAATGGTCCCAGAAAACAAGCTGGACTAGCTATTCTAATATCCAATAAAATAGACTTTCAACCAAAAGTAATCAAAAAAGACATGGAAGGACACTGTGATGGTTTGTATATGCTTGTCCCAGGGAGTGGCACTATTAGAAGGTGTGGCCTCATTGGAGGAAGTGTGTCACTGCGGGAGTGGGCTTAGAGATCTTCCTCTTAGATGCCTGAAGACACCCAGTCTGTTCCTGGCTTCCTTTGGATAAAGTAATAGAACCCTCAGCTTCTCCTGCACCATGCCTGCCTGGATGTTGCCATGCTTCTGCCTTGATGACAATGGACTAAACCTCTGAACCTGTAAGCCAGACCCAAGTAAATATCTTTTATAAAACTTGGATTAATCATTGGTGTCTGTTCACAGCAGTAAAACCCAAACTAATACAGAAGTTGGTACCAGAAGTGGGGTTTTGCTGTGACAGGCCTGACCATGCTTTTGTTTGGAAGAATGTGGGTTTTGGAACTTTGGATTTGGAAAGTCAAGGAATGCTTTAAGTGGGGCTTAGTGGGCCAGCCTAGTAGGAATATGGAAGACAGTGGTATTGAGGGTCATTTGAACTGTATAGGCCTGATGACCCAAAAGGTTTCAGTGGAGAAGAACTTTCATATGTGGTTGAGAGACAGTTTTTGTGATATTGTGGTGAAGAACATGGCTGCTTTTTGCCATTTTCTGAAGAGACTTCCTAAGGCTAAGGAAAAGAGATGTATATTAATTGTATTGACAAAGGAAATCTCAAAAAAGTCCAACAGAGACTTTGTTCTCTGGTTAAGTCTGATGAAGAGCATTTTGAACAAACATAGCAAGCTGAGAAAGGGAACATACAAAATAAATAGTTTGAGCATTAAAGGGACACCAGGAAGTGAAATGGAGCTGAATTCAAGAATATTAAACTGAATTAAGGAAGTAGTGACTTTGAGGCAAGATCCCTTCCAGCTAAATTTAGGTTCAGGCGTGGTAGTACAAGCCTTTAATCCCAGGAGACAAAGATAAGCAGATCTCTGAGTTCAAGGCCAGCCTAGAACAGAGCAAATTCTAGGTGAAGAAAAACTTAAATCCAGGTTTGGTGGATCACATCTTTAATCCCAGTGCTTAAGAGACAGGCAATCAGATCTCTGAATTCAAAGTCAGTCTAAGGAGCAAGATCCAGGACAGCCAAGCTTAGGCAGTGAAGGAGTTGGAATAAAGGAAGCTAGTGATAATGTAATAAAGGGGGCCAATGTTCCAGCTCCTGCAAACATCAGAACTCAGCAGCTTAGGCCATGTGTCTCTGGCTTTATATTCAAGAGGAGAAGGAGATTATTGGGACAATTGATGCTGGTTAGCTGGAGCTAAGAAATTAGTGGTGATTAAGAAAAGAACAGCATCACTTAGGTGATATTTTCTGAGAAGTGTTTCCTGAGAGCACAAAGAAGCTGTGTTCCAGAGACAGCCAAGGTTGTACCTCATGCTGCAGCTGTACTTGGAAATGTGTAAGAATAATCCAGGTGGTACTGGTTTTGAAGGCATGAAGGCATCATGAAGAACAGCTGAGGTTTGGCACTGTGAAAGGCCATGGAAGGCCATTGGTGAAAGTGCAGCCTCAGTTGTAGTTGACAGCGAAGGACTGAAGGGGTCATGCAAAGGAGTTGAGGATTGATACCATGAAGACAGCCTATGAGAGGCTTTGTTGAAGCATAGTTGCAGTAGAAGACTCTACCATATTGGAGATGCCAGTACCATGGGATGACCACCAAGAACAGCAGTGGCAGCAGAATGGATCAACTTGAACTTAGAGTGCTACAGAGGGCAGAGCTGGAGAAGTGACACCAGCCCTTTGGAGATGCACAGAAGATCATGTGTGGAACTCAGACATTGGAACAAGAAGCTGTGAAGCTGAAGTTGACTTGGGGACCCCAAGATGTTAAAGATGCCAGAGACACAGGATGCCTGCCAGGAAAGCTGCTAACAGGGAGTGGAACCAGTCCAGGAGAAAGAACCTTGTTGCAGTCAACAAAGACGAAAAGTTAGTTGAAGATCTGAAGACTGCTTTGCCATCAGACATGGAGATGCAGAGTTTGGAGACTGCCCAGCTGGTTTCCTGTTTTGCTTTTGGGATTACAGTTAAGTGATTGGATGAATCTCAGAAGAGACTTTGAACTTTGGAATTTTAACACTGTTGAGAATACTATAGACTGTAGGGGACTTTTGAAGTTGGACTAAATGTATTTTGCATTATGTTATATTTAGGGATGGTCCCCATAGACTCATGTTTGAACAAGCCTATGGGGACCAGGGAGTGGAATATGATGGTTTGTATATGTTTGTCCCAGGGAGTGGCACTATTAGAAGGTGTGGCCTCATTGGAGGAAGTGTGTCACTGCGGGAGTGGGCTTAGAGATCTTCCTCTTAGATGCCTGAAGACACCCAGTCTGTTCCTGGCTTCCTTTGGATAAAGTCAGCTCCTCCTGCACCATGCCTGCCTGGATGTTGCCATGCTTCTGCCTTGATGACAATGGACTAAACCTCTGAACCTGTAAGCCAGACCCAAGTAAATGTCTTTTATAAAACTTGTATTAGTCATTGGTGTCTGTTCACAGCAGTAAAACCCAAACTAATACAGACACTTTATACTCATCAAAGGAAAAATCTACCAAGAAGAACTCTCAATTCTGAACATCTATGCTCCAAATACAAGGGTACCCTCATTCGTAAAAGAAACTTTACTAAAGATTAAAACACACATTGCACCTCATACAATAATTGTGGGTGACTTCAACACCCCACTCTCCCCAATGGACAGATCAGGGAAACAAAAACTAAACAGAAACACAGTGAAACTTATTGAAGTTTTGAACCAAATGGATTTGACATCCTAAATCAGAAGAATATACCTTCTTCTCAGCACCTCATGGTACCTTTTCCAAAATAGACCACATATTTGGTCACAAAACAGATCTCAACAGATATAAGAAGATCGAACTAATTCCACGCCTCCTATCAGATCACTATGGAATAAGGCTGGTCTTCAATAGCAACAAAAACAACAGAAAGTCACAGACACATGGAAGCTGAACAATGCTCTACTCAATGATACCTTTGCCAAGGAAGAAATAATGAAAGAAATCAAAGACTTTTTAGAATTTAATTAAAATGAAGGCACAACATACCCATATTTATGGGACACAATGAAAGCAGTGCTAAGAGGAAAACTCATAGCTCTGAGTGCCTCCAAATAGAAGCTGCACAGAGCATACACTAGCAGCTTAACAGCACACCTGAAAGCTTTAGAACAGAAAGAAGCTAATACACCCAAGAAGAATAGAAGGCAGGAAATCACCAAACTCAGGGCTGAAGTCAACCAAGTTGAAACAAAAAGAACTATACAAAGAATCAACAAAACCAGGAGATGGTTCTTTGAGGAGATCAATAAGATAGATAAAATCTTAGCCAGACTAACCAGAGGGCACAGAGACAGTATCCAAATTAGCAAAATCAGAAATGAAAAGGGAGAAATAACAACAGAAACTAAGGAAATTCAAAAAAATCATCAGATCCTACTACAAAAGCCTATACTCAAAACAACTGGAAAATCTGGATGAAATGGACAATTTCCTAGACAGATACCAAATACTAAAGTTAAATCAGGATCAGAAAGACCATATAAACGGTCTCATAACCCCTAAAGAAATAGAATTGGTCATTGAAAATCTCCCAACCAAAAAAAAGCACAGGACCAGATGGTTTAAGCGCAGAAAAAAGAAGACCTAACACCGATACTCTTCAAACTATTCCACAAAATAGAAACAGAAGGAACACTACCCAACTCATTCTATAAAACCACAATTTCACCGATATCAAAACCACACAAAGATCCAACAAAGAAAGAGAACTTCAGACCAATTTCCGTTATGAATATTGATGCAAAAATACTCAATAAAATTCTTGCCAACCGAATTCAAGAACACATCAAAACAATCATTCACCCCGATCAAGTAGGCTTCATCCCAGGGATGTAGGGATGGTTCAATATATTGAAATTCATCAATGTAATCCACTACATAAACAAACTCAAAGAAAAAAACCACATGGTCATTTCATTAGATGCTGAAAAAGCATTTGACAAAATTCAGCATCTTTTCATATTAACATTCTTAGAAAGAACAGGAATTCAAGACCCATACCTAAACATAGTAAAAGCAATATACAGCAAACCAGTAGCCAACATCAAACTAAATGGAGAGAAACTTGAAGCAATCCCACTAAAATCAGTGACTAGACAAGGCTGCCCTGTCTCTCCATATGTATTCAATATAGTACTTGAAGTTCTAGCTAGACAATTAGACAACAAAAGGAGGTCAAAGGGATACAAATTGAAAAGGAAGAAGTCAAATTATCACCTTGTGCAGATGATATGATAGTATACTTAAGTGATCCAAAAAAACTCCACTAGAGAACTCCTACAGCTGATAAACACTTCAGCAAAGTGGCTGGATATAAAATTAACTCAAACAAATCAGTAGCCCTCCTAGACTCAAAGGATTAACAGGTTGAGAAAGAAATTAGGGAAACAACACCCTTCACAATAGTCACAAACAATATAAAGTATCTTGGTGTGACTCTAACCAAACAAGTGAAAGATCTGTATGACAAGAACTTCAAGTCTCTGAAGAAAGAAATCGAAGAAGACCTCAGAAAATGGAAAGATCTCCCATGCTTGTGGATTGGCAGGATTAATATAGTAAAAATGGCCATCTTGCCAAAAGCAATATACAGATTCAATGTAATCCCCATCAAAATCCCAACTCAATTCTTCACATAGTTAGAAAGAGCAATTCTCAAATTCATCTGGAATAACAGAAAACCCAGGATAGCTAAAACTATTCTCAACAGTAAAAGAACTTCTGGGGGAATCAGTATCCTGGACCTCAAGCAGTACTACAGAGCAATAGTGTTAAAAACTGCATGGTATTGGTACAGTGACAGGCATGTAGATCAATGGAACAGAATTGAAGACCCAGAAATGAACCCACACACCTATGGTCACTTGATCTTTGACAGAGAAGCTAAACCCATCCAGTGGACAAAAGATAGCCTTTTCAGCAAATGGTGCTGGTTCAACTGGTGGTTAGCATACAAGAAGAATGCAAATTGACACATTCTTATCTCCTTGCACTAAGCTCAAGTCCAAGTGGATCAAGGACCTCCACATAAAACCAGACACACTGAAACTAATAGAAAAGAAACTGGGGAAGAGCCTTGAGCACTTGGGCACAGGAGAAAATTTCCTGAACAGAACATCAATAGCTTATGCTCTAAGATCAAGAATTGACAAATGGGACCTCATAAAATTACAAAGTTTCTGTAAGACAAAGGACACTGTCAATAGGACAAAATGGCAACCAAAAAATTGGGACAAGATCTTTACCAACCTTACATCTGACAGAGGGCTAATATCCAATATATACAAAGAACTCAAGATGTTAGACTCCAGAGAGCCAAATAATCTAATTAAAAATTGTGGCACAGAGCTAAACAATGAATTTTCACCTGAGGAATATGGAATGACTGAGAAGTTCCTAAAGAAATGTTCAACATCCTTAGTCATTAGTGAAATGTAAATCAAAACAACCCTGAGATTTCACCTCATATCAGTCAGAGTGGCTAAGATCAAAAACTCAGGAGACAGTAGGTGCTGGCAAGGATGTGGAGAAAGAGGAACACTCCTCCACTGCTGGTGGGATTGCAAGCTGGTACAACCACTCTGGAAATCAGTCTGGCGGTTCCTCAGGAGACCGGGTATGATACTACTGGAGGATCCTGCTATACCACTCCTGGGCATATACCCAGAGGATTTCCCAGCATATAATAAGGACACATGCTCCACCCTGTTCATAGCAGCCCTATTTATAATAGCCAGAAGCTGGAAAGTACCTAGATGTCTTTCAACAGAGGTATGGATACAGAAAATGTGGTATATTTACACAATGGAATACTACTCAGTTATTAAAAACAATGAATTCATGAAATTCTTAGGTAAATGGATGAACTGGAAAATATCATCCTAAGTAAGGTAAACCCATCAGACAAGAATACACATGGTAAGCACTCACTGATAAGTGGATATTAGCCCAGAAGCTCGGAATACCCAAGACACAATTCACATATCAAATGATGCCCAAGAAGGAGGAAGAACAAAGTATGGATACTCTAGTCCTTCTTAGAAAGGGGAACAAAATACCCACAGAAGGAGATACAGAGACAAAGTGTGGAGCAGAGTCTGAGGGAAAGACCATCCAGAGACTACCCCACCTAGTGATCCATCCCACATACATTTACAAAACCAAGACACTATTATCGATGCCCACAAGTACTTGCTGACTGGAGACAGATATAGCTGTCACCTGAGAAGCTCTGCTAGTGCATGACAAATACAGAGGGGGCCACTCTCAGCCAGCCATTCAACTGAGCACAGGGTCCCCAATGGAGGAGCTAGAGAAAGGACCCAAGGAGCTGAAGGGGTTTGCAGCGTCATAGGAGGAACAAAACCATCAACCAGAGAGTACACATGGAGTTACCCATGGCTCCAGACGCATGGGCAGCAGAGGATGGCCTTGTTAGACACCAAAGGGAAGAGAGGCCTTTGGTCCTGGAAAGGGTAGATGCAGCAGTGTAGGGGAATACCAGGACAGGAAAGCAGGAGAAGGTTGATTGGCGAACAGGGGAAGGGGAGATGACTTATGGGACTTTCAGGGGTTGGGGCGGGGAACCGGGAAACGGCAAATCATTTGAAATGTAAATAAAGAATATATCTAATAAAAAAAAGGAAAAAAAATAATCAATTCTCCTTTAAAAAAAAGGGAATTTCTATAATAACACGAGTGACTATCAGTTGGTCTTTTAAAGCACTGTGTTCTTAACTGATGGGTGTTTTGCGGTATCTACTAGGAATAATAGGTAGCAATGTGAATTCTCTCTCCCAGAACTAGAGCTTAAGAAGCACTTCAGGGGTCATCCAGGCAACCATCCTAGAGTAGACTCAGAACCACAAAAATAACTAAATAACAAAATCAGTGCTAATGAGTGCTTTAATGTGAGCCACTAAACAAAACGTAAATGATCACCACCGAACCAATAATAAAATGAGGATATGTGTAGAACCAAACCATTTATTTTCTTTACCTTGCTTTTTGTACACAATATACTTAGGAGTGTTGGTGTATACCTATTAATTCCAGCTCTTAGGAAACAGAGGAGGGAAGAGGAATTACAATTCCAGGCCAGTCTCTGCTACACAGTAAGTTTGTGGACAGTCTCCACATTACTACGCAGCAAGACACTATCTCAAAAACAAAACAAGTCCTGTGTACGCACAGGTGTATGTGTGTGTGTGTGTGTGTGCATGTGTGTATGTGTGTGCGTGTATGTGCATGTGTGTGTATGTGTGTATATGTGTGTGCACATATGTGTGTATGTGTGTACGTATGTGTGTGTATTGCATGCACACGTGCATGCATGTGCATATGTGTGTGCCTGTAAGTGTGTGTATGTGTGTGTGTGTGTGTGTGTGAACATATTTCATTAAGCTACTATGCTAAACAATTATCTCCTAAAGCATTCCGCATGTTGGGCATGTGTTTTCAATCTGAGCACAAATAGGACATGAATATTAAATATAAAAATGTGAACTCAGAGTGGGCGAGGATGTCATCTTATTCATAATTTTTATTACAAAGAAAAATTACTATGTCTGGGATATTCAATGCTTTTCCAAACTTGATTTCTTTACTTTTTACTGTCAACAGGAAGTTAATTGAAAACTTCAAACGTGTCTCGCAATGTATCTCTCTTAGATAGCACCACCCTAGCAGCCTGGCTGCATTCAGATGAAATTCCTGTCTCCCCAAATCTCACCACAGGATGAGTGACTTGACAGCCTGTACCACTACCAGTGGTGCCACATCTGGTGATTACGTGAAGGTGCTCAAAGCAAACTCTCTCCCCAGGAAAGGACACTTTCCTCTCTGAATGGTTCAGACCCTTTGCGGAACCTCCCCTGATGGGCAGATAGCGTGCTTTCCGGTGTGACAGCGGCATTTTTCTGTAACGAAGATTCTCTCGTATGTTTTCTCTCTTACTATGCCTCCTTCCTCTCAGAACATTGGTGAGCCACTAACTGTACTGTTTCTACCATCTCGAAATCACTTGTACCGTTTACTTTCTTTGATGTTCAAACCCTTCTAGCTTGCTCCTGTGTCAGGTTTGTGGTTTTGGTTTTTTTTATTATTATCTATTGTGTTTGGATGCACCCACAAGGGCCTGTGCAGGTCAAGGTCAACTAGAAATTTGCAGTTGGTTTCTGATTCTACCACATGGGTTCTGTCTGGAAAAAGGATTCAAAACTGCCAGGCTTGGAAGGAGGCCTTTGGGACCATGTTGCGCATCCTCCTGTGTTTTCTGACCAGTCCATCAAATCCTGGTTCTTTGTTGTTAGTACCAGATAGTCCAGTCTCATTTTGTATTTTCTCTGCCCTAAATCTGGCTGAAATTAGCTGTTCTATATAGTGTCCTTTTCTTTAACAGAAAGCTCCAAGAGTGCTTTTCTGTACTATCCTTTTCAGTGGACTAAAAATGAATGACTGAAAAAAAAATCATATTGAAGTTTCTTATCCTAATTTCACATTATTAAATTAAAATTTACTTTCACTTTGTACTTTCTTTCTTGACACTGAAACCTTGTTTCAGAACAATATTAATCTATCTACTAATTCCTACTTAGATTACAATTTTCTATAAACAATGAACCCACTGAGGGAAGTTTTTAATTACCGGAAGCTTTTAATCACACGCAGCCCACTATGATAAAAATATATTGAAAATAACTATTTTCTCTGAGCAATTACATTTTCAGTGTTTCTAATTTAAATATAGATAAGCAACCTTAAACCATATAACTGTATTATTCTGTTTCACCTGTCACTCCACATTCAGTGTTTGCATACGTGTTTATCAGAAGATATTGGACCACAGTAAGAGCCCAAGCAGCATGTGCCTCAGGTGCGTGAGCGATCAATAATGCTCATAAAACTGAGGTCATAAAAGTAAAAGGATGTGAGCAATGGCCCGTCTAGAGGCTGAACAGAGAGCCTCAATCTGTCACACACCTCTGAAAGACTGCTCCAAGCAGAGGAGTTCCTTCCAAGGACTGAAATAACACCCACCAATCATTTAGTACAGTGATGGAGGCTACAAACTAATTGCCTGACTGTATAAGGCATGTAAAGAACGAAAGTGAAACAATCTGGCTACCTCTTTTTGCCCATCTTTGAGAAGTTTTTCTCTGCTCTTCCCTTAAGGTCCTCGTCAAACTCCATCACCACCTGGGGATAAACCACAGTTTATTAGCCAAACGTGTGGCCGCGGGGACCAGTACTTAGGCAGAGCTCAGTGGTGAGGAGGAACCCCGCCCTGAAGCTCCCGGGGCGGGCCTGGAGGTAACTCACCCGGGGAATCCCGGGGAGCTGTGTCACCCACGTGGACCAGGTGCTCGGCTCTGGGTCCTGGGTCCGGCCACCCCGCCCTGCTGGGTCCCCTCCGCCCTGGCGCGCGGCTGCAAACTGGGCAGCGGGATCCACAGCGCGGGGTAGGAGCGGGGGGGTGGGGGGAACACCAGCCTTGAGGCTGCTGCGGGACCTCCTAGAGCGACTTGGGGCTGTCACCACTTGGTCGCTGCCACCCGAACCAGGCTCAGGCATCCGGAGCACCCCATCCTTCCTAAGAACTGCCTACCTCACGTGCCACCTCCGGGTTTTCTTAGCAAAGTCCGCCAAGATGTAGAATTTGGAAGAAGTAGCTCTGAGTTGAGCAGAACTTCGGAAGATGGGAGCAGCGGCCTCAGCTTCTTACAGCTTCAAGAGCCGCTGCGGGAAGGAGCCAGTGGACTTCTTTGGGCCAGGGATTAAAATAGATGCCCGTGCCGGCCCCTCAGCCAATCAGCTTGGTGGCTGGGATTGGGCAAGGGCAGCTGGAGCTGTTGCGAAACCGGAGGTGCTTCCAGGCTTCCCTGCTTTTTTATAAAGGGCGCTGGTTTCCTTAGACATTTACATAGACATGTCTTTACATGTTCAGGTAAGTCTCCATATAGAAGTGTATATACCTGGATAGTGCACAGTTTGATCCCTGGTGAGCCATACTTAAAAGGACACTTTCCCTGACATAGCTAATCTAATATAATTAATAAAGCAACCAGGGACCTTGCTTATTCTTGTAAAGTTCCCTTCTTACAGCATTGCTTTCTTTTTTTAAATGTTTTTAAGGCTCGTAGAAATGTTTCTGTGAAAGTATATATAGTTTTTTGGCTTGGATGATAGTCCTATACAATAGTCCTATACAATTTCAGGGTAGAAATGATATTTTAAAGTACATAGCATTTTTAACTTTCAACTCTGGAATCAATGTTCGTGTTTTCCCCAGGGCATATCAAGTTCTTAGATGTTCTGGCATTCTGGTTCATGCAGGTATTTGCATATAACAGGTATTTTTCTGTCTACTTGTCCCTGACTGTGACCTAACATGCTGGCAACTCAGTGACTGAAAAATGTCAACCTGAGACAGAGTTTCTTGTCTCAATGACAGTGAAGCACTGACCACCTGGGTGGAGACTCCTGTTTCTTCTACCAAGATGTCTGTTTCCATGGATACCAAGAAGTAACCACCTTATTTTTATTTAACTCATTGTCTATGGGGTGAGCTGGGGTCTCCTTCCTGAACAAGATGGAGGTTTTACTCGATCTGCTAAAACTAGCTTTGTTAAGGTAAGAATACATCATGAAAGGAGACCTGTGCCTTACCTGTTCCTCAGGGGCTTCAGGGTGAGGACGGAGCAGTTTGTCATCCTCGGGACCAGACCATCTTTCTTCTGGCTGTTTATTGTGGTTATCTCAACTACTATCCCTCTTACATGTTCTCAGGCCTGCAGGCTTTGCCACTTCTACTCTTCAGCCTCCTTTTAACCCCAGCATCCCTTCTCCCCTCAACATACGTGCAACTTTACAATCTGCAGGGAGTGAGCTCCTTCAGCAGAATTGTTAAATATAACACTTTAAGGTGTTGTTACTTGTGTTACCAACAGTAGCGGCAGGGACAAGGCTCAAACTCTTCCTCCCCAGTGGCTTGAAAAGTTCCCTTTCAATTTGGGCAAAACTGAGATATGCTGCTTCCACAAAGAAAAGAATTTCTCATCCGCCCACTCATATATATGGATTTTGGAGGCATACAGTAAAGAATTTCCTTTTTTTTTTAAAAAAAAAGATTTATTTATTTATTATATGTAAGTATACTGTAGCTGTTTTCAGACACCAGAAGAGGGCATCCAATCTCATTACAGATTGTTGTGAGCTGGGATTTGAACTCAGGATCTCCAGAAGAGCCGTCAGTGCTCTTAACCGCTGAGTCATCTCTCCAGCCCAAATTTCCTTTTTTTTAAACAAAGCTATAAGGTAGGTTTATGAGACAATGTTTAGATTTAGGAATGGCAGGGAGTGTAGCTCCCTCACCTAATACAGCAATGGCAGCAGTACAGTCACCAGTCATCCCAGTTCCCAGTGTTCCTGTCAGTGTACCAACAGGGAGAGAACTCACAACTGCCCTGAAAGCCCAAAAGCATCATTCACTTCAGCTTGGCCCTGCTGGTCTGTTTACCTCCATTCATCTATCCAGAACTACCAGCCAGCTGTCCACCCATTCATTCCCTGGGACCCAGACGTGCCCCTTACCTCTCCAGCCTCTTATTGCTATTCACATTTTGACCCCTGTGGAAGGACTCAGACATGTTCCTCTCTAGTTCTGACTTAGTATGCTCACAACTTATTTCTAGCATTTAATATTTTTCATTGCCCACTTTCTTCAAATTTACCAAAAGTGAATTCAATCTTCTCCCACAACAGTATTGACTCATGTCATATTTTCACCCACTTTATGAGCACCAGGTGGATAACTGTACCATGTATTCTGTATCCCCTGAGTGACACACGTTCCTCTTCACTTGCTGCCTTTCCTAGATGCCCACCTCATGCCCCTTATGGCTGAGGACAGCTTTGAATTAAGTCCAACATAAAATTCTAAACCTACATAAAACATTGTTTAAGATTTTTTTTGTGTGTGTGAACATTTTGTCTACAGCATGAACTTTGTAGTTAGGAATTCTGGGTCCTAATATCAAAAGGCTAGAAATGTCCAGAAGAAGAAAACTTCATTGTTTGTTGGTAAGTAAAGATATTTCTTCTTCTTTCTGTACTTAATCCACATCAATTCCATGGATTCCTTTCAATCCTTTAAGCTGTCCTTGCTTTATCTATTTATTTTTTCTTGATCATATATTTGAAGTATCATTTCAGATTATTAATTACCTTTTCTATTAGGCCACTGATCTTTCTCGGTTTTCTGATCAGCTGTGCCTATATAGTGGGCTGGTTCACTGCTTATAGCCTTAACTCTGTGTGGTCTAGCTGGAGCAAGTGTATAAGCCTTCATCTTCACCACAATCATTTTTCCTTCACCTTATTTTTACCTCTGCATTCATTACCACACCTTTAGCGTATGCAGTCTTCTTATATGGGTGCTGTGATATCCCTGTGAGTAATCCTAAATGCTGAATAGTTTTATCTCAGCTTTACACATGCTAGAGTCATAGTGTGCAAAGAGCCTTAATTAATAAAGGCATTGGCCGGCAGAGCAAGCCACTATTCCTCCATGGCCTCTGCATCAGCTCCTGCCTCAAGGTTCCTGCCCTGCTTGAGTTCTTGTCCTCCAATGGTAAACAGTGTTGTGGAAGTATAAGCCAAATAAACCCTTTTCATCCCAAGTTGCTTTTAGTCATGTTGTTTCATCACAGTGATAGTAACCCTATGATATCTACCATATATATGTATTACTATAGCACACACTCACATATATATATATATATATATACTATGTTATATATTATTATGCTACTATATACTATATATTATACTGCGAGAACATAGAATGTTTCTTTGCTACACTGCCATTAAAATACACATATACAGTACAATGGACTTAAGACAATGGGAAGTCTACTTCCGCACTTGTAAGTGTCTTTGACTCTTAGACATTTGTCTTACATTCTTGCCCATTTCTTGAACAGTGGCTTCTCTTTGAGCTTCATTAATTTCCAGTGAAATCGCTGTTGTAAGTTATAATTCAAATGCTAGTTCTGCTTTTTGAAGTGCTCTTCCCCACGGTCTGCGCTTTCCTGCCGTTCGCCTCTATGAAGTCATTTCATCAACTTGTCAGTAGGCTCCCAACACTAAAGACTGTATCCCTACTACACTCCATCCTATTCAAACTTAGGGGAATAATAATAATACCTAACATGTATTAAACACGAGTCATGTATGAGGAACTGTCCGAAGCAGTTTGAAGGCATCAGGTCCAATCATCTTCATTCTGTTCTTTGAAAGTCCAAGCACATTCCTATCCCAGGCCAGCGGCTCTTACTGTAGCTTCAGCATGAAACTCCTCTTATAATCAGTGAGGTGTATAGTATCATTGCTCCATTTTCTTTTCAGGCCCTCACTCAAAAGCTCTACTACTTCCTTCCCAGCACCCAAAGTTTCTTGCATACAGGATGTGCGCACAAATATTCATCAAATGAAGGAATGAAAGCAAGAAGTAGACTGTCTCAGCCACGCATAGCCTAGGGATAAAGTTATATGCAGTAAAAAAAAAACAAAACAAAAAAAAAAAAAAACCATTGCTCTCCTTTTGTATATTTCTTAAAATTTTGAAATATTCAAGTTTGCTTTTTGGATTATCCATCAGTTACTTTTGCATAATGTGGCCAAAATTCTTGAGAGAACAAGTTAAAAAAAAAAATCAAGGTGGAATCCTTTAGTTGTGTTCATGGTTTCAGAGGTGTTAGCCTGTAATGGTGGAGAGGAAGTAACTGAGCAGAGACATTCCTAGCTTGGGAGTTGACAGCAGAGAGAAGGTTATATAGGAAGAAGCCAGAACAAGAGATAGCCCCCAAGAACATGTACCTTGTTATCTACATCTTCCAACCAGATCCCATCTCCTACTTCCTACTACCTTCCCAAAAGGACACCATAATTTGGCAAACATTAGTTATAGGTCTTACAAAATAATCCTGCCTAAGTAAATGGCCACTGACACATCCAGAAGTTTGCTTCAGTAATCTCCTAGTTCTTTCAAAGTCCAACTTAAGGATTAAGATAAAACATCACAGGGTGCTGCTTTATAGATATGGACTTCTGTTTAGTCTTTGCTCTTCAAACATTTACTGAGTCCGCACTATATTCTAAACATTGTACTGAATTGCAATGGCTCTTGTGTCTGTAGGGAAATTGCAGATGGGCTCTCCACTAAACCAGATAGTTAATATTATTGGTGCTAGGATTGTGTCTCTTGTTCGTTATTTAGTTTGATTGTATAGAACTTTACATAGTTTCCAGTGGTAGACGTTCTATAAATACTGTTGTAAAACTGGTTATCTTGTTTCCCTTGAATCTGCTTGAAATCCAAAATAACATGAACTTCTGCTGGAATACGCCATCCTACCTCACCTTAAGTAAAACTATATGAACATCCACCAAATAACTCAATCTTAAATCTTGTCCATCTAAACTCTTATCAACTAAGTATCTCCTAGTGCATTAAGCATATCAGAGTAAGATAACCAATATTTTAACTATTCTTTTTTAACTCTTATTAACTCTTTTCAGAAATGTTTTGTTTTTATTGAAATAAAAACCAACTGTTAATTAAGGTTTCACAGAATTATAACCCCACAGATACAAAAGGCAGGTGAAGGCATGTCAGAGAACTGGTGATTTTGGACAAGCAAAGTATCATATTAAATGATGCGTGTGTCATCTGGTGTCTTACTTATCACTATGGGAATGCACATTTTAATAAAGACATCATTGGAGATAGAAGAATCTAAAAGCTGTACATTGGATCATACAGAAGCAAGAAGTATGCTAGTAGAAACACTATCTTAATATAATAAACAAATGCAGCATTTTAGACCTAGTCTCACTTTGTAGCCCAGTTTGAGATTGAACTTCTTCCTGTGTCAGCCTCCTGAGTAGTTGGGACAATTTGTATATGGACACCACACCTGCCACAAAGCCATCTTAACTCTAAGTCTTTGCTTTTAATTCCTGCAAATATATTGATAATAATAATAATAATAATGATAATGATTTTTCAAGCAGGGTCTCACTGTACAGCTCTGTCTGTCCTGGAAGTCACTGTGTAGAACAGGCTGGGCTCAAACTTACAGAAATCTGCCTACCTCTGACTCTGAAGTAAGATTAAAGGCATGTACCACCAAGCCTGGCTATTTATATTTCTCTCTCTCTCTTTTTTTTTTTTTTTTGGTTTTTCGAGACAGGGTTTCTCTGTGTAGCCCTGGCTATCCTGGAACTCACTCTGTAGACCAGGCTGGCCTCGAACTCAGAGATCCACCCGCCTCTGCCTCCCAAGTGCTGGGATTAAAGGTGTGTGCCACCACCGCCCGGCTTATATTTCTCAAGTATAGAAATTTCTGGGTTTTAAAATTCTGTCATTGCTAGAATATCTATTATATTCTATTACCTAAGAAGTTTGATTTATAAATCTACTGTGAAGAATCCACAGAACATAATCGTATCTTACAGTTGTATAGTAAGATAAATATTCCTATTTTAACTCCTTTTGAGTTTTGTTTATTTAGTGTGTGCATATGTGTTTATGTGTACATATATCTGTGAATACAGTCTCCCACTGACCTGCAGATCACCAGTCTGGCTGAAATGACTGGCCATTGAACTCTGGAGCTCTTTCTGTTTCTGCTTCTCAGTGATGGGTGTACCGGCATGTGCAGCTGTTTAAAAGCATGTGCAGAAGGAATCTAAACTTGGGTCCCCATGCTTGTGCCGCAAGCACTTTATCAACTGGGCTGTCTCCCTACACCCTTTGAGTCCTTATTAACAACTAATTTACAGAAATCAAAAGACTTTTCCTCATCGTTTTGCTTTAATTATTTTCCAGGAGGTTCTTCGAACAGCCGCTTTGTTGTAAATCTGTGTGTGTCTCTCTCCCTTATCTCTACAATTACTCCTCCTATTTTCTTCTCAATTCTTGTTTCCCTGGTTTGAGTCCAAACTGAATACATTCTGAAAGAGCCTGTTCTGTGAGAAGGTAGGAATATTTGTCTTGATGAACTTCTTGGCCTGTTCTAGAAAAGACTGTACGAGGATCCCACTGCAAAGAGAAACACAAATGTGTCCCTTGTGTAGGTGATAGGGGATGCTAGGTAGGAAGGCACAGATGAAGACACAGATATCAGCATGTTAGTATCCTGAGACCAATGCTATGACCTAAGATAGTAATATTCAAATCCATCAATCCTACAAAGAAGGCGGATTTCAAATGTTATAGTGAAAAAACACCATGCTACTTATAACTCATTTTCATATGCTGGCCTTCATGCACCAGGAATAAACCTAGTAGTCTTTCAGCCAGTACTGAGGCACAACATGCTTGAACCTAATTGCACGTTAAAGATGAACCAAAGACAAGGACTTTAAACTGACCACAGCGGAAGGCTAGACTGATAGTAAACATGATTAAATCTTCATTCCTGGCCCAAAGCAAACAAAAAGTAAACAGATGACCGTAAGATCGTCTGAATTCCTTCCCGTCTTAGAGACATACTGAATTCTTCACAAAAGGATAACTCTAAGCTGACTCAAGGACAAACCAACACGTGGCCCTTTGACCTCCTGAAAGGCAGGACCTGTTTCACACCCAAGGCCCATATTGCCCATAGAGGAGAGCAATAGAACATGCAAGGAATGAAGTCCCTGGGCTCCAGATTTTGTCTTTTTCCTGGTATGTCTACCTTGTTTCCCAAGTAGTACCTTTCTGTTTGAAGTCTGTTGAAAGGAATAACTCTCTTCTCTCCCTCTGCCCATCTCCCTGGTCCCAAAAGCTGCCAAAGCCTCAAGATTCCCTGTGTCATTGTTTCCTCTAATTCCAACAATTCTGTGTCAGGTTTTAAGTTCATTTGTCAATGAGACCGAGAACCTACAAAGTGGAATCTGTGCATCCCAGAGACATTAATGTTAGGTCTCAAACCCAGGGTAAGCAGCTAAGGTGCCTATTTGACATATCAAAATGGACCTGGCTGCCAGATTTTCCCAGTATCCCTCAGTCCCAGTGGGCTTGTTACAGAGAATGGCTGGCGTATCTCATCCCCTAACCTGAACTTCTGCTGCCCAGAGGCTGGGCTACTGTTCCTAAAGCTGCCCTTCCCTATATAATCCAACCACTTTGATTGCCTGGCCTTTGGTTGTACCCTTTACAAGCCTCCTAGCCACTGCTGGTGGTCAGCAGCCCCTCCTCTCTCCTTTCAACCCTCTCCTCATATGGCCTGGCTCAGGGTCGTGTACACTCTGACATCTCCCAGTTGTCTCCGCCTCTGACTGTGCTTTGCCATTTATCTAAGCCTTCCCCTCTGCCATACCTAGGAACAATCATCCTTCCTCCATTATTTTCTTTGTGCATTCATCTGGTGCTGAAATCAGGACCAGTCATGTC